>JAWPHD010004235.1:0-193448 GCA_037043455.1 Cyrtodaria siliqua
TATCGATTCTCCTGGCTTTGCTTTATTGTAATGCTTTGAATAGTGTGTACCTTTTATTTTGATGGTTATAGATTTATGGTGAACTTTTTTGCGCTTGCCTATACAAAAATGCAAGAGATAGAGTGAATTTGATAGCATTAGCAAAGCTTTACCTTTCAGCCGTTAATGTGTATAAAAAATGTTATACCCCGCACACTGACAGTGAAGAGGGCATATAGTCGTACCCGTGTTGGTCCCTTTTCCATCCATCATTTAGCATCTCCGTGGCCGAATGGTTAACAACGTAGCGTTGTAACCCTTCACCTCTCGCCACTGTTGGTTCAAATCCCACTGGGAACTCAACTTGTACATGAGGAAGTGTCGATTCTTACGGATGGCGGGAGGTGTACAGTACTGGTTCTACCCAGGAAAAGTGGGTGGTCTGCCTCCACCACCAAAAAATCGACCGTCATATATAACCTTACATGTGTTGAAAATGACGTAAAAGACCATACAAACAAACAAACAAATCCATCCATCATTTCATCTGTCTGTCAGAGGGGCTGGTATGGCCCAGTGGATAACTGGTGGTCTTGAAATATCAAAAGGACCTGGGTTCAAACCTGACTGGCCCCCATGAGTAACATCAGTTTGTCCTGGGCAAGATATTTCCCTAAGCCTCATCAGTCGAAATTGGGCGGTCCCGGGTATACCAGTCTGCTTTCCGAGCTCGTAAAGAACCATAGAAATAGTTCCATTAGTAATACTAGGGTAGGTTCCGGATTCATACGTATTCCTTCCCCCTCTCTTGAGCAACCCATAATGTGTTGATGAGTCTTTTAACAACATTTTATTTGTATGTCTGTCACAACTTAGTTCAGGTCACCGATAAGTTTTAGCCAAAACTTCACTTGCAGGTACATTATCATTCATACCAAATGTAGCTCACCATAACTGACCTTGACCTCCTTTTTACACATCCATTTTTAATAAGCTCTGTTTTTGATTCGCCAAGAACCCTGCACTCAAAACTATATTTGCAGATATGTCACTGCTTAATGTTTATACCCAAATTAGGTCACCATGACTGCCACTGACCTACTTTTACACTTTTCATCATAATCATTCCGGTGAATGTCTTGAATTAGCTATAGTTAGCTCTGACTCTAATATTCAGATTCTTCTAAATCAGTGATAAACATTCATTCCAAAGGCAGGTCACCCTGACTGACCTTGACCTACTTTTTACATTTCATTGATTCCTGTCAATGTTGTAGATTAGCTCCATCCATTTTTACATCGCCAATATTTCTATGCTCTTTAAGCTGCGTCTGCAAATATGTCTATATCAGTGCTTAACAATAATACCAAAAGTAGACGATTGCAAATATTATGCATGTACTTTATGTGACGTCATACCTGTCTGGTAGTGTAATGTTTTTGATATTTTATATATGTGTAGTACCACTGTTTCAAAAAAATGGGGGTAAGTTTTATCAGATTTTCTTAGATCTTTTTCTTCTCTTTTGACATCGTCCTAGAAGGTTTATTGGAATTGTTATATTTGGAATTAAAGTTTTTGTTTAAATTTAATATTTAAAACTGTTACTAAAATAGTATATCTTAGCTGATGACACCTCACAAAATCTTTTCAGTCATAAGATAGGTATAATACAAGCGTGTAATAAAGTGTTAATCTTCATATGTTAACAGTCTATTAAATCATTTTAGAATTATTTTATAATTAGAATTTTATGTTTCTGGATTTCAAGAACCTCATTACTCAAATTACTCAATGTAGAAACATCAATCAGATTCTGAGAATGTAATGAGTTTTAAATTAACTGCTTTCTTTGGTCCAATTTTTATGCCCCTGAAAGGGCATATAGTAATCGCACCATCCGTCCGTCCGTCCAACGCTACGTGTGGCATATAGTAATCGCACCGTCCGTCCGTCCTGCAGTCTGCAGTTTGTGTCCGGACAGTACCTTCAAAACCCCTGCATGAATTTTTAATTAACTTGGCACAAGTGATCACCATAACAAGACGATGTGTCATGTGCAAAACCCAGGTCCGTACCTCAAAGGTCAAGGTCACACTTGCAGTTCATAGGTCAAAAACAGGTACGCATTTTCGTGTCCGGACCGTAACGTCACAACCAGCAGGGATTTTAAATAACTTGGCACAAGTGATCACCATAACAAGACGATGTGTCGCACGCAAAACCCTTGTCTTCAAGGTCAAGGTCACACTTGAAGGTCATAAGTCAAATCGTGTCCGGTCAATAACTTTTGCATGCCTGGACGGATTTTCAAATAACTTGTCACAAGTGCTCATCACAACCAAATGACGTGTCACGCATAAAATCCAGGTTCGTGGCTCCAAGGTCAAGGTCATACATAGAGGTCAAAAGTCACTTTGGGGGCATTTGTCCCAGTAATATTTCTTATCACTGAACCAATCAGAATACTATATTCATATTTTTATTTGGTTGTTTTTATCATGACACCACTTTCTGGTATTATGACATCACATCATGCCTTTATGATGTAACTCAGTGTGTTCTGAGAACTGACTGAGCTTTTAAATTGCTGTGAGAAAAGCTTTCTCTCAATGAGTTATGAGTTTCTTGAAACCAAGAATCATAAAATTCTAATTGTAAAATGATTTAATAGACTGTTATGTTTTTTTAATCAGGTTTATAAATATTGTTAAAATTCCTATGGTTACTTGCTTTAATTCAATGGAAATTATTCTCTATTTGTGACCTAATTCATTATTTATAAAATTTATATAAATACGACTTTGTAAACTGTTTCAGATAGATATAATTGTTATGTATGTTTAACCTGAAACAGAGGCTCAAATAAAGGATTATCAGGTTTATTAATGTTGATTGTATTGGCTGAGATGCTAATAATACCTACTCTGTATAGAACTCTGCCATCACAAAAGAAGTAAGTTTCAGATGCATGTTTGTATCATAGTCCAGGCTATGGGGCATGAAGAATGTTATGATGGGATAGTTGCTATACTTTTGCTGTTCTCTCTCTTTACAACTCTCTGCATTTGCATCTGTATTTATACTGACATAATTTTCTGAAAAAGTATTATAGTGTCACATGACATTAACATTTGTATAAGTGTATAATTTGTACAATTTAAATTTTCGTAAGTTGAGTTCAATAAAATGCTGACATGTTTTAAGATTTTTTGAGAATCGCCTTACCCTACAATTATGAGTGTGTTTTCGGGTACCGGCAGACATACTACGTAGATTGGTACTCAGTCATCCAACAAATGAATGTAAAATAACCATCAACCAATTACTGAGTGAGGATCACCCAATATTATTATCACGACTATGAAGAGAAACTTGACCTATCATACATGTATGTGTTTTCGGATAGGTGTAAATAATTATCGCCCAAAATACCATCCAAATGGGTCCTGCAGTAGGGTTGTCTGCACGAAGACATCACAGCATCATGTCGAGTGTAGCTTGTCACCGTCCTGGTGACGTCACAGCTTTGTGTGCCAGGATTAGATTATAAGAATCTGGCTTTGAAATCCAATTCCAATATTGTAAAATGTAACCCTTTATTTAACTGTGTTGATCGAAACATCAAGAGAAACATTGTAAGAACCTCAGTTCCGATCACAACAGTTACCAAAAGCTGAGATGAAATTCAGTATTGGAACAATCTAATATCTGTGGAAGATTCTCATCTGGATCCATAACATAACCAAAATTCGGAAAAGAATTGTCCGGTAAGATGAGAACACGGTCACTACGTTATCTTAATTGTAACTATAGTCCTTACCGTGTATGTATCGACAGTTTTCATGTATCTGTTGCAGGTCTCCAGCTCTTCATAGGTACAGTGTAAACTTGGCTTTGGTTTGCAATCATGTCTCCTTCACATACATTGTACTTAACAAATACAAGATGAATTTCTGTTAGACTAATTATTGTAACCATGGTAAAATTTGGGAGATTATGTTAGTGTACTTGTTGGAATTGTGACACGGGAAATGGGCTCACACAGACTGCTACACACACCGTAATCGTAATACTGGCCAGTGTATAAAAAAACTCACATATATATACCTATTTAAAATTGTGATACATGGTGATTGTAACATCATGGTTACAGTTGTCTGTGTTGATTGTAATATCACGGTGTTGTCTGTGGTGTTTGTTACATCATATTTACAGTTGTATATGGTGATAGTAACGTCATGGTTAAAGTTGTCTGTGTTGATTGTAACATCATGGTTACAGTTGTATATGGTGATAGTAACATCATGGTTAAAGTTGTCTGTGTTGATTGTAACATCATGGTTACTGTTGTCTGTGGTGATTGTAACATCATGGTTACATTTGTCTGTGATGATTGTAACATCATGGTTACACTATCTATGGTGATTCAGATTGTAACATCATGGTTACAGTTGTCTGTGGTGATTGTAACATCATGGTTACAGTGTATATGGTGATAGTAACATCATGGTTACAGTTGTCTGTGGTGATTGTAACATGATGGTTACAGTTGTCCGTGGTGATTGTAAAATCATTGTAACAGTTGTCTGTGGTGATTGTAACATCATGGTTACACTATCTATGGTGATTCAGATTGTAACATCATGGTTACAGTTGTCTGTGGTGATTGTAACATCATGGTTACAGTTTTATATGGTGATAGTAACATGATGGTTAGAGTTGTCTGTGGTGATTGTAACATGATGGTTACAGTTGTCTGTGGTGATTGTAACATCATGGTTACACTATATATGGTGATTGTAACATCATGGTTACACTATCTATGGTGATTCAGTTTGTAACATCATGGTTACAGTTGTCTGTGATGATTGTAACATCATGGTTACAGCAATCTCATTAAATTCATATCCTAATTACGCTTTAACACTCTCCGCTATACGATCTGACAACACTCCCTTGTAGGTCATGTCAGATCGACCTTTCATCTAATCAATATTCATGAGAATATCAACTAAATTCAACCAGTGAAATCGTGCATTTCATATGCACTTCAGATGACGTTTGAGTGAACTGAACAAACGAAAATCCACATAAAACACATAGATCTATATCCGAATCAAAATAAAGTCTTCCTGTGTTATTGCTGTAGATTGCACGATAAATTCAAAGAAATGAACTAAATGTCATGTTTTGAAGAAAATCATGGGCGCTGCCATGTGTGTTTTGAAAATATTTAATAGTACATCTGGCCCGCTTAGCTCAGTTGCTAGCGAACTCGACTGTTGACCCGCGAGTGTCATTTTAGTGCGGGTTCAATCCCACGAATCGGTAAAAAAAATTGTACTGCTATTAAATTCCGTCAAATAATCTTTTTTTTCCCCAATAAATATTCAATAATGGTTGATGTATTGTGTTTATCAATGCAATTATTTTGTGTTTTGTAAGCTAAAAGTTATGGACATTAACTCTTCCAATACCAAGCATAGACTGCTCCACAGCATTTTACTGAAACGCGACATGCACAGTGAAGCAGTCTATACCAAGCAATTTTGTAGGTTGAAATCTGATTGGCTAATCGAAAGGTCAATCTGACGTGACCTCCAATGGAGTGTTGTCAGATCCTTGTAGTGTAAGAGTATCGTAGCGTGATAAAGGGTCTGATTTTAATGAGATTGTGGTTACATTAAGTTGACTGTGGTGATTGTAACATTGTTACAGTTGTATGTGGTGATGGTAGAATCTTGGTTACAGGTGTCTGTGGTGATTGTAGCATCATGGTTACAGTTGTCTGTGGTGATTGTAGCATCATGGTTACAGGTGTCTGTGGTGATTGTAGCATCATGGTTACAGTTGTCTTTGGTGATTGTAACATCAGGGCTACAGTTGTCTGTGGTTTATTGTAACATCATGGTTACAGTTGTCTGTGGTGATTGTAACATCATGGCTACAGTTGTCTGTGGTGATTGTAACATCATTTAACAGTTGTCTGTGGTGATTGTAACATCATGGTTACATAGTTTGTGGTGAGTGTAACATCATGGTTACAGTTGTCTTTGGTGATTGTAACATCAGGGCTACAGTTGTCTGTGGTGATTGTAACATCATGGTTACAGTTGTCTGTGGTGATTGTAACATCATGGTTACAGGTGTCTGTGGTGATTGTAGCATCATGGTTACAGTTGTCTGTGGTGATTGTAGCATCATGGTTACAGTTGTCTGTGGTGATTGTAGCATCATGGTTACAGGTGTCTGTGGTGATTGTAGCATCATGGTTACAGTTGTCTGTGGTGATTGTAACATCATGGCTACAGTTGTCTGTGGTGATTGTAACATCATTTAACAGTTGTCTGTGGTGATTGTAACATCATGGTTACATAGTTTGTGGTGAGTGTAACATCATGGTTACAGTTGACTGTGGTGATTGTAGCATCATGGTTACAGTTGTCTGTGGTGATTGTAACATCATTGCTACAGTTGTCTGTGGTGATTGAAACATCATGGTTACATAGTTTGTGGTGAGTGTAACATCATGGTTACAGTTGTCTGTGGTGATTGTAACATCATGGCTACAGTTGTCTGTGATGATTGTAACATCATGGTTACATAGTTTGTGGTGAGTGTAACATCATGGTTACAGTTGTCTGTGCTGATTGTAACATCATTGCTACATTAGTCTGTGGTGATTGTAACATGATGCTTACAGAATCTACAGCGATTGTAACGTGATTATAGTTGTCTTTGATGATTGTAAGAATGGTTACAAAACCTCCGCAACATAACTAAAGTTAATATGTTTATTAGTCATTATACAATTATATTCTAATAATTAATAGTCCCATATCTAACAATGTGGTTGTGTAACAGGAGTGTACATCAAGGTTTGGCAATAAAGTACATTTTTTAGCAATTCAAAATGTAGTGTGTAATTAACAGAGCACAATTGTAAGAAACCACACTTTGATTTATATAAAAATTCACATCTTACTGCTCTATTATAATAATTCCAAATCATTCTAAAATGGGGTTGTTAAGTAACATTATGAACATTTTTATGCCCCTGAAGGGAGGCAATGCCACCTATCATATGGGAGGCATATAGTAATCACACCATTCGTACATTTTTCTGTTCGTCTGTCCGTATTAAAACAATCACGTTTAAGCCATAAGTTTGAAATTACTAGAGGGAATCGCATGGAACTACACAATAATGGTAATAACAATGCCTTATAATGGCAGTGAAGACGCCGAAAAATAATTTATTGCTACTTCATGGAATTAGCAGTGTATTCATGGAATTAACAGTGTACTTCATGGAATTAGCAATGGCAAAATAATCATTGACAATTATGAGTAAATACACAGAACTGCAGGCAGAATTTAATCGAAATCGAGCTTCATATGTTGTTTTCATTCAAAATGCACTCAGACAAAGCCAGATATAGTAAACTTATTGATAAGTTATGCAATACTACACGTGTGCCTGGTACTTACACAGCTCATTCTGCTCATAACAATGTCAGGGAGAACCCAGAGTAACGTGAACAAACCAATGTTAAAGGGAATGTAGGCAAACAGTTAAACAGCTTTGTCATTTAGAGTTCTGAAAAACTTGGAAAAGGTGAAAGAATGATCAAAATCGAATGATAAACAAAGAAGAAATGAATAGAAAGTTCTTCTAAAATGGATATGGACGTGGCAGTTCTGAGAACTATGACATCCAAGTTCTAAACTACCATATTACTATAAATATCATTTAAAGCAATTAGAAAATCATTACAAATGAATTAAATATCATTAACAGATCATATGATACAAAATTACACCTAAATATACTTAGGTATTTTGAATGAATACTGTATTCATTCAAAATACCGTAAGTATTGCTGCAGTTTTTGTCTTGCCTTTTCGAAGGAAAAAAGAGACATAGGTGTTGCTTTTCCGGCGTTGGCGTCAACATTCAAGTTTTGCGTTTAGGTCATTTTCTCACAAACTGTATGCACTAGACCTTTCAAACTTTGCTTATAGTTGTATCATGGGTGGTACATCGCAACGTGACAAAGCAAATGTGAAAGTGACCTTGACCCTCCAAGTAAAGGGCAGATAACTTACTAATTTTTAGGTTCAACTTTTGCGTTTAGGTCACTTTTTCACAAACTGTATGCACTAGACTTTTCAAATTTTTCCTATAGTTGTATCTTGGGTGGAACATGGCAACGTGCCAAAGCAAATGTGGAAGTGATCTTGACCCTCCAAGCAAAGGGCAGATAACTTAATAATTTTTAGGTTCAACTTTTGCGTTTAGGTCACTTTTTCACAAACTGTATGCACTACACCTTTAAAACTTTGCTTATAGTTGTATCTTGAGTGGTACATCGAAACGTGACAAAGCAAATGTGGAAGTGACCTTGACCCTCGAAGCAAGGGCAGATAACCTTATAATTTTTACCTTCAACTTTGGCGTTTAGGTCACTTTTTCACAAACTATATGCACTAAGACCTTTCAAACTTTGCTTATAGTTGTATCTTGAGTAGTACATTGCAACGTGACAAAGTAAATGTGGATGTGACCTTCACCATCCAAGCAAAGGGCAGATAACATTTACATCACTTTCTCATGAACTAGAATTATGCACTAGATGTTTTAAACCTAATTTATAGCTTAATCTTTGGAAGAAAACATTCTATTTTGACATAGTTGTGTCTTCGGTAGTGCATCTTTTTTTTTGGATGCCTGGATTTCATCTATGACCTTGACCTACTTTTTGGAGCTGATGATTTTTAGCTCTTCTGGCCAAAGGCCTTCATTTTTCATCCAATCTTTACCAAACTTTACCAGATTGTTTATATCAATGAAACCTCGCACAAGTTCGAAAACCAGCCAGATCGGACCAATAACAGCAGAGTTATGGCCCTTGATTTAGTTAAAAATGCTATATTTTGCCTCAATACGTTAGGGCTTTCATTTTTCATCTGATCTTTACCAAACTTTACCAGATGTTTTGCCTTTTTCTTTTATTATAACTATTTTTTTTCTTTTTTTTTAATAGATATATATTTTTTATTTTTTTTTTAATTATTATTTTTTTTTTTTTTTCTTTCTTTTTAGCTCACCTGAGCCGAAGGCTCAAAGGTGAGCTATTGGGATCACTCTTCGTCCATCGCCCGTATGTCGTCCGTCGTCGTCCGTCGTCGTCCGTCGTCGTTAACTTTTGCTTCAAACGACTTCTCCTCAGAAACAGCGTGGCCAATTTTGACCAAACTTCACGTGGATGATCCTTAGATGAATGTTTTTTAGATTTGTTAAAATTAGGTCAGCGCAACATCCAAGATGGCCGCCATTACCATATATGGTCGAAACCTTAAAAAATCTTCTTCTCAAGAACCGCTGGACAGATTTCTACAGTTTTTCTTTTAAAATGATCGCCAATGCCTAGACTATCAAGTTTGTTCAAATGAAGTCCCCGGGGTCAAAAATGGCCATACCTCGGGGGTCCAAAGTTTGTATATTGAGATTTTGCATGTTTTTCATATAGACATATATGAAAAAACTTTAAAAAATCTTCTTCTCTGAAACCACAAGGCAAAGAGGTCTCATGTATTACATGTAGCATCAGCTTATGGTCCTCTACTAAGTTTGTTCAAATGGTGACCCTGGGGTCAAATTTGTCTCCACCCCGGGGGTCACAGTTTTACATAGACTTATATAGAGAAATATTTACAAAATCTTCTTCACGGAAACTACAAGAGCCAGCGGTTTGATATTTTGCATTTACTATAAGCTTATGGTCCTTCACCAATTTTGTTCAAATGGTGACCCTCGGGTCACATTTGGCCCCGCCCCAAGGGTCACATGTTTTACATAGACATGTATAGGGAAAAACTTAAAAAATCTTCTTCTCTGAAACTGCAAGAGCCGGAGGTTTAATATTTTGCATTTGCTATAAGCTTATGGTCCTCTACCGAGTTTGTTCAAATGGTGACCCAGGGGTCACATTTGGCCCCGCCCCGGGGTTCACAGTTTTACATAGGCTTGTATAGGGAAAAACTGAAAAAAATCTTCTTCTCTGGTACCACATGGCACGGAGCTCTCATGTATTACATGTAGCATCAGCTTATGGTCCTCTACTTAGTTTGTTCAAATGGTGACCCAGGGGTCAAATTTGTCCCCACCCCGGGGTCACAGTTTTACATAGACTAACACTTATATAGGAAAAAAATAAATATCTTCTCGGAAACTACAAGAGCCAGAGGTTTGATATTTTGCATTTACTGTAAGCTTATGGTCCTTTACCATGTTTGTTCAAAATGGTGACCCCGGGTCACATTTGGCCCCGCCCCAAGGGTCACATGTTTTACATAGACATGTATAGGGAAAAACTTTAAAAATCTTCTTCTCTGAAACTGCAAGAGCCAGAGGTTTGATATTTTGCATTTGTTATAAGCTCATGGTCCTCTACCAATTTTGTTCAAATGGGTGACCCTGGGGTCACATTTGGCCCCGCCCCGGGGGTCACAGTTCTCATATATTACATGTAGCCCTGGGGTCACATTTGGCTCTGCCCAAGGTGTTACTCTCTAGCACCTTCATTTTGTATTTGATCTTTACCAAACTTTCTCAGGGTCTTAAACTGTCTATATCAATGTTGTTATATACAACAGAGCCCACATTTCTTGAACAATCTTAACCAAACTTGCACAGATTGTATATGACCATAAGATTTCGAAGAAGTTCGATAATGTGCCAGTACTCATGTGATCGCTTTAGGGCCGTCTTGGCCCTCTTGTATTGGTTCAAATTTACTCAGGTGAGCGATATAGGGCCATCATGGCCCTCTTGTTTTTATTTTTTTTCATTTTTTTTTGCTTATTTCATTATTTTTTTATTATTCTTGTTTTGTGTGTGTATCAGGAAGCATTGCTGTGCCTATTGCATTTTTTTCCGGTTCGTTGATTTTTGATGGAGTTACGGACCCTTGACATTTTTTTTAAATTTCTTGTCGGCGCTACTCCTCCTAAACGCCTTGTTGGATTTCGACAAAACTTGGCAGGAAGCATCGGTAAGATGTTAAGTTGTGCATATCACACTTTTGATCCAGTTTGCTGATTTATGACGGAGTTATGGCACTTTGACATTTCTACTTTAAAAATCTTATCGGCACTACTCCTAAACGGCTTGTTGGATTTCTACAAAATTTGGCAGGAAGCCTCAGTATGATGTCTAGTTGTGCAAAGTTTGGTATATCAATGAAATTTTGGACAAGTTCGAAAACCAGCTAGATCTAGTTAGTAACGAGAGGTTATGACCCTTGATTTGTTGAAAAATGCTATATTGTATTTTCCTTTGTTAAATCTGTAGTTACTTCATTTTTTTATCTGATCTTTACCATGTTAATATAACACCCCCCTCCCCACTTTACCATTTAAATATACCCCCCCCCACACCCCCACCCCTCACCCCCCACACACACACATTTTTATGAAATTTCATTCATAGAAGAAAGTGGGACAAATTAAAAAATGCCCATGCCAGACTAGACACAGCAGAATTATTGCCCATGATTACCAGGTGAGCGATCTAAGGCCATCCTATCCCTGTTGTTTTTGCAATGTTTTAAAAAACTACTGATGGGAATTTTATGTCGACAACCCTTGATATAAGAGCCGTTTTAGTCAGTAGAGCATCCACAGGCCCTCTTGGGCCTCTTGTTTTTAATAGAATGGCATTTTGTTTTTAAACAAATGCACTTAAATGTCATCCCAGCAAACGGCAAACTCGATCGTTTTTAGTTACTAAAATGTTTACAAACTTTCATTTAAGCATCATTGACCTTTTTATTTTTAAGTCCAGCCCCCGTTAGGCGAGACATGTGAATCCACGGATTTCTTGTCTTAACTAGAAATGAGTAATTTATCATATTTATAAATATTCCATATATGGTAATGGAAACGATGATGTCATAGTCTCAAATTTCACAAATTTCAGCCTTTTAATGGTCATATCTTATATGATTATAATTCGATTTGATGATTCATTCACCATTTTCCAGTTTTTGAGAACTCTAAATGATAAAGGTTGACTATTCCTTCATTCCTTTTAATACACTGCATGGTGCTTAATGTATACGCTCTAGTCACTACACTATCTTGTAACACATTACTTTGGGGCATTGCTACACTATCTGGAGGATGCTCTAACACTGAAATATAACATCAATTCATACCCATCATGTAGAACTGTACCTAACTTCATGCGTATTGCGCGATCGCAAAAAATACTTTAAATTGAACAAAATGAATTTATATGAAGTTGCGAAAAACAAGACATTTTAGGAATACAACAAGCACTTTTATATGACTCCTTCACTGTTGTTGACTTGTTGTTACTTGTTGTTGACTTGTTAAATTATTCTAAGGTAAAAGAAAGAAGTCAAATGAATGTTTTAAAAAAAAAAGTACCGGTATGATGAAAGAAAGGGCATTTACGATGACTTATCTTTTTAAAAAAAAATGTATATAAATTTAAATTGAAAAATAAGATTCTGTATTTCATCAGATATATTAAGCATGTTTTGTGATATTATAATGTCTTGCTTGATGATGGATGATCACAGAACTGTTTACTGATTGCAGGAGAAACCCGTCGTTGACAGGCCAAGAGAATATAGCATCTTCTAGTAGCGGTGGAGCTAGCTCTAGTGAACTGGAAAACTTGAAACAAGAAATACTTTCAGAAATGAGAAAAGAAATCAACCAAATGAAACAAGAAATTTTAGAAGGTACGTTATGTCATAACTTTAATAGGATAAACTCTGCCTCAGAATAATCATCACTTGCACTAGTGGATCCAGTGGGTGGAGGGGGTGGGGCACACCTCCTAAAATTTGTTAAAAATTCCGGATCATACATGTATGTCAATGTTACTGTAGATAAAATATCAAACAATTTAGATGCACGCCCTCAGTATAAAAAAAAATTGCACGCTGGACGCATAATGGCTAATGAGTGGTTTAATTAACACACTGTTAAATCCTTTTATTTGAAAACAGACTTTTTTGCCCTATCAATGCACTACCGCAACCGTTTTATGAGGCTAGAAATGGACCCGAAAATTGACCAAAATCTTACGCACCCCCTAAGCTGAAATCCTGGATCCGCCCCTGACTTGGAAATTAATTGATGGTAAAGTACAATGAAATCTAAAACCAGAAACCACAACGACCACTATGAGGACATGAAGTCACGCCTCAAGATTATAAAGACAACATATATAAAGTCCATGCTCAACTCCAAATTATCCAATCAAAATGTGTGTAACATTGAAAGCATGGTTGATTTGGAGTTAATTTTTGAGTTGAGCATTGTGATTGGTTTATAATCTTGGGTCTTGGTTTATAAAGAGATATTGGGGTTGATCATCAAGGGAAAGAGCAGAACTTCTTTGGCTCAGTTGTCATTGACCAGAGCCTAACTCCAGCATCAGGCTTTGAACCAGTGTAAAATGATTAGGACCCCGCTCAAACATGGGTTTGAAACCAGCTTTGGTTGGTAGCCCAGCATAATCCATGCCCTTTCATCGTGTACGTTTCTATGCAAAATGAAAGTTCACAGAGGTCAGCACATATATAGTTGTCGAAATATGCAATATGCATTTTCATGAAGCATAAATCATATGTACAATAATCCAAATCAGCCAGAATCATTGAATTGAAAAGATTTCTTTTTTTAAAAATTTAACCTCCAGTTGAAATGCCTGTCAATATTCAATGTGGACTATATACTGTTAGTAAACAATGACATTTGTACAGAGTTTGAGCTGGGAAATGTGTCTTTGTCTTGCTTTCAAAGGCTTTGTGATGGAACTATCTATGGGAAAAGGTTAATTTACCAGTAATGAAAATCGGGTGTCTTAATTCTTTAGATATTAGCTGACAGGTCACACAGGTGGCCTATATAGTGTTTTACAAAAATTCAAGATGGCCACCATGGCTAAAAATAGATTTTTAAAAAACAAGTTTGTAGAGACTACTTCTTGAAAACTATAAGTGATATTGATATGGGACTTTTTCTAAAATGATCAGCATGACATGTTGTTGGTTCTTGTTGAAAATCTTGTTTTGATTTGACGTTAAACATGGCTGCCAGCGACCATCTTTGTTTACAAAGAGTTATATATGAAAACTTGTAGCGACTACTCCTGAAACTACTTGACGAATTTTTATGATACTTCACTCGAATATTGCTCTTGATATCTAGTTGATTCTAGCTTAATTTCAGATCGGCTGGAAATTCAAGATGGCCGCCACAGCTAAAAATAGGTTTTTAAAAGACAAGTTTTTGGCAACTACTTCTTGAAAACTATAAGTGATATCGATATATTTAGGACTTTTTCTAAAATGATCAGTTTGATGTGATGTTGGTCATTGTTGAAAATTATTTTGATTCAACATTAAACATGGTTGCCAGTGGCCATCTTTGTTTACATAGAGTTATATATGAAAACTTCTAACGACTACTCTGAAATTACTTGACAGATTTTCATGAAACTTTAGCTTTCAGAACCTGCCAGTAGAGCTTCAAGGTCATTGACCTCTTGTTCTACATACCTTGCAGTTGTTATTTATTAAAATAGTTCCAAGCAAGTTGTTTTTACATGTTACTAACAGTGTATTATATTGCACCAATAATATATTAAAACATTTGGCAAAATAACGAGGAAAAGTTGAAAACTCTTTTTATTTGAATTTATACAAGCCAGTTTAAAGGGACACATGGCAGTCTTGAAGTCTCTTGATTTATTTATCCAGTTAAATCTTCTTGCATATATTTAACTACAATTTTAAGTTTTCAACTTTTCTTCGTTATTCTATGATATATTTGAATATATATTTGGTGAAATTTTATCAACAGTTAAAAACAAAAACAATTAACTTGATACTATTCTTATAATTAATATTAATGACTGAACAAATGCAATTTATGTAGAAAAACTAATGGGACACTGCAAGTTTTTAAAAATATCAAGATTTACATGTGTCCCTTTAAAGTCAAAATGATATTCGATAAATAAATCTAGATTGTAATTTCAGTGCTTAATACAAACTTCAGTATTTCCGTGTGTACCTTTTAGAACACGATTTGCCATCATTATATTTCTTATTTCCTTTCTATTCCAGCAATACGGGATTCTGCAAGATAAAGTTAGGAGGTTAGAACAATAGCCATATTAGGATTTTTAGAATCGGAAGACAAAATGGATGGGAGCCACATGTTGAAATACATAAATTATGGATAAGAGCTTCCCAGGACTGAATGGGAACCCATACCCGTCTACATTTTGTACTTTCTACGACAGTGATCAAACGGAACAGAAGTCTTCCAAAGACAGTGTTTGAGAGTGGAGTGTCGGTTTCATCATAGAAAAATTCGGACTCCAGGCTTGGTAGAAAAACGTCATATCAGGAGCAGACAACTCTGGTGCAAACTCCTCATAGTTTCAGTATATTATTCTGCAACTTAACCTTATGGAGTCTGTGTATCGCGTCTCTGTATATTTGAATATAATTTGGGGAAAACTGCTCTCGAATGTTAATTTATTTCCCACTTCTGTGTCTTAATTACACTGTGGCTGACCATTCCTACCATTGTATTCATTGCTCATATTGGTGCAGTGTCTTGTAAAAACATTTCATTACTGTTTAAGATAAACACACGTGTACAACTCCATACAGCACTATTTCCGAGAAATAAACTTATAATGCTAAACTTAAAGCGATATACGACAATCTTTTAAGCATGTTGTACCTTGACGTATTTAGTATCTATACAGTGTATTTCTACATTATTTTTCCTTTAAAGTCGAATATGTAATAATATAATTGTCAATTTTTAAGGATGCAGGAGGTATACAATACTGGTTCTACCCAGGAAAAAGTTGATGGTCTGCCTTCATCATTAAAAATTGACCGTCTTCTAAAATGTGCTGAAAATTACGGAAAACATCATTCAGTATTATATAAATTTAGAAATAATAAAAACGTACCTGTGAGGAGTTCGGATGCATAGTAATTAAATCACGAGTGTGTGACTAACTGTGTTTTATTCACTATTTCGATTCTAACACAACAATAACCCCATTGTTTACGCTAATGGTGGGGTGGGGGTTGAGTTTGTCTTTGTGACGTATATTTACCAAGTGACGTCCTGTAACATGGGGCTTCCAACGGATGGAATATACGCGGGGAATTAATGGAACAGCTGTATTTTATCCTAGAATACCATACAGCTGTCTCTCTTCTTTGTGTATATGAAAGACTGCGGAGGTCGTGTTAGAATATTGAAATATTAGCTTTGAATTGGGTTTTACGATGCACCAACACAAAAAAGGTTATATGGCTCCAACAGGAATGGACATTCTAAGCCCACACTCCATTTACACCGAAATAAAAATATGTAGCGTGAGCCTAGAACCTTCAGACCTGCAGAACCACAGAACTGCTGCAAATTCTGTTAAAAAAAAACCTTTTTCCCTGGAGCCAGAATCATTACGATGTGTGTTGTACTAAGTTAATTATGAGCTGTAATGAACAATTAGGACTTTCTGAACATAATTAGTTTTAAACTACTTAATTTAGGACTAAGTTCGAGTGATTCAGATTGTGCCGAAAAACTAACGTAATGCACAAGTTTGTTTCGAATCGATATTCCTTTAAAGCAGAATTATCATTTGTATTCTTGTAAAATATTGGGACTGATGGCCCCCAAAACTGTAGTGCGGATATATTACAAACGAATATAGGGTAAATTTAAAATCGTGGCATTTACAATCTATTTTGTACAGCTGTGTGTACACCTGTGTTGTAACTGAGGAATTACAGACTGGCATTATTATGGGATGTGATTTTGTATCTGTTAAGTACATTTTGATGGGTCAATGTGAAACTATTCTATCTTATGCTTTAATTATATATAGTTACGATAGTTCCGCTTTCACCCCTCAATTTGCACTAGAAATATGTCTAAACTGCTTGTATTCTTATAACCAAAGCATTAACCAGCCGTAAATGATATTAAGTCGCATGTACCCACCATTACCCGGTAATTAAGTTTTTTGATTGGGATGTGTAATTTTGTAGTTTTATACTTCTCGTCATTTCATATCTGTCTATATAATTTTAACACTGTTTATTCACTGGCAATTATACATTGTAGAAGTGCTATCAATGTCTGTGCATGGTTATGTGTCTGATGTGAAAGGGAGATAACCATCATATTTTGTTAAAATGGGAGATAACGATTAGTTGGTGAAGTAATGTTTATTGATAATGCTAAATGAATATGCTCTTTTTTTTTTGCTCTGCAGATGTGGGACTATAATTACATCATGGATATCTATGTGATATTGGGAAATATCACCTGAGGGGTCAGAATTGCAACAAGGGATGAGACTGTTAAGTTCCTGATTGCAGTTCTGATTCTTAGAGTTCCTTTTTCACATGGATACTCATGATAGATTATGCCGTAATGTCCCGAGGGCTTAAGACATTAAATATAATCAATGACTGTATTTGATTCGATGTCAGAATAGGGTGACGTCAGCTTGACGTGATGTCTGTTGTACGAGAGAGTTATCTTCCATAAGGAAAACACCTATCTCGTGACTGAAAATGGGAGAATATAAAAATCCGTCATTGTTATCCATGTGGGATAAGGAAATCTCAATCGCAGGGTTCGCATTTCAGCCATGGACACTGATTATCTCACTTGGATTAACTCATAATGGATTATTTTTTTCCCTTTTCTTTACGGTTAAGATTACTGAATAGGTAAAGTAGTAAAGGTTCAACCTTAAGAAAAGAAAATTTCATGAGCTAGAGAGATTATTTTACTGGGAGTTAGATTATAGAGAAATCCTTCACAGGATGGTAGGAGTGAGACTCTTTTCAGGAACAAGCGGATGAGAGTGGAAAAACAAAACACGCTTATCATCAAGTGAAGGATTTCCCTATATCTAATCTAGCAATTAAATAATTATTTATTACATTCTGAATTCATGATTTTAATTGAAATATTTCGCTGTGGTGAATGTTCTAAGCAAATGGCATCAACGTTTTCAACACTTCATTGACATCATGATTCACCATCACAGTTATTTTTATGTTCTGAGTTAGTTTTGAATATTGTTTGATTATGATTTATCTTTCACTGAGAAATCCTGATCTTTCACCCATAGAAATGTAATTAAGAGTTATCTCCCATGGGGGAAATCCCTATCATATAAAAAATCTCTCTTAAGATATATGTTAAAAATTACGTTTATTTGTGATAGAATTTAAAACATGTATGCAATATCATTTTGCTCATCATGGAAGGTATACCTGTCATTAGCCTGATCAGTCTAGAGTTATTGCCCCCTGGAGGGCACTGTATTATCCTTCTTGAATCGGTGGTGTGAAATGTTATTTTGAATATTTAAGTTTCCTCCCTTGCAGTTTGCAGTGTTGCGGACATGATACCATGATAGTTTTCTAATTCTATTTAGAACGTTATTTTCTTTCTATTTACTGAGACTATATTGCACCCAACTGAGTAATGAAGTACTGTAGACTCTCGAAGTACAAATTTATATTACAGCAATATATACTACAGATTGTTTTGTTTCACTCAGCTGGTCATGAGGTCAGAAAAAAACAACTCTGTTTCAGGTTATCCGACCGACACTATTCTTTCAGCCCGACCCTGGATTTTTCTCTTTTAAATTTTTCAAAAAGAGAGTATGAAATCGCAGTGGAACTTAACTTGTATGAGCAAAATTGAGTGTTCATTTGTATATATTGAAAGTACACATGTACAAATTTCGCTTTAATAATAAAAATATGATAACCTCTAATCTTTAATCAGCTTAAACTGGTATTACAAAATAGAAATAGAATGGTCTTTCGCTTCACTGAAAAAAAGTAATAGGAAGATTTATTAGAAAGATTTCCCTATCTACCTACATACCTGATTTTATTTCTGAGGTATCCTGAAACAAAGGTGTGTTTTTCTGCCCTAGCAGCCGAACAACTTTCCTTCTTGATGTCAGACACTAAAAGAAGTGTCGGGCATTTATCTTGCACATTGTACCTCATGTAACACCGTCATGCCTTGGTTCAGATCACCCATGCTCATTTTATACTGTATTTTGTGTATGCTTTGTAAATATTTCATCCCTTTGAAAAAGGCTCATTTAATTTCATGTTTGTCTTTTTCCCAAAACCATTTCATTGATCAATTTGTATAGTATTAGAACATAAATAAACTTACTAAAATAAGATGTTGAAAGAGTTGACATAAGTACAAGTTTGTTTTAAAAACTTACCTTTCTACTGTTTGTTTGTGTGCTCATGTTTTCATATTTACTGAAATACATCTAGATAGGCAGATCTCATTATCGTGAACAAAAGCATATTTACTGCACAACATTTCGGTAGAAATACCTTTTAAAAGATAATCGATAAAACTGTACAGAAACATTTATTATGCATGTGTTATTTTCCAAACCTCATCGTTTGAATTTATATTCCAGCGCAGTGGCATTACCACGTGAAAGTGCTTGTTCCATCTCATTTGAGCATTTACTCTTCAAAAATATATGTTCTTGCTATCACAATTAAACCAGTATCCAGTTCAAATAAATGAAAAACCATACAGCATTGTCACTGCATGATAAATCACAGAGATCGTTTTGCGGTCTGAAGATGGTGCGAACCTTGGGGTGTTTAGTATGAAGTCTCTGAGAATAAGGGAGCATTTTAATTGAGAATGGTACGTTTAAACCTATTTTAACAATGTGATATGATGTGGATTTTGTCCATTTTGTAGAAGTTCAATAAATACACTGCAAATTATCCTGTTAGTGATATCTCGGTTTTCCTCAAATTTAATTTTACTCCCAATTAAATTAATTTTTATGATTTTGAAAACGTGTATAGTCAGTTATTCAAACATTTCACTTTGTCACTGAAGTTTTTATGGACCATCAAACTTTGCTCAGATGTATTTTGGCAAGCTAACATTTGACTTGGAGTTTCTACTTCAAGCCTTAGCATATCATATGATTTGTGTTTTTAGTGATTTGTTTGATTGGCTTCAAAACGTTCAAATGTCTATATAACGAAAATAAAACACTTGGTAAACAAATGGTTTAAACTTTGTAAGCCTTGAAACATAAAAGTAGCATATGTATGTACTTCAGTTTGTGTTCTGTATCCATAAAGAATAAATGGTTGTACATAGCAACATGTAAATGTCATATATTTCGGAAAAAAATATTTCAATTTTGTATTTTTGGGTGTCACATATATCATGTACCATCTGTCAACAATTAACAACTACTGAGCAAAGTGAACAGTACTTGTGCTGAATAAATGTAAAAAAGATTGAATGTCGAAGCTAGTTTACAGTTACTAGTAAAACATTGCATAGAAAATGCAGGAAGAGTATGTGGCTAATCTTAAGTTGTTGTGCTGTAAGAACGGACATTGATGAGTAGAGAAATGCCATTAATCATGTAAGGTTACCACTCTTTGTCAACAACAAATATACCATTTACTATTTAGCATCTCAACTTGATCACATTTCTTATATTTCATATATTGATGATGAATAACAATAGTATAATTATTTTCATTCATTTTATCTAAAGGACAGTATCTACTTTCAGCTTGGAAAGAAAACTTGTCCTGCTACCAAAATAATTTATTCTTCCAAAAAAAAAGGAATTGTAAGGGGAAAAAATAATCCAGCTGAATATACATGTTTTAATATGCATTTTCCGATAAAGCAGGTAACGAAATTGCTACTCAGCACAACCCTAAAGTTATTCACTAAGAGCAACATATTTATCTATCCATAAACATCTTAACATGTGTGGCCAATTGTATAAAGCGTCCATTGCACCCAATGGTTAAATGTAACAGATCAGTTCCTTTTGACCAACCACAAGAACGCTTTTCTATTCCACTGTCATCTGATTGGTTAAATTTAACAGACTAATTAGGTTTAACCATGGTTTAGATTAAAGCACATTTAGTCACCGGACTTATGGCAATTTTTATTTGTTTACTTTCAAAGCATTCTCGAACAGGATAAAATATTTTTATCCTGAAATGATGATGTGCATGTTTTGGTTTTTGTGTGAAAACAAGTTCGGATAATAAACTTATCCAGTTTGTTTATGCTGGAACTTGTTTCATAGTTTGTCAGATTCTTTCTGATATGTGCCATTAATGTCTGTTACCCCTACATGTTGTTTTTGCTCAGTTTTATTTTATAGCATTCCTAAAGTGTTGATATTTCCCCCCATTCACTTTGTTTTGAAAATACAAACAAATGCTTAGCCATATATCAGCATTGATTCTATAAAACATTACAGATGTTAATAATTCTTTACAATCAAGCTGTACAAGTTTCGTAGGAGGTTTGTAGTAAACATAATTTTTAGATCATTAGGTCAGAAGTCAAGGTCATGGTGACTAAAACCTGACCTTGAAAATTGTTTGTGCAAATTATGTCAACTTTAATATGTTCACGAAACATGTATGAACTATTTGGAAATGTTCTTATGCCAACTTACTTTAAGACGATAATGTCAAAGGTCAACATCACTGTGAAATTAACATGACCGAAAATGTTTTTGGCACAGCATTTCAATGTAACGCGAAATTTGATCATTTAAAAGTTTGATCCCTTTGGGGTTCTTTATGTACCATACCAATAGAAGTTAGAAGTAAATTCAACTTCGACGTTGAAAACGGTACGGCACAATATCTTCAGTTTAACTTTTTTTAAGAAATTGTTATCACATGAGTATGCCGGTACTCTGTAAACTATATAGAAGAAGCACTTTATTCCAAAATCAGTAAGCCATATGCCATGTGATCATACAATATATACAACAGCAGGCATTGTTTTAATATTCTGTTATAACTTTTGGCCCTTGTGGTTTTGAGGCAGTTGAGAGGATCGAGAATTGATACCCATGCCTAACCCTTGCCTGATCGTAAGAGGTGACCAATAGAGTTTTAACAGTTGGAGTTTCGAAAAATCCATTTCGCCAGCGATTGTGAAGTTCTGAACCCATGCCTCGTGTTTTTATCTCGCTGACAAGAGACTTGGATCCAGAAATTTCATACACGTCTTGGTGCTAATATTAAAAACTATCTTGTGTTGCAGTGCCGTTACACCATATTCAGTTCAGAACTATTCATGTTACTTGTGATGTATTTATGTTCATTATTATCATTTCTGACCAGTATCATAACAGGATTTATTTGTATATATTATACATGTGCTATGTTGTTACTGATGGGTTTTACACTTGTGTTTTGTTATATATCATGACCAGCATCTCTGTTTATGTCAGTCTTCTGTGGATTTATCTTACTAGATATTTTCTCTTTATGAATTTATGTGTGTGTTTGTTTGTTTCAACAGAAATATAGACCATGTGTCAGTCTGTCGATGTGTCAACCATGCATTGATGTGTCAGTGTGTGTGTGTCGGTGTCTCGGCCATGCGTCGGTGTGTCGACCATGTGTCATTGTGCCGATCATGAGCGGGTGTGTCGGCCATGTGACAGTGTGTCATAGACACCCAAGACTGACGATATAGGGTCTATATTTCATGGAGTGAATGCGAATCTATTGTATCTGTATATAAATAAAGAACTAGATACTACAATTAGTTTTTGCATTGAACCCCGCATTTGTGGAGTGTATATGAGATGCAATGTCATTATACACGTGTGATTTATTGAGTAAATGTTCATGGATAAAGTATTTACATGTACGTAAATGAAAGTCCTTTAATTTGGGGACTTTTGTTATTTTAATCATCTGTAATATTGTACAATAAACTTACAATTTTATATGCGCTCATTGTCTTGCAGTATTTATTTGCAAACCATGGCAGTGGTGTAGTGGTTGACCGTCCACCTCGCATGCTGAGGTCTAGGTTCAATCCCAGAATTCATAAAAATGTACATGTAGCTCCCTTGCTTGATGTTCAGCATATAAAGCCTAAGGGTAGTTCTAGGACTGGGCCTGAATTCATCAAATGTTTGAGCGCAAGAATCATACTCGGTCTCAAAATCTCATTTTTTTGCAAACCCTATCAACACAAAGGTATGGGTAAAAATTGTAATTTTCAGACATTTTCTGTTAAATTACCTTTAAAATTACTCGTTTCTGTAAGTAAATATAGTAATCTGCTTGTAAAATTGTTTTTATTTGGAATTAAACAATTTGAAATTTTGTGCTCAAAAGTTTGTTGAATATTAGGCCTGGTCACCTGGCGTGAGTATAATGTGACTGGCTGGGGTATCATGGCATGTGTCACGTATCACTGCTTCAAGTAGAACTGTAGTAATATGACTGAAAGATTGCTGCAGTGTGCATAGATGTATATACATTAATTGCAACATGCTATTTGTGTCGCAAGCATAGGGATCACTTTGTCGTTGCTGTCCATCATCGTTCGTCACACTTCAACCTGCAACCTAACCTTGGCCATAACTTGACAAGTATTTGACCTATGTTCATAAAAACAACACACACTTCTTCATCTTAATCTAAGGAATGTCATTAAATATGTCCAATAACTCCTTTTGGCAGAGTTATGCCCCTTATCATAAAACTTTATATACATAAAACAAGGCTGGCGATACAAGTGTTCCATGGAACACCCTTTAGTTTTAACATTTTCAGATAAAGGTATCTTTTAACACACTTGGTAAAAATCTTGTAATCAGATTGGTTGATGTTAAAATAACAACCAATACCAAATCAGCAAATACCTGACATCAGTTTAATAGCTTTATTGAAATGTGTATATTAAACTGTTGAAAACTATGAAATTCATCACAGGGTTAACACAATTATCCACCATAACACGACTGATTTCAGAATTCAAATTTCAATATAATTACCCCTAAAATATAATGAAGTAAATCAATTGCTTTCTGTAAACAAATATACAAATCGAGTTTCTGACCAGCTCTGAGTGTCCTGGGCAATACATATCTACATTTCGACCAGATTTAATTGGTCTGAGTTTGAATGAGTTCTAGGTCACTTCTAAATTAGACCAAATAGTTCTAGGTGATTAATATCGAAATATTTAGCACTGGTCTGGGATTGAACTGGAGAGTTCTAGGCGCATGTGCAATTGTATTACTATCTAGGCTCCTGACCTTTGTATGAACTTGGACAGTTTCACATTTGGACACTTGACCTGAACGTATATAGATTGATGTATAACAAAGATACACAACTCATTTTTGCAAGTAAATAATGATTTAAAACTGGAATATGTGTATTTGGTAATTGTTCATGTACTAGATTTGGAAATGTAAGTAACCTAGACCATGTAAATTCATGTTTAGTGTATAAGTCCAGCCCCAGACTATTCCTGAAACTGCACTATATAAATGAATGGTATGTGTCTTGCAACCCTTTTTAACAGCTCAGGTCATCTTGGGTTCATGTTCCTGATATCTAGTCAAAACCTAATCCGAGCCTTCTCTGACCTTACCAGCCCTTTTTACGATTTTGATATTTCATCTGACTGTGTAAGCCACTAAAAAAAAGAAAAAAAAAAGAAAAAGAAGGCTTTTAGGGTGTCAGAGAAGGCTCGGATTATTCAAAACCGTGATATTCAGCTTCAGTTCCCATTGGATCAATTCTACTCCATGTTAGAAATAATTTTTGATTTTTCATTGTGTGGTAACTAATCGCAATATTTAGCAATCTGATAAACACTTCACACCAAGTTTGGTAGCTTCCAGCCATTATCTCTGTTCACTTCTCTGCACAGTAAATATAAGAATAAACTGACAACCATGTTGGCAGTCAAGTTGCTTTGTGAGCAGATGTTTTTCAGCCTAAGGTAAACCTCTTGAACTAATCGCAATATTTTGAAATCTGATAAACACTCAACACTGAGTTTGGTAGCTGCCAGCCATTATCTCTGCTAACTTCTCTGCACAGTAGATATAAGAATAAACTGACAACTCTGTCGGCTGTCAAGTTGCTTTGTGAGCAGATGTTTTTCAGCCTAAGGTAAACCTCTTGAGTAGCTCCGTAATGGGCCAGAATGGTACGCAGTAGAACCCAGTTGTTCTCTTCTTTCATCTGCTGCATTGTCGTGCCTGTGTACACCTCTCTCCCGTTATTTGTTGCATTCATGTGTTCTTGTACGGTACGTGCTGTTGCGATCAAGTGCAGTTCTATCTCACTTGTTTCACCTAACGAAGGGAGAAGTGGATAATCGGCTTTAGTGTCAAGCAGCTTACCGATAGCTGAGGTGGTTATTTCTTGCATTCTAGTCTCTACCCAGTCTGCTTCGTTTGGATCGAGTCGACACATGTTGAATGTATCGTCTGTTTGCACATTTTGCATCATCTCACCAAATTCTGTTTCAACATCAACATCAGAGACTTCTTCAGTAGTAGTGCCATCATTTCCAATTGCATTCATGTAATTTCCAGTTGGCATTGCGTCGGCATTATCACTTTCAACAGTTTCCAACATTGTATCAGAATTATCACTTTCAACAGTTTCCATATGATGATCCACTAAATCCAAATCGACAAGATGGTTAACAACTTTAACATTATTTGCTTGTCCCTCTTCTTCTGTGTGAATGGCCATACCATATTCTGCATTTGCGTGATCTGAGTCGAGAATATCCGCATTTTCTTCATTCTGTATTTTTGAGGAATTAGCATTTGAATCTTGTTTGGCATTGCATTGTATAGCTTCAGCTGTGTGAGCATCCACAACACCACATACATTCAAACTTAAATTGATAGCTTTACCCATGTCTTTGTTTCTGATTTCAGTAATTTCAGAAAGTGGGTTCTCCTTTGCGTGTTTTTGAACATCAACATTTAAAAACTTTAGATTTGCTTTTCACCTTTGAGAGAGAGTTTCTGTGCATTGCGACTTTCCTTTTCTTTTTCTGTATGATTTTTGATGCTTGTATTCTTTACAGGATTTTGATTGATCCATGTTTTTTGTTTCTATGTCGAATGGAGGCACAATTGTATTAAATTCATTTGTCGTTTGATGAGAGGAAACGCTTTCAACTGTATTGCTTTTGTTAAGGAATTGAAGATTTGCTTTCCACTTGTCAGTTAACCTTTTTGAGCTGCTCATGCTCAGCCAGTTGGTTACAAATGACCCTTTGTCAAGAAATTGGAGATTCGATTCCAATTTTGTTGACAGACTCCCAGGATATCTTTGATCACAGCTTGTATCTCTCAAATATTCCCTTTGTTGATACCGTGAAGCTTCATAGGGATCTAGTGTAGTATCTCTCGAATGACAGAGGTATTTCAGTTGATCTTGCCATTTTGGAGAAAGGGTGTTAGAGCTTTTTGTTACTGGCATTACGTTTTCCATATGCTTCAGGTTTGTTTCCAGTTGCTCTTTTTCAGTGAACTTGGATTTCAGATTCTTAGATAATGTCTGATTACTTCCTGGTGATACTTTATTCAGAAATCTGATGTTTGCTTCCAACTTTTTAGATAAACACCCTTTGTAGCCCCGTTTTTTCCCCATCTTTGGTAGGTCTACTCCTGCAGAAGCCGTATCCATATATTTGCCAGTAATATCCAGATTGTGAGGACAATTGTTTCTAGAAAACTCTTCAGTGGCGAGTAAACTTCTGTAAATGAATACAATAAAAACATGTTGAAAACTAAAAACGTGATATTTCAACAAAAAAAGGCTCATTCATGAGTTTATTTTTCATTGGTGAACTATTGGGATCACATCGTCTGTCATCAGTAAACCTTTTATTTCAATAAACAATTTCAGAAAAAGGTAATAAATATTGATAAAGGTGATCCTTTGGGAGCAACAAACACAATTAAGATAATAAAGCAGCAGACTCGGTTTTATTGAGTCTGTTTATGAGAAGTAATGAAAGAAGCAACACCTCTCACGCCCCCTAGCACCGGCTTAAGCGGTATTCTACTTCAAAGCCACCAATATTAGACACGGGGAGACTTTTTACAGCCGCCACACTGCACTAAACAAACGCTAGTGTGAATGTCGGTTATATGATCGAAATTTACATGGATGGTCCGTACATCATTACCTTTAAACGTTGGTCATATTACCTTTAAACGTTGGTCATCAAGACATCCAATATGGCTACCGTTGATATACATTGTCTAAATCCTCGACTGAAAAGATTTCGACAAGTTTTCTTAACTAGGCTAGTACATTTGTTCAAATGAAGTCCCAGGATAAAAAGCGATTCATACCCTGGGGTTCCAAGTCATGTACATGCGTACAGAGATGTTACGTTTTCATAAAGACATATAAGGGAAAAGTGATGAAGGACAATCTTTAAACACTCTTTCTCAAATGAATTGGAATTTCAGCGTTCCTTTGCCTACTAGAAATATGTCATTGAAGATCAGCTTATGCGCACCCTGAATTGCAAGAGAACAATTATATACTCCTACTACATCAGTAATTTTGGGATGTATGAAGTTGTTTTCCTTTTTTTTAGTTGAATTGATGTCAAATGATATGTTCAATACTGTCGCTATTTTTATATTTTCTATATACATCTACTGAATTGATTACATATAAAAGTAACACATGTTTAATACAGTGTGATATATTACACTGTGCCTATTAAAAAATGGTGAGGATTACCTTAAACAATCGGAGCTTTTTTAAATATTACCAGTTGAAAGTTGTCGCCAAGGGTAGTGAAATGTTCGAGACGGATTTGTAACTGGAGGCCCCGTGTCTAATCCTCCGTGGTGCCACTGAGTTCCGTCGGTGTGTTCTTGGGCAAGACACTTTCCCTTAGCCTCATCCGTCGGATGGGGACGTAAATCGGGCGGTCCCGTGTATCGGTCTATCCTCCGAGCACGTAAAAGAACCATAGGAATCTATTCGATAATAAGAGTAGGGCAGGTCCCCGGATACCTATGTATCTTTCCCCTCTCTCTGGGGCGGCTCTAAATAACCTATACTGTGTTGATGAGCCATTAAACAACATTCAGTTCGATACGGCATGATACACATGCAATGCCGAACATGATATAGGTAATATTGAGTCAATGTTTACCTTTGCACCACAACGCTATGTAGTAAATATCATCTGAAAACGATACCTGACCTAGATAATAACGCTTTTGAAAACAAACTGAGTTAAAGTCAAACTAATTAACAGAAGTAAATTGAAAGAAATGTTCGATACCTCATCAGTTCGTAACTATGTTGTAGCAGTTCCTATTATCAATTTAGTTTTGAATCAAAGGACACGCCTTAAAGACATTTTCTATAGTTTTTTCTGCATAACAGATTTTCCTTTAACTTTTTGTACAATAAGTCTGTTATATATTTAGACAGAAAAGGCAAAAACAATGGTAGGTCACCATGATTGTTAAAATTTTAAAAAATAATTTGTAATGCCACCGTCATGTCATTCTTTCCACAAAGTTGAACAAGTCCATGAAATAGCTAAATAAGACATTTTTGAAGTCTAATCATTTATTCATTGGTCACAATTCTGATAAAATTGTATTAAAGTAAAGAACATTTAATTACAATAACATTTAAAGCTCATCTTTATGTAAAACCTATATTTTTTACAAAATCTGTTGAGACCATTACCACAATTTATTCACAAAATAGCCCATAATGATACAATTTCCTTTTTTTTTGTATGTTGGCAATAATAGAATTTGTTTAAACTTTCTAAGCACATAGTTTAACATATATAAAAACAAAATGTGCAATAAAAATGATAGGTCCCCATGCTTGTTTAGAAAAAAAAATTGAAACCCTACCCCTATGCTAAAAGGCCAAGTTTTGTATGAAATTATATAGAAATGGTATATTTTCCTTTTTTGTTATGTTCCTAATAACAGAATTTGTTCAAACTTCCTAGGCACTTATTTGAATATATATTTAGACAATATATGCAGTTAAAATTATAGGTCACCATGCATATTGAGATTTAATATTGGTTTTTGGAACCGTACCATGATGCTTAAATTTTTTAATTTTGTTGGAATTTTTACAAAATGCTATATTATTTTTTTGTCCTATGTTATGTATCTAATAATAGGCCTTTATTTAAATAAAGACAATAAAAAAAAATTAAAAAAAAAAAATTTAAAAAGAAATTAAAAAAAAAAAAAAAAGACATAAAATACAATTACTCAGTAGACATCAAAAGAAACATTCCTGTACATTTGTAGGAAAATCTATCCAATAGTTTTAGAAGAGAAGACGCCCAAAGAAGCTGCGCATGGAAAACTACAGCAAATGCCTTTAATGCCCATGTGTACAAAAACATCATAATCGGGTAAAAAAACGAATAATTGTAACCAACCAATGAAATGTCCGATATTGAAATGTTCGCTACCAATTTTAATTAAAAGTATGACAGTGCGTGACAATGACGTCATTTTCTACTCCGCCGTCAACACTGACGTCACAAGAGGGGAAGTTGTGATAATTGAGGTTAAAATCTAGGACATACAGCCACATGACGGGTTTTGGAAATATTTACTATTCTGTCTTTTTTTTCCGTTCGATGAATTATTTTATAAATGTTGTGTTTTTTGCTGTGTCAAGACATTGTATTTACTAACACTGTAAAACGCTTAATATGCGCTGAAATGTTCGCTACATTTGGTATCGAACATTTCAACATTGAAACATATATAAAGGTTAAACATTGGTGTTATAGTTTATTACAGATAATTCTTTTTTTTTGAAGGAATGTTTCTCTGTCGAAATTTAAAACACTCATCCTTGTTATTTTAATGCAATTAGACATGAAATATAATTGCAGCTTTGTTGTTTAAAAGAAAACAAAAACAATATTAATCTACATTTTGTTCAATCTGTGGTGTACCAGTTGTAGACATTATTATTACACTTACCTTACCAATCTAAAGCTTACATATTTGTATTCTAAATTTTGCAATTGATTAGTTGATTATTTATATTTGTTAAAATATGCAATATTATGCGTATTATTTAAAATAATTGAAATGTTATAAGCTAATTTTGGCAGTATCGGACATTTCAATAAAAGTAGCGGACATTTCAAAAATGTTATAGCTAAAGTTTCTGACACTAACATTCAATAAGGCTTTAAACATCGAAAATACCAATAATTAATTTTATTTTATCATTCCAGGTAACAATGGTCAAGTCCACAGCTGAAGTATGCAGAGACTACAGAAAGAAAGACTAAAGGTTAAAAATAAATCAAGAAAGCGAAAGAAGAAGGAACAAATATATTCTATATATAACAATATATGTCGCGGTTTACAAATACCCTATAGGGTAGGTTAATGTAGCATTGTCCAGCCGATTAGCTCGGTCGGTAGAGCAACGGAACAGTAGTCTGAAGGAGATGGGTTTGAGCCACGGTCCGGCTCCACAATGTTCTAACCTGTGAAATTTGGCGAAGCCGGCATGACCCTTGACTAAGTAGGCTTCGATAAACATGCAAATGACTTTCTGTAGCCATGTTAATTCGAGGAAGAATTCCTATCCTTAGGGATAGTATGTCGGTTCATAAATATCTAACAAGATATATTGCTATAGCATTGTCCGGCCGGTTAGCTCAGTTGGGAGAGCAACGGAACGGTAGTCCGAAGGTCCAGGGTTCAAACCAAAGCCCGGCTGTGCATGAAGCCCTGTGGCGCATGAAGTTCTATTAGTTATTTCTAGGTAGTTATTGTGTTGAATTGTTTGGTTATTGTCTGTTTCAAAATAAAAAGTGAAATTTGAAATGTCCGATACTTATTATTATATAATCCTTTTACAATAAAGTGACCAATTAGACTCAGTTTTCGGAGATATATTGAACAAATAAATATAATGAAGCCTTAATAAACATCTACAGCACCAAAAAATGCAATTATTAATGTATGGTTAGTCACTAACCAGCAACAACTAAATTATTCGCACATGTAAATAAAACAAGACACTGGATCCAGTTTCAGGGTGTGTGTGGATGTATTTTACAGAATTTGAGTCAATTGTTCCTATTGCCTAGGGTGGTTTGTTAATTGGTTTTATTTTAACTTGTTTCAAATAGGTTTTATTGTTTCCTTAAAACATAATATAATCTGTACAATCCACATACTTATTGAAATGTTCGATACATTTAGAGATATCATTGTTTTGATCAGTTGCAGCTCAAACTTTAAAACTATATTATTTAAAAGGTGTCTCACTATTTATTGCAAATTTCAAATTTGATATAGTGTCTTTCAAGTCAACTAGTTATTTCCTTGTTGAAAGAAAATAACTACAATGTAAACCAATCCATGAAATTAAATACCTAACGCTCCTCGCTCAAAATTAACCGAAGTTTTCCATACACACTTTTTAACAATAGCCCAAGTTGCATCTTACTACAATAGTGTATTGCATACATTAACGTGCCTTTTAATTGAAAACGTATTTAAAGTTACTATTATTGTATTAAATAAACATTAAACATATACATGTGTGGAGTTATGTTGTGGTATCGTACATTTCATGTTGGAAAAAAATAGTAAATACCACTATAAACTCGCAAATCTGTTGGTAAAAATCTATAAGGTCGGTGGTGAAATCCTTTCAGAAATAAGCTATATATGTGTTGTACTAAAGAAAGAATATATAAAGGATTGATTAACTGTTGGTGTAATTTATCACAAATGGTACTGGATGGAATCCCAATTTATATGAGAATCAGTGTAAATCATCTCTGAATCTACAAGAGATGATAAGAGTTTTAGTATTTTGCATGATGTAGCATTATCTTATCACAACACACGGCAATTTCTTTCATCTACATATTAACATTTGAACCGAAACAACGTTGAGCAATCATGACTATGTTGGACTAATCAGTAGTATTGGGGATGCGTTAGCTCCAATAAGCCCTCAGGCATTTTATTGGAATTTGAATGTTATGACACAGGGCCGTCGTTTGACCGTTTTTTGAGCCGAAATTCGGCCATTCCCCTCCCCTAAATGTATATGTATTTTCTCCCTCTTCATGTGAAAAATTCCCTCTTTAAAAAAATAAAAAATAAATAAAAAAATTAGAATATGTTTAACTCCAAAACAGGAAAACAGCATACAATTTGCAATTTGGAATGGTAAATTCTTGGTACCACTTAAATAATAAAAAAAACAACACTAATTTGTGTTTCTTAGAAATTCCCCTTTGATATGAAAACAACGCAAAATTCCCCTTCCTGAGGGCCCTGGCCCCATTTCCCCAAAATGAAGAGAGGGCCCTGTGACATAATCAGACCCGAGCAATAATGGAAATAATGACAGCTTTACGTTAATGAGCCCTGATTCGCTGACGTGATCTTAATTAGTTATCACGCAATATCAAACTTATAGGTTCAGGTATTGACATGTTTCCGTTCAATTAGATAAGCATATGGATTTATTGAAGTGCTATTGATTAGTATCAAGCTATATCGTATTTATAGCGAACTCATTCGGGTTGAAAATTACCTACGGTCATTAATAGTATTGACATATGACATATCCAAATTAGATAGTTTAAAGATTTTGTTTACCTATCTCTTACCGGTGATATCACTGTTTCATATTTCAACCGGAAGTGGCGTCATTATAATCTAAAAATGGTCATAACTTTCAAATTTTAAGTCTTATGTAGGCACGTTCTTCAGGTCCCGTAAATATGAGATAATGTAAAATAATAACAAAACATTGCCATTGATTTGACTATTTTTATTGTAAAATCAACACATAAAAAATGGATTTATCATTTATAACAACTATATATACGTGTCGCATATACAGTTTATATAGCATGTTTAAACTGACTGCACGTAGAAATCAGCCAGTCTCTCGACACCTTGTAGGATTGAAACTCGTCTCCGTTTGTATTTTTCAACAGTACCGGTACATAGGTATTACTAGGGTTAGCTGGCAACACAAATATTCTCCAAAGAGTCCATCAACACGGTATATTTCCAGACATATCACAACATTGTGCTCCACGAGTGTCCACTGACTTTGATTTCAATGAACGAGAATAGGTTCGGGTCTACTATCTTTTTGCAGTAAAACTGTTACATTGTCAATGTCATTGTTGTTGCTTGTATCTGGTGTAAATTAATCTTCATTTGGAGGCTCGTGACTTGACTTCTTATAAAGCGTGCAAGATTTGCACGATCCAAATACATCTATTATGACTTGTTTGTCAGCCGATGTATCCACTATGTTGTCAACTAGCATGTACGAGTAAGGTTTAGCCATTGTGTCGTTATATAGCTGCATGAATGAGGGTTTGTTTTTGTCAAAGATTGAGACTGTCCGCCATTATCCCGATCTGCCTTCGATCTAAAGAGTACCATGTACTGGGCATTTTGGCTGATACGGTTCTTGTGTTTGCCTTTTGGGAAGGCGTTCTGTAAAAGTAGAATAACACGTGTGTTTCTGTGTCTCCTTTGCGTAAATAATTTATAAAGCTTTTATTCCTTCTTTCTTTGTCTGACGTGTAAGACACAATGGAGAGAGTTGGACGTAAAGTTCACCGTGTTCAAAGAAATATAAAAAGATCGGACAGGGAAAGTAGCATTGAAGGAGAACAGTCAACCACAAAACACAGAAACAAACACGCAAACAGACAAACATGAAGGCAAAAGTAATAATAAATGCAAACGACATCACAAACACAAAAGGGTTGACAACAGGGCTACCGCCTTTGAACGGGCAGTGGCAAAATAGGCCACTGGGGGTTTAAACCGGTTCTAGGGTGCTCCAAACCTCACACTTGTAAAACCCTACTGTTATCCCATTAAAACAGGACAGTGTAAATAAAGAAATCCCCGCCATGATCTAATCTCAAGTCTTCGTCCAAGAAGTAAAAACAAAGTGGTATTGTCCCATTTGAATTAGCTGAACCTATGTAGGATTGTCATACCGCTCAGATAAGTATTTCTGATAATTTCCCTGAATCTCGTCGTTCTTCAGCACCTGACTTCTGTGATAGTTGATGTACGTCTCACGAAGAAAATTGCCGCAAAGGTAAAGTCAGTCGCTTTTTGGAGTAAATTCGCACTCCAAACATATTTTGATGGGGGCGCATTTCCATCTTCCTTTCAATCTCTGTAGCCACGGACACAGTACCGTAAAATCGGCAGGGTTATTTGGGTGAACATATTTCAGGTCCTGCGAAGTTACATATATGTAGAAATCCATATTTATTGATTGTCTCTCTAATAAGTCTCTCGCCTACAGTGGGGGTACTGTCAGGGTACTTTGGGGAGTGTGTGTGTGTGTGGGGGGGGGGGGGGGGGGGGGGTACTGTCAGGGTATTGTGGGGGTACTGTATGTGTATTGGTGTGGTACTGTAGGGTACTTTGGGGTAGTGTGGGGGTACTGGAGGGGTACTGTGGGGATACTGTCAGGGTACTATGGGGTTACTGTCAGGGTACTATCAGAGTATGTGAGGGTAATGTCGGGGTAATGTGAAATTATAAAAAAATGAAGAATAAAAGTAAGTAAGGACAAGTGTCTGTAAAACTTCGAAAACTACAAAATGCCTTACAAATATAAACGGGTGTGCCCAATATGTCAACGGCCTGATGTTAGTCACTTGGCTAATCATCTGTTTCAAGTGCTCAGCCTTAGTGCACAAGCTCGTTCATCTTACTTGAAGTCTCTCCAATTGATGTGAATGATACAATCCTCTCCCAATATTGTCGCAGGAAATCATCTTAAACGAGAAAACTTGACATGCTCTGTCTCGTCAAACTTCAAAGGCTAAAATGACACAGGGTCTAGCGCAAGAGCCGTATCCATATTTAAATTTCGGCACATGTTCTCCCGCATGGTGGTTGGGCCTAGTTTGAGCGGGAAAAGTTACTTTGTCAGACAAATACTGGAACAAGACCACATCAACTATGAGGATCCTAGAAATCGAAGCAGAATCTATTTGTTTTATGGGCAATGGCAAGATATGTAGAGAGATGAAGAGCTCATTAGGAAAAGACATTTACTTTGGAGAAGGCGTACCCAAATTTGAGACTTACCTGAGCGATCTTGGCCCGGTGTATAACAACATAGTCGTACTGGATGATCTTATGGATCTCGCAGTGGACAGTCCCATCATTTACAAATTGTTTACGCAAGGGAGACACAGAAACACGAGCGTTATTCTGCTTTTACAGAAGTCTTCCCAAAAGGCAAACACAATACCAGTATCAGCCGAAATGCTCAGTACATGGCGCTCTTTAGACATGTAAGATGTTCCGCAGAACGAAGGCAGATCGGGATAATGGTGGACATAATCTTTGACAAAAACAAACCCTCAATAGAGCGGATACACTGGCTGAAAAGCAATAAATACTGATAAAGGTGATCCTTTGGGAGCAACAAACACAATTAAGAGAATAAAGCAGCAGACTCGGTTTTATTGAGTCTGTTCATGAGAAGTAATGAAAGAAGCAACACATCTCACGCCCCCTAGCACCGGCTTATGCGGTATTCTACTTCAAAACCACCTATATTGGGCTCGTTGGTCCCAAAGGATCGATTCGTAGCACGGGGTCATAATAGTCATAAGTCATAATAGATGTATTTGGATCGTGCAAATCCTGCGCACCTTATAAGATGTCTAGTCACGAGTGATCAAATAAAGATTACGTTACACCAGATACAAGCAACAACAATGACATTGACAACGTAACAGTTATACTGCAAAAAGATTATACTGCAAAAAGATAGCAGACCCACACCTATTCTCGTTCGTTTAAATCAAAGTCTGTGGACACTCGTGGAGCACAATTTTCGTTATTGCGACATGTCTGAAAATATAGTGTGTGGATGGGCTCTTTGGAGAATATTTGTGTTGCCCCTAACCTTTGTAACACCTACGTACCGGTACTGTTGAAAAATACAAACGGAGACGAGTTTCAATGCTACAAAGTGCCGACAGACTTGCTGATTTCTATGTGTAGTCAATTTAAGCATGCTTTATAAACTGTATATGTGACACGTATATATTGTTGTTACAAATGATAAATCCGTTTGTTATGTGTTGATTTTACAATAAAAATAGACAAATCAATGGTAATGTGTTGTTATTATTTTACATTATCTCATATTTACGGGACTTGAAAAACTGTTTAAAATGATGCCAAACGTGCTTACATAAGACTTAAAATGTGAAAGTTATGACCATTTTTGGATTATAATGACGCCACTTCCGTTTGAAACATGAAACAGTAATATCACCGATAAGAGATAGGTAAACAAAATCTTTGAACTATCTAATGGATATGTCATTTGTCACATATATACTGAAAGGAAAAAGAAACGCAGGGTGCGTATTTCCGCCATATATTGTATGTTTAATATGCTACTGCTAATCGAATGGTACAGGGCGACATTAGGCCTGTCCTTTTAGAAAGAAGGTTTAAACAGCACTGAACACACCAATGGTTACCCCTTATAAGTTTCATTATCGTCAGAATGCGCATTTGGCTCAAGCAGGTGAGCAAACTTAGGCTTTAAATGTTGCAATCACTTAACATTAAATACAGTACTGAACTGGCTCAATTTTTCAAAGAGGAACTTCAGCATTTATGAATTTCTTGTTACTGTGATTAAAACGTCTACAACATCACAGTTGTGTCCTTTCTCTAACTAACTGCACTTTTTTTTTTACAAAACATCTTGGGATTTCCTTGGAATATATATGGAATTAAGTATGCAGTATATGCAATATATAGCGGAAATACGCACCCAGCGTTTATTTTTCCTTTCAGTATAATTAATGACCGTACGTAATTTTCAACCCGAATGTGTTCGCTATAATTACAATATGGCGTGATACTAATTAATAGCACTTCAATAAATCCACATGCTTATCTAATTGAATGGAAACATGTCAATACCTGAACCTATAAATTCGATATCGCGTGATAATTAATTAATAACGTGATAACGTCAGCAAATCGGGGCTCATTAACGTAAAGCTGTCATTATTTCCGATATTGCCCGAGTCTGATTACGTCATTACATTCAAATTTCAATAAAATGCCTGAGGGCTTATTGGAGCTAACGCTGTCATTTTCTCCGATATTCCGATATTGCACGAGCCTGATTACGTCATTGAAATGCCGGCGGGCAAGTTGAAGCTAAAGCATCCCATATACTACTCTAATCCATATAGTTTTGAGCTGTGCTACCACACCTTATACAAATATGAAGCAAGCTTGGTTGTTCTACTGCATGCATCGTCGGAACCCACGTTCGACTGCATTACGTTACCCTTTATTCAATTACGCATGGGTTCCGACGATGTACTGCAAGCCACTTCGTCACTGAGAAACACAGCTAAACGAATATAAACTTAACGTCGACTAATCGCCGTCGCCGATGAAAAACACCACCACATATTCTAATACCCGCACTATATAGCCTAGTTTAAAATATCTCGTTATATTGAACGATATATCACTGTAATTTTTGCAACGTTAGGAGAATAAGCATTGCGCATTGCGCATTGTAACGTATGCAACGTTAGGAGAGCAAGCAAAGCAATGCGAAAGATTTCAGATGTGTGCGTTATTTTCACATTCTAGGGGTATTAGAATAGAAATAGAACACCGTTTAAGGTGAATTATCTATAATATATCACGGTTTGTCGTTCAGTTGTAAACAATAATTTCACTCGCCCTTCGGGCTCGTGAAATTATTGTTTACAATTTAAAACCAAACCGTGATATATTAAACGATAATTCACAGTAAACGATGTTCTATTTCTTAAATATTATATGCCTCTTCTTTTTTATTCGAAAAGTTGAGCAAACAACTAATAGTTTTTGTCGTTAATAAGAAATGCTCCAGAACATTTTCACTAACAATCAGTAGGCATGTTCGTGTCTATGACAGCTCAATCTACATTTGTAAGAACGTAAACAAGGGAGACCGGATTTCCAATATATCCATTTTAATCGTTATATATGTTTAAGCTAACAAATGCCGAAACATTCGGACGATAAAAACGTGTGTTTGCTTGAAAAAAGAAGAAAACACGTTTCATTAAAATACTACATGACCTGAGGCGTTACTTCGTTTTAGAGTACCTCCACCACATCAATGGCGTTACAAAAAAAAATATAAAAAAAATAGATGATCAAAATACGTCTACAGAGTCATTCTGGAGTGTACAGATACCAAACAAGATAAAAAAACATTGCGTAGGAGAGTGTCATTTACTTCGCAAAATAATTATTGTACAGCGCTATTTAATGCATTTGACCGGTTAACTTTTGAATTTTTCTGTGCACTTTCTTGTATTTGGGTAGAAAAAGTCATAATTTCATCGAATGTTTGAAAAAATTACAAACGTTCAGACAAAACAACGTTCAGGCGAGTGTTTGAAAATGTATGGACCACATCTTGTGCTATGTCACACTTTTGGAATATATAAATCTGAACAAGCAAATAATCAGTTTCTTACCTTCCGTGTAAATTTACACCCCACTGAGACGTTGTCAGGCCTGCTTTTTGACATAAAATCTTGAGATATTCGCACTTATTTTTTTTTAAAGCGAAAATTTAAATTAGTTATGCAATTAATACAAATTGATGCATTGTTTGATAGTTATAGAAAATAATAGATTAGCATACTTCAACGTGCACAAAACTAGTTTGTTTTAGGGAGGACTGTGTTATTAATTTCTACCACAACTGTTTTTTTTTATGGAAGTGTACTTACTTTTTTACACACATGCGTGAAAAATGCACAAATGTCTTCATAAGTCTTAAACAAATTATAATCATCTTACACGGCAGCAGCTGTTATAGTGGTACCACACACAGCGAGTTGCTAGTTCCTCACACTTGCTATTTCACTCAATTAGCTTGACCAATTAAAGAAACCAAGCTATATTGCTGCTGTTGCACATGTGGTTATGTCTCTGAAGGAAGATAATTATGTCCTTAGATATTAATTGTATATCCAGTCGGTGCATTACACGGATGATCTACATTGATTTGACACTTTTAATACTCCTCTGGCCAGGGAGCGTAACAGGACCAATTCGGGAAATAGCGGATAAACTGTGAATAGATAGCTGTTAAATCATGAACATTTTGTTTGATGAAAATCCAAAGATTTTACCCTTATATCCGCAGATCCGGAAAGCGACGAATCCGGAGATTTGGCAGGCCTGCATTATTCCACCATAAAATGTCGTTACTTCCACGACATCAACGGGTAACGTATGGACATGGTATTTACCCTGTGATTTACTATCATGCCTGTGCTATCACCCTCGCGCCAGGTAGTACGAAATTACACAATATTTGCGATAGCCGACATCTTTAAATTACAATATGCGTGTCTTAAAAACCAGTCATCATTAGCTAGACTATCGTTTCAGTGTCCGGGAAATTCAAAATGATTCTAAAGGTCTGAATATGAAGAAAAAATGAGGACTAAGTCGATGTTCATATTGAGGTCATTGTGAAATATTTAATTTAATCATGTCCTCATCCTCATAAGAGTCAGTGAACATTCGTACTATCCAGTACAGTATCCCCCTCTCATGAATGTGTGATATTTATGTGTGACTGAATTCTGTTTTAATACCGAAATTATCCCATCTGCCAAAAATAAGGTATATTTTCAGTAAAGTTCAGTATACTTTTTCAACTTTTTAAAAAAAAAATGCTTTAAGGAAAAAAGCTATATAATCTATTAAACTGACAAAATGAGTGGTCGTTACGGTAGATCTACTCAGTAAACTTCTTTTGACGTTGAGTTAAAAATAGCACTTTCACCATGCCGAACCGATGACTTCGTCGGAACAGTACGAAACCAACCAAGTGGGATACAGTAATGGTGGGCCGGATTTTTATGATTTTCATTGCGCGCGCTGGGTCGTCCCGTTGTTAGGCTAACAGTCAGAAACAATAGTTTAGATCTACATAACAGTACTGTACAGTAGGGGTGGTATTGGGCGGAATGGCAGCACAATTGTATGCCGCACCTGAATCCCCTGGCCTACTGCATGGCCCCTAAGATGAGGTATCTTACCTTCTTACAGTTTATTGCAGACATTGTTTTGTTTGCAGTTTCACACGGCGTATGACGTCATACATCGTAATTATGACGTCAACGTTCAGCAATTTTGGCGCGTTACCTTTAATGGACATACAGTGGCGTAGCTGCACTACTGTAAGGCACTGCAGGCCCGGGCCTGCAGATTATTCTGGGAAACGAAAATTTTGAAAATGACAATTCTGCAATAAAATCTAAGAGTGTGGAGGTGTGTCTAATTAAAATTAGGCAAAAGCATGTATGTTTTAGCGTTTTAAATGTATCGAAAATGCACCAGAATGCTCCAGTTCCACTATATAATTATTTGTCAATTTTTTTCTGAGACACCCTACATTGCTCAGAAATTAAACGGGCCTGCAGCTTCAAAAAGGCCAGCTACGCCCTTGACATAGGAACCGTTAATAATAAGTCCCGTAGATGTATAACACAGTATTGAATATAATTGTCACTGTACCTTAAAACTAAAAAATATGGAACGGGAATGCGGTAAAATGTAGGAAATCGCATGCAGAAATCAACAAGAGATTTGCCTTGGTTACATTTCAGGGTTCGCTACGGTCTGATAATGACTGCTCATTTTGTATTTTTATATGAACATTTTTGTCTTATGCATATAAGCATATTGTCATGGGCGTAGCGTGGCATACTCGATTACTCCCTGGATTAACTTAGAAAAATAAAATCCTAAAAAGTTGAAAAAATATAATAAAAATCAGAGGGTGGCAAATTAATAATTTTTATGGCGAGCATAACATGTCTATATTCAATATCGCTTGTAAGAGCACAATTTTGGTCCAATGGTAGAAAAATATATGAGGAGGGCGCCCCCACCCCACTACCCCATTTTGAAAGGGGGACACCTACTTCCAACCCTCTCCCCTACCCCCTCCTCTCGGTGCTTCCACGTATTAGGAATACGCTCCTGCAGTATATAGTCTTCCGGATACACTAGCAATTTCGTAATTAAAGCTGCAGATGCTATATTTAAACTGATAACTAAGTAACCATAGGCGTAGCCAGGTTTTCAAAATGTATACGCACACCGAAAAAATACGTTTGGGGACAGGTGTGGGAGGGGGGCAAACAAAATAAAATAAGGAAGGAAATTGTGCATTTTGGAGCATTCTGAGGCACCTTTCTGGCGTTAGAAGTAATTGTTTTCTCTAGTCTATTATGCTCGGCATTTTTTGTATTACGCACGTGCGTATTGTGCGTATAGGGCGCTACGCCCTTGCTAACATAGGCCTAATAAGTATTACCGACTACCTATTACATACAGTTAAATACCCTAAGATTAGAATTATGTATAAATGTAATACGTATAGCACTATCCAGCTATACAAACACGTGATAAGGAGTTAACTCCTATCTTTACATCTCTTTTTTGAAATGACGTGAAGAGGCTGCCGAAATATGTGAGGGGTTTGCCGACTGTTAAGTGAGGGTATTGCCAAACACTGTCTACTTTGAAGCAACAACATCACAAAACGGCTTAATGAAAGATTTTGTTATATATTTGTTTGATAATAAAACTATTGGTTTATTAAATAATGTGTCAGAAATCAAATCTATAACAAAACACGAACGCGAGTATGATGATATTTTTCAGATGTAAAATATTTAACTTTATTCCCATTAAAACATGCTATTTCAAGTATGGTTATTTCATTTAGCTGCTCCCCTTTTGTTTATATAGTCTCACTTCCTTATGTTTATGGTTATTAATTGTCATCGTATTCGTTCTTCTCTATCAGCATTTGTTTAACCGTCATCGCTTAAGAAATGGCTTTCTGAGAGTCTTTTCTTCGAATATTTATTTTGAGAAGGTTCTGTGGACCCAAAACAACATATTCAACATTTAACAGGGTTTCTTCTAAATTAAGTTAACACTTTTAATACTAAAAAGCGCTTCTGGTGCTAAAAACGTTTAATTAAAACAAAATGACGTTAGGAAGGTAATACCGACTACCCAAGACACTTAACTCATGAAGTGTAGGACTCTAGTGATTAAAACAAGTTACATCCCTTGGTTAGTCAGTGCCTGCATAACTTAAAATAGAGAACGTGACAAGATACGCAGTCAGTGTTCAGTTTGTGTTTTACAGCACGTCGACACAAAAACAGGTCATATTGTGCGCAAAAACTGATGAAAGATAAAGAAATGAACTGTTTACAAACAAGTGATGTTATGGTAGTAACATAAACTATGCGTACATGTAAATCAACAAATGCCCGTCAACGGGTGTACAAGTAAATATATATAAGAACATATTATAATGATTTATAAAGTCTGATTATTATAATGATTTATATAGTCTGATTTATTTCAAGAAATCTAAAACAAGACTAAAATCTATAGTATCAAATATCTCTTTCATAGTATTTGACGCAAGTCTACACATCCAACAAGATGTGTTTGACCGTTAACGGTGCAAAGCAGGGTATACATTCTGATAATTGCTCACCTTGTAATAAATATGAATGAGTATAACATGTATGCCCTATCCTGCACCGGGCTCATGGGTTGAGAAAGAAAAAGGGATGTGCCCTACATACAGATGATATATGATATGATGTACTATCGAATACACTTTCCTTAAATGCTTTATCAAGCAACTGTACGGCAATACCCTCATATATAGTCGGTAATGATTATACCCTCACGGGCTCTAATTTCAATTCGACGAACGGGTAAAAAGTCGGTATAAGCCAGAAATCGATTAGGCTTAAATCTTTCATGGATCCAATATCTGAATTAAAAGCACAATTTTTCAAAGATCGGTTAACTTAACCGAGCGTTAATTAAATGTTTTTTACAATATGCATTTTAAAGAGGAAATTAAAGTTAAGGAACAAATGCAAATTAAAAACTTTTAAAAGTGCAAAAGATATTTTTATGAGAAAATGTACTTTGAAATTTTACATTAATCAACGGTCTTTGAACAACTAGGTTTATTTAATTTCTTGCTTGTGTGGCACTTGGTGATTTGACCTTTAATGTCTAAAATGAGACATAATTAGCTAGAAAACTAATATCAACGTGACATTTTTTGTCATCACTTCCTAAAATGATGTAGATTAAGCACTTATGTTATAAGCTATGTAAACGCGACAACCAGATGGCCGCAGCCATGACACTAGAAACCATAAAACCTTAAAACTCTTCTTATAATATAATGAACCGCTGAAACTATCTAAACAGTGTTTCTTTATTAATGTTTCTCCCACACCCACTCCATCCCCCACCTCCACGACCAGATAAATTTAAGTTTGTTCAAATGAAGTCCCCGCAGTAAAAGTGGCCGCTTCCTGCGGGTCCTAATTTGGTATATATATATATAGAGAGAGAGAGAGAGAGAGAGCTTTTGCAATATACTTCCACCTGCTATCTTCACCGCGTGCACGTCTGTGCGTGGGCACAGATGACACTCATGATGTTTGTATAGGCCCTATACGACATTACTGATATGAGCACTTTATTCGCGCATTGTGGTCAATACTGGTATTACAGAACTGCGTTATTACGGTTCAGTAGCTTGAGTGTCATTTGACCGAGAGTGAGGATGTCTCCTGCGTCCCATCACAGCACACATCATCTGATGGCCACACTGAAGTCGGAAGTTTGAAGTCAGAAGTCCGGAGCCGAGAGCTACACCGCCACAGCGGATCAACGCCGAGGACAGAAGACCGAAAAACCGAAGACGGAAGAGGGCCATCTGGCGGTGTGTGCGGCGCAGGGGTCATACTGTGATGGGTGTGACCCCAAACAGAGAACCCGACCTTGTAGCGGATGTAGGACAACACCTTAGCGGATGTAGGCCATCTCGACCAGACCACTTCACCGCCACAGCCAAACTACATAGAGCAGCAGCGACACAACACAGCAGCACCAGATCAACCAACATACACATCTAGAAAAGTCCAGACTTTAGTGTGCCCATTGCGTCAGGGTTACCTCGACGTGTTCGTTTGCGGACGGACTCTAAACCTTCGAACTACACACACACACACCAGTTGCAATATACTTGTAATATATTGTATGTATAATATGCTGCTGTTAATCGAATGGTACGTGGCTACATAAGACATTTCCTTTCGGGGAAAACAGACTTAAACAACGCATAACACATCAAATGTTATCTCTTTAAGGCTTAATTAAAGACGGAATACGCGTTTGTCTCTAGCAGATGATCAAACTTAGGACGTACGATTTTGCAGTCTCTTTACATTAAGTACTATAGTACTGTACTGAAATGGCTCACATTTTCAAAGCGGAACTTCAACATTTATGAATGTGTACTGTGAATAAGAAGTCTACAACAGCACAGTTGTATACTTTCTCTGACTGGCTGCAACCTTTTTTTTTAAACAAAACACCTTGGGATATCCCGATCATCATTATAATAATGGAGGGCACAAATTAAAAGTGACCAGTTCCTGTGGTCTCTATCCTATACCAAATGTATAGTATGATATATTTAATGTTTACCCTACTTTTTCAACCAATCAGTTGTCTCAGATTTTCAAACACTTGCACCATTTATTCATGAAGATGTTACTTCAAGCAGTCTCTGCGGTGAAGAGCGTGACCTATGTGGAGACTAACGATAAAACCTATGGCAAACACTAAGTAGGATAGAGTCCATGAAGAGAAATCTTCACCATTAAGAAACCGCGGTCGGTCGCTACGCACCCTCCCTTTCGGTTTCTTAATGTTGAAGATTTCTCCTCATAGCCCTATCCTATACATAGCAAAATGCCAGTGGGTGAGAATTTTTATATATATTAAGCATAACAATGGTGTTATTCAATTTTGACGAGGCCCGCTCAGTAACGCTTTTGTAAAAGAAGCACTTTATTTCAAAATATGTAAGCCCTAAGACAATATGATCATACATTATATACATATACGTTTTAACAGAGGTAGCAAGATTCGTACATATGTGCACATGACAAATATCAGCACACAGCACAGACATACTGTTTACTTCTTGTTAGAGAACAAAAAACAAAAACAAAAAAGTAAACATTGTGTCAAACATGCACACGTCAGAGATTGCATCTCAAAATTCGCGAAGTAGGTGACTAAACATGCCATGCACATATAAGCACATAAACATACAATTCAAAACCAATCAATAATGCTCTATTTGTATTTTCAAACGTGGCAAACCACAACACACAAACATACATGACTATGTGAAAAGAAAAATATTACAATCATACAAAATACAACTGAGAATAGGGAAATGAAACTATATCTGATTAATTCATTGTTAGGGTTTCCTTATTTTAAAGGATTTAAAGCATAAACACACTTAGCTACGTTTTTAATTTCCTTTTCACTTTTGCTCTAAACAAATACGAAGTAGACTAAACGAATTAAAACATAAAAGCCAATCTTTTAATAAGCGTGTTTTTGTTTTACTTTTGCAGGCCCGTAGCTACGCCGAGGCACACCGAGGCAGTTGGTTAAATTTTAAAAAGGTTCATACTTTACATAAAACAACTTCAATATCGATACATTATCAATCGTTGACAAAGTACGTCGGGATTAAAACTGAAAGCTGCAACAAAATGCAGGAAATGGGATGGGGAGTGAGGTGAATTCCGCCCACCTCACCCCTCCTCTTGCAATGCTGAGCTTTTATTTTATTTGTGTTTTTGTTTTTTCAGAATTGAATGATAATTTATATTTTTTATAAGTCATTTATTGATCTGAAAGTTTAATGATACCAATGACATGAGACTTATTCCCAACAGGTCTATTCACAATACTTTGAACTTGAATTGGGTTTATCGGGCCTCTAACAGCCAAGTTCATATGGAGCTGTCAACCAGAGAGAAGGAGAAGAGAGGGAAATATAGGATACTGAAGAATCTGGGCTCTTATATCAAAAATATGTTCTCTGCGTGCTGTGAGGATAGGCAAAGATCTTCCGGTTAGCGTCTTAATTCAATTTATAACGTAATGCGAGTTTTCGGGAGTTATACACAAGAATGAAAATACATGGTAACAAGTAATTTCACTATAAAACAATAATAATAATAATATACCTACTCACATGTCTTCTGTCTGGTCAACATATACTTAGTCTGAAGCTTTTTTACCGCGAGTCGCCACAAGTGTTAAGTGTTAAGTAATAAGTGCTAAACGTTAAGTTAAATGCCAAGTCCAAATGTCCCTCCAGGTCTTCCGTAGATGTCCTTGTGCAGATATACAAGATTTTCTTATTTAGGCGTTCTTAGAGATCGGATCTAATTAACTGTCTCTAATAGATTTGGATCTAACCATATCTTACAAATTATTAGTTGACATTATTTTATTTAGAAGTTGGATACTACCAACTATATTTAAATTCATTTATTCTAAATTACATGTAATTGGACACAACCGATTACTAAAGGACATGATATACTTCATTTATGCTTAGACATTTACTTGCTGTTTCAATTAACTACAATGTATCTACAAGAAATACACATAATTTTAACTAGTTGACTTGCTTCGTTATACGTCGAAGATACTACAAACGCATATAAGCATACACACATACGAACGTACCTAACGACGGAAACCAGCAGTGGGTTCGTTCAGGGTTCTCGGCAACTTGCCAACCGGTGGTAAGACCGATACTACCTGAAGTGTAGAGTCGCGGGAAGATTGGTTACCAACGGTATACCTATCGGCAAACGACGGTGACCAATGGCAGCCCATGGTTACCGATGGGAAAACCCTGAACGGACCCAGTGTATCAAAAGGCTGTAGTAGTCGAACCACCAATAAGAAAACAAAAGTATCTGAGCATGTACCACCGATATCTGTAAAGATCGGAATTAAGAACAGTTCTGATTGCAAGGTTGTTTTGAGACGGCATCCTAGTTTCCAAGTTTCAATTTGATAAAATGTTTTATTGTGCCAGGCAAGGTTTATTTACATGTGCAACTTGATGGGCCATATACGTCTTGAGGTGCGTTTAATTATTTAACAAATAATTGCGCAAAGAAGGATATATGCAAATGAGGTATAATATGTTAAGATAGTTAATAATAATAATAATAATAATAATAATAATAATAATAATAAATAACAATAATAATAGTATCTTTATATCAAGAGGATTACATATTTGGCTACTAGCCAGTCTAGCATATGGTCCTCAAACAAAACAGAATATATTTACAGCATATACAAACGTGATTACAACAATGACACAAAAAAGAATAAAATATGTCTAGAAACTTCATGATTTTTTCTAAAATTTTAGTATTTGAGATAAATTGATTAACGTTTATTTAACCGATTAATATGAGTCATAACGGTTTGATAAAAGCATTAAAACACACAACAATGGTACATATTACAATTAGTCAGTATATTGAGTTTAAGAATATACACTATTAAGAAGAATGTAAATGAGTTTAAGATAATGATGTCATAATATACACATTTATAAAAGGAATATAGGTGATATGCGTGAAAATATTGCACATATGTACTTCAGCTATTGCACTGTAAATGATAATTATCGACATAATATAACACCGATTGTCTAGTCACTAAGTACTGTTCCGGTGTTTAAAATAAGATTAAAAAGTTGTAAACATGTTTCATAGAAGGAAATGAATGTTTTAAGTGCTCATTTAAAACGTCAATTATGCCACACGATTTATTATTACGTACCAGGTGTTAATTTCATCATTACTAATATTTCCGAATATAGCATCGTCGTTGTTTGTTTCATTTCTAATTTTGAAAAAGTCGTATAGGTCATTTAAATTTGCTGTGACGTTATTTTTTATAATAAAGACAGGTCTACACAGATTTAAATTTGGGTTATGTAGCTTTAACATTGATTGTATAAATATAAATACGGACGTACAAAAAGAATGTCGTTAATTCTTGGATACTATTCATAATATAATAGTCACTGTCATCCATGAATGAATGCATAATGTGTGCAGTTTTCCATCTCCGGCTCTAAGCTATCTATATCTCAAAAAGTAAAACGTGAATTACATACATTGTATATAAAAAGCAGTAACAGCGGCAGTATATGACGAGTGCTAAATTTGCCATCGTCGGAACATACGTCTGATTGATTCCTCTGCACTGTGAGAGAGATCGATCACTGTGAGGAAGTGACAGTGTAATGTATTAGTCGTGGGTATTCGACTATGGTATTTTGAACTATCAACTAACATTTAAATGCTGAAATACAGATTATACATCAGCTATACAGATAGTTGAAAGGATATACTATATATATTAGTAATGAAATTATTTTCACATTTTAGTTTCAAATATATATGGATTATATTTCTGAAGTTAACATTATCAATTGAGTGCATCAAACCGGCAATACCATTTCATAAAGAAACACAGTAAACTGAGTGAAACACAAACACTTTAGTTATCAATTACTAACACTAGGTTTCGGATTGGTAATATTTTACTTACGGTTTCATTACCCACCAAAGTAGTTCATTCTAAAAACTGTATTGATATTTCAGAGCTTGGTGACTTGTGGTAAAATGTGTTTGAAGTCTGTATTTACTATGCGTTTTGACAAATTGTAATGCTGGACACATTTTACTAGCACTTACATATTTTTCTTTCGAAACTATTTGTTAACTGCAGAGAGAACCGCGTCAGGCCGTCTGTTGACCTAGTGACAGTGTGTATACAAAGGGGAATCAGTGAAAGGTGGCTAATTGTGCGGTTTTTGAAAAATCTACGTAGATACAGGAAACGAAAAAATGCCAAATACATGGACGAGCTTTATGTTATTTATAACAAAGTGCTGAAATATTACCAAACCGACTCCACTAGTACTTCCAAAAGACTTCGATTAGTGAAATTATAAGCGGAGCGAATAAAATATGTACTGAAGCCATACTAATAAGCAGGTGTGCGACAAGAGGTTATCATCAGAGAGAACCAACATTGCGCCTATAGCTGGTTATAAGTTGAGGGAACCAAACATCAAGCAAAATATACGCTACAAACACGAAAAGAACAATGTATGCAATAAGTATGAAGCCGTCGAGTCGAAATAACGATATAGCAATGAAACAAAAGGATGCCTCAACGAATAATACCAAAATCCCAAACAAACACCCAAACGTCGTTTTAACGAATCACAACACTGACATGCATGTGCCAACACAACGCAATAACGATGTGACGTCGCAACAAAGTAACGATGAGGCAACACTCGTAATCGGTAAATGCAACAAGGCATCTAATATCACCAAGTGTATTTCGGTACGGCTGTGTCTGGTGTACGGAAACGCCTTTGCGGCCTGGCGGACTGTATTAGAGGTGGACGACACGTGGCAGTGGGGTTGGTTTTTACTCTGCGCTGTGCTAATGATAATCGAGTGTGTCTTCATTATTTATAAAAGACTCGGCGTTGAATGGACTTGGTGGTGTCCATGCTTTGTTGTTTTCCTCGCCACCACATTGCCACTAATCTGGAAGATACAAATACAACAACACTACACATACGTTGAAGAACAGGAAAAGGCGAATATTCGAAATGGTAATATAATAGCAAATATCACTCGATCTACCACCATTGCTACAACTCTGCCATACCTGAGGCTTGAAGATATAAGTCTAAATACGTTGATTAGTTTGGAGAGGACGACCTGGGTGATTTTAGTGACGGATTCCGTTGTCTATCTCATAATATGTGCTCGTTGGTTTTTGCCGCGTGGTAAAATCTCTCGGGAATTTCTAGCAGGCATGCTTCTAGAATATGTTGCCATCTCCTCTGATATTATGGAATTGTTGGCCGTATTCGATGAGATTCCAATTCGCTCTGACCTTCAACTTCATTACTGGATTTTATCCGTTTGGTCGATCAGTTTTATGCAGTTTATTCCTGTGCTGCTTCACAAGCAAAAACATGGCCGTGTTAAAAGTCCTCACATGAAGTGCGTGACGAACCACTGTGGTAACTCCTTAGCAGAGATAGTGAATACATGTATGAGTATTTTCTTCCAAGACGGACCGTTTTTTGCCCTCAGACTGTATATTATTATAGGGAAGAATCTGATCACATACAGTCTGATTTTCTTTTTGCTCAAAAACATACTTTCATTGATACTGTTGTTCTATCGACTGCTAATGTTGTGCTGCAAACTGCCGTGTCGCAAGAAAGCATTGCACAGGTCAAACATTATAGAGTATGATATTGAGATGTAGTACACCATCTTATAATTGAAAATATGGTGACGTTTTTTCTATCCTTGTGCTTGCATAAACAGGTAACATATTTCATCACAGGATTTTAACGATTTTTATGAGGTATATATATATATGTGTGGAGAAAATGTTATACCAACCACTTACCAAAGGATTAGAACACGCAGCCCTAGACTCCAACATCGACACAGCGCCTCGTTCAATAGCAGACGCGTTAGCCCACTCGGCCACCTAGTCAACCTATAAAGATTTCGGGAACCGGGTGATACTAACGCTATACTCTTGAACGCGTCGGATATCTTCGGGATTTTCCACCAAATAACGACAACCAACCATAGCATATATTAATACGATAGAGGATTCACATTATATAAGTATAACCTCAGGCACCTATACAAACATTCACCATAAATATATATATATATATACCTTGAAATGAGTGTAAGTTTCAGGTTGAGATGGCCTCGACCCCACTATACTAGATATATTGCGATCTTCTCTTACGATTTACATGCAAATTTAAAACACATATATGTATTGAATATGTTTAACAGCATCGGATGACATCATACACTGTTTAATATATACATTCAATTGTTTTCTGTTTGTTTCTATTGTTCAATATATAATTACCATCATTGTGTGTGTTTGTTTCCTTGTTTGTGTTTGTTTCCTCATATACTTAACTTAACTAATTGAACACTGAATTGTTCCATACCTCAACTTCGGTCTAGCTCGTATATGCCCCATGTGGTTCCGGGGGCCCCGTTTGGTTCCGGGGCAAAGAATAGTGCCACTGCAGATCCCGTTGGAGGGGTAGGAAGAGGGATAGAACCCCATCCCAAATTCATGTTCATTTTATAATTTTTTGCTCATGCTCATAAAAGGTCTTAACCATGACCCCAGCATTATTTCAGATGCCATCTCGCTCAAATCACTAGAGCAGTGGCAGAAAAACAATTAACGTGGCTCCAGCGTAAATGGAGTGTCTACAATAGAATTTGCAGCAACTCTGCAGTTCTGCAGGTGAGAAGGTTCTAGGCCCATTCTCCATATTTTACCTCGATGTACATGGAGGATGAGCCTGGCATGTTCATTCCTGTTAGGCGCCATATAACCTTTCATGTGTTGGTGCGCCTTAAAACCCAATACAGTTCAATTCAATTCTAGCTCGTATATATTCTTCTTACTGCCTCTCTATATATGAACCATGTGAAATAAACTAACTCGCCAAATAGAGGTAAAATTACGCTACAAAACCGTTTATAAAAACTCTGTCCAAATGTATAGCTGCCAATTAAACGTATAGGTTTATTCATAGGTTTCTAATATACCCGTGATTGAATATGCGTAAAATGAATTATGAGTTGATAAATCTTAATTCGACGCTTCAGTTTTGTGGTTTGGACTGGCCGATTAAAGCCATTTATATCGTGTCTATCTAACATGGTTTATTAAAATACTCAATGCTGATTGGTTATTGAGGAGTTTTTAAAAATGCTATCTAACATTTTTTATTAAAATACTCAATGTTGATCAGTTATTGGGGATGTCTTAAAAAGCTATACAATACCTCTGACGTCAAGAACGTCAACCGTTAAGTCATTTAAATGTCAGAAAACACATTATCATGCAGATATGCACTTTTCTGTCGAATAAAGGGGTGACCTAATACATTTTGCTTTATTAGGCACTGACCAATAAAGCAAATCAATGCGGAATCCCTTGGCGTTTATGATTGGCGTGGCGCTGTCGGTAGCGCGGCGGATTTGTAACCGGAGGCCCCGGTTCAATCCTCCGTGGTGCCACTGAGTTCCGGCGGTGTGTTCTTGGGCAAGACACTTTCCCTTAGCCCCATCCGTCGGATGGGGACGTAAACCGGGCGGTCCCGTGTATCGGTCTATCTTCCGAGCACGTTAAAGAACCATACGAATCTATTCGATAATAAGAGTAGGGCAGGTTCCCGGATTTCTATGTATCCTTCCCCTCTCTCTGGGGCGGCTCTAAATAACCTATACTGTGTTGATGAGCCGTTAAACAACATTCAGTTGTACGTAACGTTATCTGATCGTCTCACACCACAATTAATTTTCCATAGGGTCCCATTGTAATGTTTTTGTTCGTGGCATAGAGATAAAACAGATTTTGCAACATGTATTTATGCTTAAATTTTTCATTGATCCAATATCTGCAATTTAAAACACATTTAACAAATATTTACCAGATTGAACTTTTTTAGTTTGCGTGACACCTGGTGATTAGACCCATAATGTGTAAAAAGAGGCAGAATTAGCTAGAAATCTTATATCAACATGCATTTTTCTGTGATCTCTTCCTAAAATGCTGTAGATTTAGAACCTGGTAAAGATAAATCAATGTATCCTGTAAAATGAAGAAAAGCGAACTTGTTTTTTTATCTACCTCCTTCATCTGTAGGGCACGAGTATTCAAGGTAGATAATAGTGGTGTGAGTCCTTAAGTCAATTATCTGACGTCATAAAACAAACAAAAAGTAACAGATGGCGGCGTCTTCGATAAGCGTAACATTCTGCGAACTAGATGATAATAGTAATTCATACAGAAAAAACATGGATAATCTACATGATAAATAGAAATTATGTCAGTCCCTTTTACTAACAAGTTTACTCGGCTCGGCACGAAAACGAAGAATGGCTCGATGGCTCGGCAGAGCCCCGCCGTTCTTCATTTTCTAAGCCTCGCCTAATACACTTGATAGTAAAAAGGCACTGATATAATATTCTCTATTTAACCGTTTAGACGTCATTTTGAACGTCAACACCTGTTCATTTACAATCGTATCTGTATTATTTCTAAAGGTGTACCGGAAGTAAATCAAATCCCATTGAGTCCAATGCAATAGTGTCCAAGCTTTCTAGCTAGCCATTTTTCAAAATGAAGTTCAAACTAAGATTCACTTACATAGTCTTAGTCATGAGACCTGCCTCTCTAGAAAACTGCTGAGATAGTAGGGGTCATGTGGCATATAAGAAAATAAAATGCTGATCTTTGTTGACAACGTGAACAAACTGCATTCATTCGGCACCTCTTAAATGTGTTCTAATTTCACTTTCAAAACTATAAAATCATCATACAACCATGCAAATGGTTCTTAGCTATCACAAACAAGTCAATAAAGTCATTTCAGCCAGAAAAACAGGCCTTAAATACTCAAAAATGCCTTTTATCACAAACAAAGTTAGGGATTATATATTTGGGAACTCCTTTCGACTACACCAGGTATTCATCTACACCAGGCATGAATACTACACCAGGTATTCATCTACACCAGGCATGAATACCACAATGATTTACTTCCTGTATACCTAAAAGGAAGCTCTACACCAGGCATGAATACTCAGTGAGTTAATTCCTGTATACCTAAAATGAAGCTCTACACCAGGCATGAATACCACAGTTATTTACTTGGTAATATATCAGGTAGCGCCGTGGTGTATTGCGGCTTAGTAACCCAGGGATCGCGCGTTCAGTCCCAGCCAGTACTGAATTTGGGTTATTTATCAAAATATTTCAAAAGTATTTCCTACCTTACCAGTCCTTCGGATGAGACTTTAAAGCGAGGTCTGCTCGCTAAAATGCTTAGTGTAATACAGCGAGGATAAATAAACGCTTATACGCACGTACGGTAATATATCATCATCAGCATTAGTAATGTGATCTAATAGAATATAGACGTTGAGAATACTAGTACGCGCATTGAAATCGCCGCTCAACATGAGCTTTCAGTGAAAATAATTGAATATCATTTCTTAAGTTTTCAAAAAGTTCATCATTAATTGAACAAATTGATTTTTGTCGTGGTGGAATATATATAGCACACCTATAAATCACTTTCAAGATTAAAGTGATGTTTATCTATTTTTAACCAGATAAAGTTGTTATATATTTTTATTACTTGGATGGATTGTTGATGAAATTTGTCTCTATTATATATAATAATACCCCCAGACCTTCTGCTTTTTTTACGGCCAATTTTAGTTCCAGGTGCAGTAAATGATCTGTAACCTGGGAGAACGATGTTTGAGTCCTGGCTTGTCCATGATTCAACAATTCCAAAAACATACTTTTTTTATTATAATCACTGAGCTTGTCTAATGAGAAGCCATTTATATTCCAACACGCAAAATGTAACATCCGCAAAAAGCATGAAAAAGATGAAAAAGCACAAATTACAGGTTATTGATACTGTAAACACATTCGTATAATGATAACAAGTTTCATTTTTTAGGTCAGCTATATTTTACTTCATTTATAGAGTAAACTGTATGTTAGCTTTAATTTGGTGAAAACATAATAATAGCGTTCAACCAAATTAAGCTGCTTATAAGAACTCTAAAGTGCTAATAGCATAATTATATAAGTTGTCAGTTAAATTTCATTGAGTGTCCATATTGTCTTTAGTAACAGTACATGTATTTCTATGTACTGTTAATTAATGAAAAAGTATATTGTTAATTGCATGTCATACATGACTATGGCTAATAGAAGTAAATTGTTAATGGCATGACAAAGGTAACTATGACTTATAAAAGAATATTGTTAATGACATGTTATTGATAATGATAATGTCATAGATGACTATGACTAGTAAATGTATATTGCTAATGGAATGTCATAGGTGACTATGACTAGTAAATGTATATTACTAATGGAATGTCACAGGTAACTATAATTCGTAAAAGTATATTGTTAATGGCATGTCATAGGTGACTGCATATTGCTAATGGCGTGTCATAGGTGACTATAATTAGTAAAAGTATATTGTTAATGGCATGTCATAGGTGACTATGACCAGTAAATGTATATTGCTAATGGCGTGTCATACGTGACTATAATTCGTAAAAGTATATTGTTAATGGCATGTCATAGATGGCTGTGACCAGTAAACGTTTTTTTTTAAATTTCAATCACCAAATTAATGGTGATCCATTTATTCACCCCGTCATAGGTTTGTGAGGGTCGTGGTGGGCCATCCCTCAGCAAACCGTACAGTTATATGATAAAATATCCGTCAAATACGTATTTAAATATAATACAACAAATATTTACAGAAGCTAGACTAAAGCATATAATAAACAACTGGGGAGTTTTTTTCCTTTCTTTACGATTTCAGAATGAGTGCAAATATGAATACTGGCCAAATTTATTAAAGGGAGGCATTGCAATATGTATATATTTCAAAATATCTTCAGTGAATAATATGTCATGATTGGCATGTATCCTTTTAAAACTTGGAAGACATTTATTTCACAATCTTCAAATGATAAACTTTACTTATTTATTATTTTTTGCATTCATTCTAAAATTGCAAACAAACTTTTTCTTTTCAAAAAACCCAGTGGATGATTTACATATATTTATATTGAAAGAAAGTTATGTTACATAGACACTCACGATATTAGAACAATGAGACATACATGTGACTTTATACCAGATCTATGTAATATCTCCACTGAGTTTTCCTATTATATTCTGGGAGAAAAAGTTGTGGAGGAAAATACATATATATAAAAAAAGGACAAGATGTTTCTATGGAGATGTGACTCTTCATTACTCAATGGGAACAGTGGGAAACGTAGTGCAACAATATATTTACAAGTAAGTACAATTGCTGGTGTTTTTGTCGTTGTTATTTACTTAAAAGCACAGAGTAACATTTAGCGAAAAAGGATCCGATTATTAAAAAAGTGTTTTATATGCCAACCAGGGCTTTTCAAATTTTTCTAATTGGTTATTTTTAATAGCGCTTATGTTTTCAGTATGATATAGGTATCTAATTTGAGGTTTAAAATTGTCAAAGAATGGCAATCTCCCATCTAACTTGCACTTATATATGAAGTAGTTTGCATGTAGAAGTAATTTATTTAAACAATTTCATATTGAATGGAATCAAAAATAATATTTTTCATAGTCCATTCCGGTTGAATTTGTATATTCTTTTCTGTGCAAGTAAACTTGAAATTATCCCAAAATGTTTTTGAATATCTGCATTCCCAAAATAGATGAGTAATGGTTTCTGAAGTATCAGTGCAAAAACTACATAAATTGTCATTAGGGCATATTTCAGTGCCATCTAATACAAAGGAGGTATCATCGGCATATTGAGAAATTACATATTCAGTGTCCCCTACTTTGACTCCTGTGATGTCTTTATTTGTCCTAACCAGTATAGCTAATATTTCAACACATAAGATAAAAATATATGGGGAGAGCGGGTCTCTCTGTCGGCAGCCTCGGTGAATAGAAACCCATTCTGATAAGTGACCATTAACGGAATTGCAGGATTTTATATCAGTGTAGAAAACCTTTATCCACTTCCTTATTCCTTGTCCAGATTGAAGAAACACAATACCTGATCAACAAATGACCATGAACGTGTATCAAAAGCCTTTTCAATTGAATTGGGTTTTAAGGCGCACCAACACATGAAAAGGTTATATGGCGCCTAACAGGCATGAACATGCCAGGCTCATCTTCCATGTACATCGAGATAAAATATGGAAAATGGGCCTAGAACCTTCTCACCCTGAACTGCAGAGTTGCTGCAAATTCTATCGTAGAAACTCCATTTACGCTGGGGCCACGTTAATTGTTTTTCTGCCACTGCTCTTTTGATGCGAGCGAGATAGCACCTGAAACAATGCAGGGATCATGATGAAGACCTTTAATGAACATGCACAACAATGACAAAATGAACATGAATTTGGGGGGATTCTACCCCTCTGCCTACCCCTCCAAAGGGATCTGCAGTGGCCCTATTCTTTGCCCCGTGACCAAACGGGGACACCCGGGAACCACACGGGGCTTTTCAAAATCTGCAATAAGTGAGAAGTAGTCCAGGTATATAATTTTTGTTCAGTATAATAAAACAAATCGTATACTCAGTATAGTAAACGTATATTGCTAATAGAATGTCATAGGTGACTTTGAACACTGCAGGTAGTTCTGTTGTTGCGTATTATTTGCCCAATGTCCTTGATCAGGCCAGTATTGTCTTTGTTTGGTTGTTGTTCTCTGTTATCTGGTGGTAGTCCCAATTTAGGGTTTCGATGTTTTTTCATAGTTATTATCCTCGACATCTTAGTTTACGACCACTTAACGACAGTTGGCTACATATATCAGTAAATTAATGCATTTTATATTTGACATAATATGATGTTAGCTAATCTAAAGTATTCAAACTTTACCAAACACTACCGCGACTTTGATCAAATTGTGTTCATTTTCCATCCGATAACATTTGTAAATGGATGTCTTCAACTTGTTTGTTTCCAGTGAACGGCATGTGTTTCCGTTCACCTTATTTACTATAGCTTTTATCCCGAGATGCAGTATTTTCATACGGGCAATTTTATGCATATTTGTTGATCTAAATTCACACTAGCTGACAGCGTAGAAAAAATTGCAAAACTATCAACTATTTTTTTAATTTAACAAGGAGAAACAAAGCCGTACTTATTTTCTATGAAAAAATATGAGTAAATGTCCACCCTCATCACCCTAAAATTGATTTTTTTTAATACTGTGGAGCTTTAAAATTATTGTCTTCTGCTGTTTTCAAAACATGTTCATCTGGTTGTCAGGAATTTAGGTCACATGTCGATATTGCTGCATGTTCCTAGAAAGACCGGAATACACCGGAATACACCTGAATACACCGAAATACATGTAATAAAGGCATTATTTATGTAATTAATGTATAATAAATGATTATTATGATATAAATAATAATAAAATATCTAGTGGCCATGTTTGTTTACATAGAGTTATTTAGAAAAAAACTTGTGGCGACTACTCCTCTGAAACTACTTGTCGGATTTTCATGAAACTTCACAGGAAGGTTGCTCTTGATGTCTAGTTGATCCTAGCTAAATTTCAGGTCGGCGGGAAATTCAAGATGGCCGCAACGGCTAAAGATAGATTTTAAAAATGCGATTTTGTGGCGATTACTTCTCAAAAAACATAAATGATATTGATTTGGAACCTTTACCAAAATGACTGCCACAACATGTATGGGTCCGAGGTATGGGATATCGAAAATGTTTCTATTATTGATCAATTTCATTGACGTTTTGTAAATTGTATCCTTAATTTGACACAAAGCTATGGTGAGCTTGGAATTATTCCTGTCTCAATACAGAACAAATGTAGAGTTTTAAGTTATTGGAGCAAACTGTAAATGCCAAAAGAGAAAAGTTAAGTAGTTTATTATATAAAACTTCGTATTCGTTATACATGAATGAAAATGTTAAGTTGCCTTGGATTAAATATGTACACAGCTCTTTAAATGATCTTGGACTGACTACTACTACTACTACTAATAATAATAATAATAATTAATTATACTAATTATTGGTTAGAGCAAAAGGTTTCATGTCCAAATATGTTTAAAAAGAGTGTTAGTTCTAGACTTAAAGATCAGTTTCTTCAAAGTTGGAATAGCAACGTGCAAACATTTGGTAGATGTCTTAACTATCGTATAAATTTATAAACATGATTTTGCTTTTGAAAAATATTTTCATATTTTACCAATATATTTAGCTAAAACCCTATGTAAATTTAGATGTATGAACCACAAAATGTCTATTGAGAAAGGTTGATTCTTTAGTTTAAATTTTACTTGGCGACGAATTTCATTACCTTTTTCCATTCAGTGTAAATATTTTATTGAAGATAGAAAAAAGTATTTAGGAGAGTTTTATTATAAGCACCCTAACACAGCTAAAGTAAAACAATAAATGGACATTAAGTACATTAATCAGTATTGATTATTTTACCGATAATATATCATTTAAACAATAGTGTAGCATGTCAAACAAAGGTAAATGTCAACCTAGGCTATCACCACAAGATAATACCCGTTACACAATGCAACTGTTATAATTAGCTGTAGTTATCTGCATCATTATTATAAATGAAAGTGTGACACAATCATAGTAAAAGCACACACCTGTTGATAAATTACATGAAAAGTGTTATTATTACGTTACGTCTCGTTAACACATCATATTTATTCTTATAATAGGTAAAATAGGGACAGTAACCTTAGTGGTATAGCTCTACGGTAGGTATATAGAATATCTCAGAGGGAGATGAGATGACGAAGTTTCTTATCAGACATGCGGGACAAACTGTTGATAAAACCAGGAAAGAGGTGGGGTGCGTGGTAGTTAGTGCGTGGTTCAGTGGTCGAGCGCCGGACTTCAGATCGAATCCACATTGCTTAGTACTGGCAAAATACAGGCACACAGGCAAAATATTTTGCTAACCTGTTGACCCGACCACCCCATAAAACTAAAAATAAATTTGTAGCAACTACTTCTTGAAAACTATAAGTGATATTGACATGGGACTTTCTCTAAAATGATCAGCATGACATGATGTTGGTCCTTGTTAAAAATATGTTGATTCAACATTATTGTTTTATTGTTTGTTTTAAACATATTTATTTTACATCGATTGCGAAACAAGTTATTGCAACTTATATTAATCACTCTCGATGGCTTCCTGGGTAGAACCAGTACTAAGCAATGTGGATTAATTATATTGCTCAAGGATAAATAACGTGGCCGCGGCGAGGATCGAACCCACGACCTTTCGATCTGGAGTTCGGCGCTCTACCACCGGACCACGCACTCCACATTAAACATTAAACATTAAACATGGCTGCCAGTGGCCATCTTTGTTTACATAGAGTTATATACTAAAATCTTGTAGCGACTACTCATCTGAAACTACATGACCGGTTTTCATGAAACTTAATTCACAGGAATGCTGGTCTAGCTATCAAAATCTATCAGTAGAGCTTCTAGGTCATTGACCTCTTGTTTTTTAACATTACTTTTCAGTTTGTTTATATTTGTATATAGCTTGCTGTAGTACGATATATGACGCAACCAGCACATCGTCAACAAACTGGAACGCACTATATGTTTCAAATTAACGTTTCGGGTTTATATACGATTTTTTTTAAATGTATTATACTGTATAACAAAACTATTGCACCGGTTTATACACTTTCAAATTTTACATTTTATTTATGTTGCTGTTTAGCCTATTGTTGAATATGTCAACTCGGTGTAATTTTACATATATCTATAATCTAAAATGTTATATACTTACTTGCAATTTCTAAGAATTTATACAACTTACTTGTCCTTTACAACGGTTTTTATCAATAAACAGTCGTATGTTACTCTTTAATAATAACCTGTTATTCATATATATTTACATTATTTCGTGCGAACGTCCATCTTATACATGTGTTAAGGATGTTGGCTGGGCAAGTTTTGACATCTTCAAGTCTAAACATTTTATTTTTTAAATCATAGTTTTATTTGACAACAGAACTGTTTCATTTTTTCCATTCTAGTAGATATGGATATAATGTAGGATGTAAGATGGCAACATACCAAATGTTAAGCAAATTTTTTTTCCCATATTTGTTCCGTCATTTGTGATCATTTTTTGTTGTCAACAAAATAGGGAGTATGGGTAGCTCTGAGTAGAATTTATCCTTTTGCTATAGAATAAATCAGATTTTTGTTTTTCAGTATTGGAATACATATATAAAAGTAAATACTGAGCTAATTTTATTTTCGATCTCCAGGTCAATATGGGTGTAATTTAAAGAATTTTTAATAACAAATCATAAGAAGCGTGGTGACCTTTATATTTTTTTACTTGTTCTGAAAGAAATGTCATAGGACCTTGACATATACAAATTTAAAAAAAAGTTGATCATTAGGACATAATTTTTTATCTTGAATTAATTTTTCGGTAAAACAAAAGTGGGTGGGGTACAGTCCATATATGTTTGCTTTTTAAAGTAAAAATACGAAGAGGATTACAACTGTTTTTGTATTATTTGAAAGATATGTATATATGCAATCGAAAATTAATTGTTGTTTTTCAATAAACGTAATGTTATGAAAACAATTGTAAAAATATTCAATGACTATATTTTCCTCTTTTTAGTGAAATTTTGAAGTTAGAAATATGTGCCTTTTTCAATGACGTCTAGTGGGGAAAAAAGTGTGGTGACCTAGATTTTTTTTGATAATTTTGAATCTAAATTATACCAGAGAAGCTTTAGGTATGAATTTAAAAAAAAAAATCTCATCACTACGTCCTTTCCCAGCCAACCTCCTTTTAAATGTGTATTAGTGCTATCTTATACTTAGAACGCATGCAATATTGCTTGATGTTGTGACTTATGTCAATTTGCTTTATAAATTGTTAAACAACAACATTATGATAGATATATACGCTTACATGTGCTTGTAATAAATGTATTATTAAAATATTTAAATAGATATTTGTATTTGAATGCCAGTCTATGCAAGCATTGGACATAAACAAATAAAATGGAGATAAGTATGTAGTTTTGCTATATAGGTGCATCAGTATAGTGGTGATTAGTGTGCGTATATATATATAAGCCCCCAAACACATACATCACTCTTCTGTGTGGATATATTACTATTTAAATCATAAATAATCACTTATTATCAATTAATTACATAAATAATGCCTTTATTATATGTATTCCGGTGTATTTCGGTGTATTCCGGTGTATTCCGGTCTTTCTAGTAACCCTTTTATTCAGGTACCCCGCCCTTGATATTATCCATTTACTACTCATTTTACGAATAAATAAAACGTGTTGATATCTAATGAAAGGCAAAGGATTAAATCATCACTACAGTACATCATAAAATATTTTATTTTGTTTAAGTTTGCTTTAAAATGGCATAAATCCATGAAAATGGGATGCATTTAATGGCGAAAACACTGGTAAAGAGGAACTATCTAGGAAAAGTATCCGTAGCCTAAAAACAAATATTATTTGCAAGTGTTTTCTGTTGTTGTTCTAAAGAACTATTCATTTAGCAGACGATCATACAAAATGATGACGAAAATTGTATAATAAACGTGCGCAGACGTAATTTCCGTCGTTGGTCGAAATCACATGGTGGTCGAAAACAGATAGAAAGACGACACTAATTTTGTGGTACCTAACTTGGAGAGATGAATGTTATCCCTATTGAAAAGAGCGCAATCAGTTTTAGATATTTCAGTATTTACCACTATACGATGAGAATGTGAGTTATACTTTCTTAAACTGCACCTTGATATGAATGATAACATTGCCTTTAAATTTCAAAACCAAGGATTTGTACAATAAATCCTTGTTCAAAACATGCTGTACAGTACACAACTCAATGCAAAAATCAATGGGCCTGTTCTGGGGAGGCTCTAAATAACCTATACTGTGTTGATGAGCCGTTAAACAATATTCAATTCAATTACTGGCTGTATACCAGATATCGTCATTTTTATGTTGGTTCTTTACTATCTCTAATTCAAAACTAGTCATCTCATAAATATTTTTGCCAGTAGAGATGCTTACCCCTTTGCCGTAAATATTCTGTGTTAACATTGTTTTTATTCTCGGTAACAAGTGTCACGTGACCGTTACTTAATATAGACTGAAATGGGCCGGCCGTCCGAGCTGAATGTAGTAGTTATCGTCATCTTCAGTTTAATACCGAATAACCCATATTTGGGATGATGAAAACTTGTGCAGTTATTAATTGAAACATAAATATACCATTGCATTTGAATACACAATTATTTTTTTTTAGAAAAAAGTCATATCTACAATTTAAAACGATCTTTCAACTGTGCCATATCGGTTGTAATTTACTTCACTTCGACATTCATAATTTAAAGGAAAACAGCTGTGCGCAAAATTAATTATTTTGATTTACGTGTACTCGTTGTCTCCCTTGGTTGAAACGCTATTATTTTTTTGGTCATGTAGGTTTGACGTAACGGGCCAGATATTTTAAAAGGAAACATTCCTGCGCATGCGCATTAGCGCGTGATTCCCCTATTGTGTTTTGTTTATAACGGTATTTATATAGGTTAACGCGTTGGTTTGAGAGAGTTTGTTAACATTTCTAAAATATTTTTTCCTCTTCAATCTTCTAATGATAGTGTGTAGTGATTTGTAAAGTGGGGTCGAAAAATAATCACAACATCAAGTGTTTTATTGATAATGACGAAATCTGGTGAATGACGATAACTGGTACATAACCAGTACACCTTAAAAACAATGTTACCGGTTAGGCCCTCTTTTATCCCCTCTTGCAGGGCCTCATAGTTACGTCCCTTTGTTTTATTTACGTATTTTTATTTACATACGGGTAATTTTCTGATGAAATATGGCGGCTGTAAGTGAAAGATGTCCAGCTGATTAGTTTCATAGCATAGTGAAATGTTTTCTGGGGAGATCGAGTATCTTTATAGGAAACATTCATTACACATACGACCGGTTTACCAATAGACGCAGAAATGGAGGATATACCAACATTCTATGAGCTCGCCGACATGGGGGAACTTCCTGCAAACTTGCCACCGGAGGTAAACAATAATTTTGAACTGTCATAATTTAGTGTCAAGTAACTAAATTTATGATGACTGCACGGTGGCTTATTGTTGTCATTCATTTCAATAACTTGTTTTCAAATGTAAAATTAGTAACAATAAAAAAGGAAAAAATCAAGAGATCATTCCAAAAGTAAATATAAAGAAAAGGAAGATAGTTGGCGAAAGAGAAGACGGGAGTAACATTCGAACAGGTTACTGACAGACAGGTGAAAGACTATCTGGTATGAGTAAGAAAGGGTTATATATACTATAGAGTCTTAATATGATGTTATTAATAACATGTTTTCATATTGGCAGATTTTTGGTCCAAGGACTGTCATATTGGCCCAAGGCCGTATATCAAGGCCGTATATACGGCCTTGGGCCAATATGACAGTCCGAGGACCAATAACTGGGCCAATATGAAAACACTTAATTAATGACATTTTTATTAATTAACTACTTAATATCTCTCTTTATTCCTATGTTTTAAATATCATTGACAGGTAAGAGATATATTCTCAATATAACATTTAATAACAAATATTCATAACTTTCACATGACATTATCAAAATAATTTGAACGAGGCTATCCGCACGACCGTCGTGCCGATTATTTTCTTTATCCGCACGACCGTCGTGCCGATTATTTTCTTTATCCGCACGACATCCGCACGACCGTCGTGCCGATTATTTTCTTTATCCGCACGACCGTCGTGCCGATTATTTTCTTTATCCGCACGACGGTCGTGGAAATAAAGAAACTGATCGGCACGACTATAGTATTGTTCTTTATCGGCACGACTGTAAACAGAAACGTAAAGTGTTTTACAAACTCGTAATGTATACAAAACAAATAAAATACTTAGGGAACAGTTACATTGTGTAAAATTATGGGTAAATTGTGTTTTGAATGAAAAACAAGAATCTTGTACAGTATTTTCCGAAAGGTCCGTATAAGGATATATCTCAAATGGTATACAAGTAAATAACTTATACAGTATGTATAGAACATACTTGCCATTATGGCATATGGAATTCACATGTATACATACTAAAAACATTACAAGATGGAAAGGGTGTGTGTGTGTGCGCGCGCGGGTGCGTGTGTGTACGCGTGCGTGCGTTGGTGGAACTTGTTGGCATCTATATGAACTGGGACGATATAAAGACAGTCGGGTTTGCCAAATTGCCGCTCATCACCGCAATCAATCCCCTATCATCCTACTTGATTCTGTCTTCTGTTTAAATAGTTTCATTTTACACATATATTATCGAAAGATAGATATTTAGGTGAAAATGTGGCAAAACAAATAAACACACAAACTACGTATGAACTGTAAACACGTTTATTGAGCAATCAGCACTGAGATTACAATACAAACTACTTCTAAACTATTTGGGGGATACAAGAGAAAAAGAGAAGAACATGTATACAAAAATGCATAGCCCCTATATGACGACATAGCCTATAAGAAAAATAACAATAGCTATCGCAACGTAATTATTTGCTATTTCTAGACCTTAACTCCGAAGTGACAATCTATTCAACCAGCCAACAACAGGCACATTTTAAAATACAAAATCATTCTTCCAAACTCTATCCATGTGTTGAGGTCATAAAATAATTAATATGTACCGATTGAAAGCCTAGTTGATGTATACCTAAAATACATGTAATTTAGTATACGTGAAATTAATTTAGAGTTGATCATTCTTAATTCGACGCACAGGACAGTTGTTAAATTTGGTCGTTGTTGGCGGGGTAGCTACTTTAATAAGTGTCTTGCGGGAAGCCGTATGCTCGTATTGTAAGAATGAGGTTGTTAATTCATTTATTAATTTACAACAAATTGCAGATAAGTTAATGCCGTAAAATGGTAAAGCGTGCATATGCTAATTAGTTTGGCATAATTATGTCATACACACGAAACTTAGCACTGTTAATCATGCAAATTAAATACAAGAAAGGTCACTAGTAAGTAATAAATGCCACCAAAAATAAATTCTGATGGGAATTCTTACATTGTACATTTGGTTATTCCGCCGACAACAGGCAATTACCGTTCTTCCAAACTCTATCCATGTGTTGAGGTTATACAATACTGCACATGTTCGAGAAGAAGTCAAACTATTTTCATGGATACTTAAATACCTGTAATTGAGTATGCGTTAACTGAATTTAGAGTTGGTAACTCATAATTTGACGGACAATAGGGTGGTGGTTTGCCTGGCTGGTTAAAGCGTTGATAGTGTAGTTACAGAGTTCAGATTGGCAACATGTGTAAGTTACTCATATACCTTAGCTTAGAAACGAAGTACATTTGTTGTAAAAGTTCCCTGTTGTTGGCAGGATAGCTGTTTTAAAGGGACACAATGTCATGGCAATCTTGATTTTTTTAAAAACTAGCGGCGTCCCGTTAGTTTTTCTACGTAAATTGCATTTGTTCAATCATTAATGTTAATTATAAGAATTGTATTAAACCATTTGTTTTTGCATTTTATTATTTTTTGATATTATTGCACCAATAATATATTAAAACTTATAGTACATGTATAATAAGATGCAATAGTGAATACTTAAAATTTGATTTATTAAAATGTACCCAGGGTAAAAGTAAAAATGATACTGGATATATAAATCGATACGCCCATTTTAAATACTTCAAGATTGCCGTGTGTCCCATTACTGGAAAATGGAGGGAAAAAATCAACGCATTTGACCTTTGACGGTCAAGTGTGACAGTGACGCGCCCGATACTTGCACACGACCCAACTTTCACTGTGGTTAACATTTGTGGGACGTTTCATGTAAATCCCTTTAGTAATTTTACTCATTTGACCTTTATGTTTAAGTTTTACCTTGACCTTTGAAGTACACAAGTTATGCTTGAACACGACTCACATTCTGATTGTGGTTTAAGATTTATGTGAACATTCATGGAAATCCCTCAGACTTTCAATGTGATGGCTGCGATATGATGTTGGCTCATTTTAACTTTAAGGTAGCTTGTTAAGAGCTATGTGATATTGGAAAGTGCTGCTAAACAAAACGCTGTTCTGTAACCCTATGGGAACGATTTGGTGGTGTCTATTTTGAATGTTTTAACGACGGAGTGATATGCCAAAGTACAAACCTTTATTCTACCGCAATATAAATCTGAGCATACTTTACTGTATATTGAAAACATTCAAGCCGAAAAAATGTTTTCTTTTGTAATTTAAGCATTTCATATCAAGTTAATTCAGAAAAATATTAGTGCTATCAAGAAATTTTGCATTTACATCGTTTTTAAACGTCTGCCAAGATTCTTGGTTTTTGATGAGGAACGACAACTCTGTGTAGAGATTGTACACCTCCGTTCGGGGGACTTAAAACTCATTTGTAGCAAGGTCGGTGATATTTCTTTTTATGAATGCAAAGCGTTAAATCTAGTACTACGAGACAGACTCTATCTGGTGTACTTTGTAACACTGTGACGCCAGAGTGACCGTACTCCAACTTCCTCCATCTGATAGTTGTAGTACGGTATAGTCACGCCCCTTTAGCTACCCTACATTAAACGATTTAATATCTTTGAAAACATCAAAGAAAATGTCACCGAGCATGCTACAACTACCAGATAGAGGAAGTTAGAGTACGGTCACTCTGACGTCACAGTGTTAGTAAGTACACCATGCTACAAAAAAGATAGAGTCTGTCTCAGCTCGTTGGTTATTTAAACATCTCGTTGGGCTACGCCCATCTCAGTGTTTAAATAATCCAACTCGCTGAGAGCAGACTATCTATTGCTTAACCAGCATCTCACTAAACATAGCACGTCAAATTCCATATAAAATAACTTAAACTGAACCGCAACAGCCGGTATAATGTAACCAACAAAAGACACACATTACTCTCAAACTTTAAGAGCATTCTGTGATTAAAATGCCATTACTTACACATTCATGGCTTACTGCTAAGCTTATGTAACATTTCGAAGTGTTTAAATGACATGTTAGCAGATAACGAAAAAAGCGTTTCTTATCCAAACGTTTTGACGGAAGGACATGAACAGAGAATGCCCTACTGATTTCGTGTGTGTGAGTGGGAGGAATAATAATAATAATAATAAAAAAAAACACGCACAGATTTGCCAGAATGTTTCTAAACATAAACATTTGACTAGATACCTACAGTTTAAGAATGAACATTGAAAACGTTGAATAGAAACAATTAAAACAACCACTTATGTAAGATCCTCTACATAACACACGTACTCCATTAGAACAAACGTAGATGTGTTTATTACTGCATCTGCTCGGGGTATTACATGCAAAAAATTAGGAGCTGGCGGCGTCAACGCACAACATGTCTCTGATATGCAAAAAAAAGAATCTATAATGGGTATTCGGTTCAGATAGGGAATTCCAACCCTCGGTTTAAATGTTTTAATCGGAAACTCGGCAGAGCCTCGGTTCCGATAAAAACACTTATACCTCGGGTTGGAATTCCCTATCTTCACCGGATACCCATGAAAGATTCTTAATATATTCCTACACTTCTACTTTTAGCTAGAATCTTTATTTGAGTAAATCTTAATAGATTTGCAAGAAGTATCTCAACATGAATATTTGACTGGATCTCTAGATTTTCGTCATTATGCAAATTTTAGCATGTTGTCAGTAATTAATACATGAACTCCTCGTTATGACAAAGCGGAACAACGTAACTCATGTATCCAGTAATGTAAACAAGCACATACCTTTCGTATTGAATAAAACGTATACAACTTTGCTAGACCAACACTGAATTTCTCATGAGATAAACACCATCATCTTTTTATTTAGATGAGTGTTTTGTAATGAATAGAATCTTGCATTTGTGTTTATTCTGAAATCTTTGAACATCTTAAAATACTGTTGGGCATTTATGAACTTTCAGCTCGTTTTTATTTGCCTTTCTTTAATAATTCTAATGCTAGACAAATTTCGCGTTATATAAAAGATTCAAAACTATTAATAGAAAAATTATATCACATATTTGTCTGTGATTTGTATAGGAAATACTGGGAATAGAAAAGCTATTTATCATGCAGATATGCACTTTTCTGCCTAATAAAGGCAGGGGCGTAGCTAGCCCTCTATTCACGTGGATTCATAATTATGCCCCCCCCCCCCCCCCCCCCCCCACCCACCCCGGAAAATTTTGAAAACAATGGTGCAATCTGGTGCATTCTTGGCGTTCTGAGGTGCTTTTGTCAGAATCATGTGGATTCAGCCGCGTACTCGCGTATAGGCAGCTACGCGCCTGAAAGGGGTGGCCTATTAAATTTTGCTTTATTAGGCAATGACCAATAGAGCAAATCGATGCGGAATCCCTCGGCGTTTATTGTACTTAAAGTTATCTGACGTCATGCACGTAACGTTGCCTGACGTCATAAAACAAACAAAAAACAACAACATGCGGCGTCCTCGATAAGCGTAACATTCTGAGAAATAGGTAATAATAGTAATTCATACAACAAATGTGGATAATCTACATGATAAATAGAATATTATGTCAGTGCCTTTTACTATCAAGTTTATTAGGCTCGGCAGACGAAAACGCTCGCCATTCTTCGTTTTTTAAGCCTCGCCTAATAAACTTGATAGTAAAAGGCACTGACATAATACTCTCTATATCTACTCGTTTGCTCTCCTGGGTACGGAACTTTGCTCGGCCTTTTCCGTCAGTGGCGGGAACGCCAAATGTTCCGATTGTTTTACGGACGTCGTCGTCAGATTCCGCCACTTGGGACTAATGCCCCTGTCACACTATAGCGCGTTTCCACTGCGTTGGCACGGCGTTGTTTAATTTTCCAGAACGCCGTGAGATCGCAAGAAAAATCTGATATTTTTCGTGAAGATGGAGATGTCACGGCGTCCTCACAGCGACCAAGGCGTTGCTACGGAGCTCCCATAGCATTCTATCGCGTTCCTACGGAGTTCATGTTGGCGACTGTCTGCGCTCTCACGGCGCTTCCACTGCGTGCACTGCGCTTTCATGGTGCTCACACTGCGCTGACGGCGTGTTGAAGACGTTCGTTTGCACTACCTATAAAACGAAGTGTATCACACATAATGTCATGCATTTTGTCATGCAAACGCCGATGGACGCGGTAGAAGCGCCTTGGGAGCGCAATGATCGCCGTGACAGCTCCGTACAGTTGTTGTAAGAGCACAGTAAAATAAATAACACTCCGTATAAGCGCCGTAGACGCGCCGTATAAGCGCGGTAGAGACGCAGTGACATCTCAGAGAACGCCGTACAATCTCTGTGCAAGCGCCACCGACAACCACAGCGTTCGCACTGCGACCTCTGTGCGCGCCCGCGGAGCTCCTGTGGCGTTGTAAGAGACCTTACTGCGCTGCTATGGCGACCTTACGGCGACCCCACTGCGCTCTTATCAGAACGCCGAGCGACGGTGTTTGTTTTGTGCATGCTCAAAGTGCGCGCCGTCGCTTGGCGTTCTATGCGATCCCAATGCGTCTACTGGCGATGCCACTGCGTTGCTGCGGCGATACTTGCGATCGTACTGCGCGCATGTCGGCGTTCTGCATTTTTCTAGGACGCCGTGGGATCGCCGTGAGAACGCGGCCCTAGTGTGACAGGGGTTTAACGATTACGGAAAATTAACGAAGAGTTTTGATTCCACTTGTTTTGTTTGTATGATGTAACGTCGTCTTTGCGTTCACGTGCAAACTCGTGTAAAAAGGCGTGAACCATTAGAAATATTAATAGAATATCATTTTAAATGATGTATTCTAATACGCCCGCACTATATAGCCTAGTTTAAAATATCTCGTTATATTGAACAATATACACTGTAATTTTTGCAACGTTTGGAGAATAAGCATTGCACATTGCGCATATATACGTATGCAACGTTAGGAGAGTAAGCAAAGCAATGCGAAAGATTTTCGATGTGTGCGTTATTTTCACATTTAAGTGTATATAGAAATAGAAATAGAAACATCGTTTACGGCGAATATCTATAATATATCACGGTTTGTCGTTCAATTGTAAACACTATTTTTACTCGCCCTCGCCCTTCGGCTCGTGAAATTATTGTTTACAATTGAACTCCAAACCGTGATATATTAAACGATAATTCACAGTAAACGATGTTCTATTTCTTAAATATACTCGTTTAATAACCACTGTTTTTGAGATACGGAAATATCTCCCTCAGTAGAGAAATGGCCCCGATATAAGAACGAGTGCGGAGGGCCCCCGATTTTAAGAACGAGTGCTGCTCCGCACTCGTTCTTATATCGGGGTCATTTCTCTACATCGGGTGATATTTCCCGTATCTCAAAAACACTGGTTATTAAACTCTATATATAACTACCACTTATATAAGATCCTATATATGTCACACTGCATTAGAACAAACGTACATTTGTTTTTTGTTACTCCATCTGCCACAGCCATTTCGTCGGTGTATTATTAACAATTCACAAACTTCCACTTGTAAGAAGATTTTTTGTTGGAGAAAGTCTCCTGCTTAAGCTCACTTAGAATCCGGCGTTACACAGTGGTCTCTAATGGGGCCTTTGTTGTTCCTATGCCATATAAACGACCTTCCGAATTCCCGAGTTAGAATATTCTCGGATAATTGTCTTCTAGAGCTTTCGCACGATTAAGTCTCAACAGGACCATACCATATTACAAAATGATTTACATAATTTAGAACAATGGGCGTCTAGTTGCAAATCAAATCAAATACAATTTTATATATTGGTCTACTTAACATTACATGAAATGCAACACATATCGATACACTGCAGTGCTCAAGAAATAGGATAGCCCGACGCCCGGGGCTCCTCGAAATCCATTACGGGCCTGTCTCATTTTGCAGACGAGGAGACGAGGAGACGAGGAGCCCGTCGGGCCTGTCTAAAAAAAAAATAATAAAAAAAAAAAAAATCCCTGCTATAAGGGTTGTGTTTTCTTTCCTTTGTGATAAGAAATACCGTTTTTGTCATTAAAAACACACTAATGCATGAAAAAAAATCATTATTGATGGTATTTCGATTGAATGTTTGTGAAATGTTCGGGCCGTGAAAGTGCGGTGTCATAGTAGTTCGGATGGTACATAATTTCGGATACATTATTATAATTCTTTTTTTTTTTTTTTTTTTTTTTTTACATAATCAAATAAGAAAAACTGTCCTTTACACATACATGTTGATGGAAAGAAAAATATACTGTATATGTATAAATACAGGTATAAAGTATATTTCTATTCATTATTTAAGGTGTAAGGAGTTCCTGGAATCCTACTTTTAAATGAATTCTAGTCTATGCTCCTAATTCTTTACTTGGAGAAAGTGGTGACAAAAAGAAAAAATATAGCCAGAGGAGGCTCTGATAGTCTCATAAAACCTGATTAAAAATTTGGCTCCAAGTTTAGCTCCAGTTCCACCAAGTCGGCTCTGATTATTATCGTTTGGCAAAAGTGCTAGTACTCTCCTTTGCATTGGTTATAAATTACTATGTAATATTCTATTCTAACATATTTTAAACGAAATGGTAAATAAGTCCGCTGACCAGGGAGCATAAAGTGGTAGCAAAAAGAATAATATAGTCAGAGGAGGTTCTGAGCTTGATTAATACATACGTAACAAAATTAATGTGTGCTATAAAAGTGAATAAAGACACATTTCCAATAAGAAAAAAATATTGGACCTTTCCATTTTAAATCAGGGCCTGTCCATTTCAAATCAGGGCCTGTCCATTTCAAATCGGGGCCTGTCCATTTTCAGAAGCAACAAGCCCTGGGCCTGTCTCTTAAAATAATTTTCTTTCAGCACTGCACTGGCGCGACGGTCGTGCGGATAAAGAATATTATTCGCACGACCGTCGTGCCGATAAGAAATATAATTCGCACGACCGTCGTGCCGATAAGGAATATAATTCGCACGACCGTCGTGCCGATAATGAATATTATTCGCACGACCGTCGTGCCGATAAGGAAAATAATCGGCACGACCGTCGTGCCGATAGACATTCTCAAATAATTTGGCCAATCAGTGATCAATAAAATAAAAGACCTTCACATTCTGGTAGGGGGTAAACTCGGTGTTTATTGTTGGTGCTTAACTGACTTTAGCGCTTTATAAAACTAGTTTGTAGTGATAATTATATTAAAAGCTTTATTTTTTGTGTAGATCTATGTATCTTCTTTTAGTGTTGTCTGATTTTAAAACACCAATATGGATAAATTTAATTTAAATCATGGTCTAATATTTTCATTTTTCATATAGAGTTTGAGGATAAAGTCCGAATAAACCCCTTTATTTTTTAACCTACTGAATATCTCAACCTACCGGAAGTTGACCAGATGTGAAAGTTATGAATCTGATTCAAATAAATCTTCCACTGTTACCGCTCGATGGCGCGTGGGAAAGTCACACACAAACTTGATAATAGCTATATTTCAGCGAGGTCGATGTAACCGAATTTACAAATAATCCAACCTTAATTATTTTGATTGTCTGCATTATATAGGCGAACTAGTTAATCATCGAAAAGCTGCGACGTTGTGTTTTTTCTTCAGAATGGCGTCCTTAAAGAAAATAAAGCCTAGGTCATATTGGCCGTGTTGGTTTATCCAATCAGATTGCTTGAATTTCATATTGGCCGAGTTTTTTCATACAGGTCGAGTTTCTCTCCATATTGACCTTGTTTTTACCATATGATGTGTACAGTTTCCTGCAAACCACAGCAGATATTAAGTAGTTAATTAATAATGCCTGGTTTAAATCTATTGTCGGTCTCTTCAGGGGTCGAATTTCACAAATTTAGCCACTAGCTAAAAATATCCAGTGACTAAAAAATCTACTAGCTAAAATCGGTTCTCACTAGCATTTTTATTCCAAGTAATATCGGGATGTAAATTCTGTTGATTAATTAACAATAAGTAATATCAAATTTATGTACTGATGATTGGCTGTCGTTTGCGTGGACACTGCAACACTCGCATTCGCATCATATCTCCGTGCAGACGTTATTGTTAATAACCTTCCCCAGCGTAATATTGATTTCTCTCTCCCATCGCAATACTGTTTTTAGTGACGCTGCATGTGACAGCTATTGTTTCTCTTGGTGCCGTCACCGCGTTCGCTTGACTCCATCTCGTCATTTTTTCTTTTGAAAACGAAGTGATTTTGCGAGCAGACGATTCTGCCATTGATTGTATAAAGTCCCGAGTTATCTTACCGGAAGTTGATATCGATTCATTACGTATAGACGCTTACACTAATCTTGTTTACTGGATAGACTGCATTTACTTATTTTCGTTTGACAATGAAGTTACGCAAATAATCGTGTGGAATTGGAGAGAGAGGTTTGACTACATATTATGACGTCGGACCATTTGTTGGTTCTGTCAGTCTTTGTGGGTGACAGATGACGTCTGGTGGTCCCTGGAGACCGCAGGTGACTAGTGTCGTAGAAAGCACCATGTATCACCGGTGATATGATATTCAATCAAGAGTGTGCTATTTATTTCTACTCGCAGAAAAAAGCAAGTGCTTGAAATTTTCAGTAGCAATCTGAAAAATCAACTCGCATTTTGAGAGTCCGTAAGAGTGAAATTCGACCCCTGTCTCTTTCACGTTATATATATATTTATATTTATAACTATATACATTATTAAAAATCTATTTTTAGCAACAAACTGAAAATTACCCAGTTGCTAAATATAGACAAGATCATGATGTAACTAACTATCTTAGCTCCTATTACTATATTGGTATTTAATATGTTATTAGTTATGTGTTATTACATCAGTTCATGTTTAATGTTTATTTATTAGATTTATAGTGCTCACAAAATTGCCTTTGAATTTGGGTAAATTATGTGTGCATTCCTTTGGAATAGGAGGATAAAGTGCATGATTTTCACTATTATGGGGATATCTTTTTGAGGGAAACTTTCATTAAAAATGTATGTTTTAGGTGTAATAGTAATCAGTTATTGAACGGAGCATTCATTTTAACATACAGATTACTGAAAGTCTGTCACTTTTATTAATTATACACCCGCTTTCACAAAGTGAAGTGGGGCTATATAGGAATCACATTGTAACATATTTTTGTCGCGTAACGTCCCATTGCGTAAACATTTTTATAAAATGCATTCCTCAAACAGTTTTGAAAGGGTTGTTCCCAAATTTCATATAAATATAACAACTGATGACCTTATGTCCCTCTGCATCACCCATTCTTGATTGCCTAATTTGTTACAGAATTATGTCCCTTTGTTCGACTTAGAATTTTAAGCGGGGGTATTCATCACCTTCAGTGATAGTTCTAGTTCTTTTTTAAAAATAAGATTTTGATTTCCCCCAAGATTTGGGAAAAAATATAGAGGCTGTTGCAATTGGGATTTAATTGAATTTAAAAAAAAAAAAGAGAGGGGGGAATATTAGTTTGTTATGATACTTATGACAAAACCCTTTGCACTGCATTGAGCAAAATGGCTTCGAACATATAAATTACTACATTTACTACAAGTTTCCCAAGTTGTACCCATGTAGAAGAACATCTTTATGCTAGAGGACAAAACCCCGTTTTATAAATGCATTCGCATTTGGACAAGGTATTAATTTTTGTGTGCTTCTTTTACCCGATTACCGCCTTGAGGGCCCCAGCAGATGGAACCAAAATACAAAAACTTATTGTTCATCTACACATCCTTAAGAAATACACCACACATGAACATGAAATCTCAAAGGGAGGGAGTTAGTGTTACAAGGCAGAAACTACTGCAAGTTCCCCAAGTTGTACCCCTGGAGAGGGGCCCTTTATGCAGGCGGTTAAAACTCGTTTTATATAATTATGTTGTACCTCGAGTCCCTAAATAACCATCCCAAATCAGAACTAGAGGTTGTTTTTAGTAAAAACAGATGTCTCCCTCACTGGGGAAAGGGCCATAAAGCCGTCGAAAATCATTTAACTAGAACGATGATATGCGCAACTATGCTTGTTTATGATCATCCCTACCAAGTTCAGGGTTTGATATTAACTTTTTTCAGCAACTTGTCCTAACTTACACAATTTACTTGTCCCCGGTCAAATTTTCTTGTCCCCGCACTTCAAGTAAAAGTGATACAAAAAACAAGATCAATCATAAAATTGACATTACATTCCCTCAGTTGCATTCCACCAATGAAAACAAGATGGTTTTTATTTGTCATTTACAATGTGCTCACCAATGTTTTGACATTTTTTCAGTCACAAGTTTTAAAGATGTAAAAATTCATTTCTTGTTATAAAATTTAGTTGTCCATAGGACAAGTCATCTAGGACAATTAACTTGTCCCCAGTAGAATCTACATGGCACAGGACAAGGGGAAAACTGTTAATATCAAACCCTGAAGTTTCGTTGAAATCTGTCCGGGGAATCAGGAGAACTAGTTGGGACAAAGTTTGTGTATTAAGACCTTTAAAGTGCTACTGGCAAATTCACCAAAAATCATTCAACCGGAACACGAAAATGATACTGCAACTAGGCTAGGTGCTGATCATTCATGTAGTCGAGTTTCATCGAAATCCAGCCAGGGGTCCAGGAAAACTAGTCCAGATAAAGTTTGTGTATGGGGCAATAAGAAAATTGAATACATATAATATATAAATATATTTTTATCAACAGAAAATATTCTTTTCCATTTCAGATCGAAGAGGGTAATATTGAATACAAGGTATTTATTTTTATTTATGAAATTATTACAATTAAAGGACAACGATAGAATACACTTATTCACTGTAATAAATCACTAAAGTCCAGGAACGATGGGATGTATTTAATCATTTCTGTATAATACTCCTCAAACTAAATAAAGAACACTAGTAATGTATGTACAATGTAGTGTTGGGAATCGGCTGAAAATTCATGAGCGATCATCAGAATATTTAACCGACCGATGAATCGATTAAACATGGCTGCTATAAAAGTGTAAGCCTTTTTCAAACTATAATGAAGAAAAGAATCGCATTTCAAGTATGTTCTGGTAATGAAGGAACTAAATGAAACTGACCAACATATATTTTTTAAAAAAAGATGTGATTACTTGTTGCAAAATTATAACTCATTTTGTTTTACAAGAGATTGAAATAAGTCATAATTTTCAACAACCGATAACAGGGGCACAGACTAACTCTATTTAGCTAGGAGCCAGCTGGGCCCCTGACTTAGAATTTTTAGTGGCCCAGCCCAAAAGTTAGGGGCCCAACAAAATATTATTTTATTTTACCACTCTGGTGCATAATTTATGAACAATTACATGCATTTACTCCGTGTTTATTGAATATCATAAACAACATTACTGATCATTACAAGTCCAAGTTATCTAGTATTGTTAATGAGTTTTGTTATAAATGACCGTTTTAAAATTAATGTATGAGACCTTTTTTATCAACATGATTCCCCGGTGCCATATGATTTCTAAAAGCACCGCATTTTATTAATCAAAAGCGCCGCGTTTTAGAAGATCCAAAAACAGGAAGTGAAACCTAATTATTTCCCCTTCAAATTATAACACGAATTTATGATCATGTGTAAAGTAAACACTACCATGTCTGTTTTAATGTTGATTTTATACCAGCAAATTTTACTTGTACTCTTGCACATCTAATTTTACATTGACATTCGAAGCTCAGAGTACCGTAACATGCAGTTTTGTGGGAAACCGTACATCGCAACATCTCGAACATTGTCTCGTTTCCGCAGTGGAAAAATAAAAACAAACGTTTGTTTCGTTATTATTTCGTTAAGGGTTTGTCTATTTCGGCCAACAGTATGTAGTTCACGGGACCAATGCAAAATCTGCGGGGTAAAATCCTTGAACTTAAATGTTTGTGTTGAATGATGACCCTTTTTCCGTTTTTTGGGTTGAATATTTTTGGTCACCACTTGGGCGCGTGAAAGTCAAATTTTGGTCGGCCAGACCATTTTTTACTCACCCATGGCGACTGGGCGACCGCTAATTTGTGCCCCTGCGATAATGACGATCATGAAAAATTGTAATCGATTAATCAGATCATAGGCATAACTGATTGATGATCGATCAAATCGATTAATCTGAACAACACTAGTACAATGCATTTAATCTGTAATATTCTGGAGTTCATATCCATCATATAAAATGTTAAAACATTTGTGTCACGTTACACTTGTAAAAGAACACAACTAAACTTAAAAATACACTAGAACGAATTTGACGGCGTGGCCGTCATAAATACCCAAGTTTTATTCACACAGGTCACTCCTCCCCCCACCCCCACCAAAAAAAAAGTTCAATAACTAAAAAAAGACCCAGGTCTAAAAATGGTCCTTAAATTATTTTGAGGAGCATAATACTAGCAAATACCTGATGAACCAACTCACCTAAACCTCTGGATCTTTAATATTTAATAGTCAGATCATCTATGAAATAACAAATTGCTAGAAACAGTTTTTTTACCTTTTAATGATTTGTATTGTCAAAGATGAACGGTATATTGAAGTATAAATAAGGCATTTTATGACCAGTAAAGGATTTTTTTTCATTCATTTGCAGTGATTTTCTTTGCTTTAAATGTTGTTAAATGTCAGTATGCCATATATGGTAGTTTTGAACTATGACATTATAGTTCCCAATATGGCGGCTTCCATAGCCATTCTTGAATAACTTCATATATGGTCAAATTTTCTTTGTTTATTATCTGACTAATAATTCTTTCACCTGTTTCAGAGTGTTTGGCTGTAAGACTACATTTCCTTTAAGCCTCAACCGTTCTTGTAGTGCAATATTTCCCTGTATCTCAAAAATCATGCTTGTTCCCCTATTAAAAGACCTGGACACTTTCCCCTATTTCTAAAAAAAAGTCTGTGAGAATGTTATTCAGTTGGAACATACACCTCAAAAAACAAACATATTGGAACAATAAGACTTAAATGTTAATGTTTTACAGTTAAAACTTGTGAACCCAACTCAGTACAGAATAGAGCATTTGACGACGCAGATGAAATGGCGACTGGAGGAGGGCCAAGGGGAGGCAATATACGAGATCGGAGTGGAAGACAACGGTCTGCTGGTCGGCCTAGCAGAAGGGGAGCTCAATGCTTCTTTAAATACACTAGAGAAAATGGCCGAGAAGTATGCACAGAAGTAGTATCTATAATGCTAACTTTTTCACCGTTTGTTCCTATTTTAGGTTTATTTTCAACCATATTTGTAATTTATTCTTTGTGCATCCAAATGTCTAGAATGATTTTTATCTGACAGTGTACTCAGTCATAAAGAATTTTAAGCTCAACTTTTCATGTTATTCTACTTGTCCCGGCATTAGTTGACATTTTGCGGTATTAAAAAGGTGACATATCTTCAAAATATTAAAAAGAATTCATTGAAATTCATATGTGTCTTCCCTGTCATAAAAGGAACTCAGTGACAATATTTTGTTATGCATTTAAACAAAATTATGCCCCTTTTTAAAGCGATTTTTAGACATTCGTTTAAAAAATCAAATTTTGTATCATATCTCTGATACCCCTTGATGAAATTCAATTTGGAGTTCCAATATTCTGCAATTAAACAAAATTATGCCCATTTTCCATATTTGTTCTCATCTTGAAGTCCAGGGCCTTTTCTTTCAAATTGGGAAGTTACCCATGGCTTTGAATTTCCCGAAATTAAGTGCTCTTTCTTTTTTACTTAGGAAAAAAAAACGGCATGATTTTTGTTATTACGGTACATGTATTTTTTAAGGGTGAAAAATCACATCTGTTTCAGACTTGGTGCAACGTTGACGACACTTCGTGAGCGGATCATTGAGAGCGAGGGAGAAGAAAGGAAGGCACTAGAAATCCTTGTTAGAAAAGTCCCTGATGATCAAAAGGTAAACTAAATTATACAAGTAGTTACTGTTTTTTCATACTGTCTGGATGACCACAATTTTGGTGTTGATGAGGCCTTAAATTAAAAATTAGTTTTTTAGCTGGATGAGCTAAAACACAATTTTTTAATTTAGCTCAACCCAATAGATAAGCGGCCAAACACAATTTGTTGTACCATTTTTTTTACAGTAATAAAAATGGCAAAATGCATGACTAGGAAAACCATACCCTCATATATTTACCACTGCTGGTTTGTATCCACTGGGTGCTCGACTTCTGAGAAAGTGTCGATTCTTATGGATGCGGGCGATATATAGAACTAGTTCTACCCAGGAAAAATGGGTGGTCTGCCTGCACCAACAAAACAAATCGACCATCATATACAGAGAGTAGAAATTGCTGTATCAGCTGTGTCCTTATGGTTTGTATATTAACTATTTATGGGACGTCTGTGCGATATAAGTCAGTTTTTAGGTGATTATTTCGTATTTTATTTCAGTTTATTGACTTGCGATTGACAGTTCTGGGTAATGTAGACAGTGGCAAGAGTACATTACTTGGTGTCCTTACTCACGGTGAGCTGGATAACGGGCGAGGACGGGCGCGACAAAACCTGTTCAGACATCTACACGAGATTCAGACAGGAAGAACATCCTGCATCAGTCACGAGATTCTGGGCTTCAGTAGCAAGGGTGAGGTGGGTAGAAATTTATTATTGCCATGAAAATAACCTAAAACCTTTGTGTCTCTCTCTCTTGCTCTCTTTGGTTCTAAATAACCTCTTGAAAACCATTTCTCTCACATTGTCATGCTTTAAAGAAGTGTATGGGGATTAAGTCCCCAGTCTGTCCATCGGGATGTGTGAAAGGGGCGCCGAAGTCTCTGCTCGACTCTTTTATAGTAAAAACCTCTTGATAAGACTTGAAAAAAATTGTGTTAATTTATTATGGCTCCCCCACACAAAGTGTGGTAGCTCCCTGGCTCCCCCACACAAAGTGTGGTAGGGGAGCCATATTGATTTTGTGCTTTCTGTCTGTAGGTCTGTGTCACAAACGATGTCCGATCAATAACTAGAGAATGGTTGGACCTAGGGTCCTCAAACTTGGAAGAATGGTTGGTCATGACAAGTAGATGACCCCTATTGATTTTGGGGTCACTAGGTCAAAGGTCAATGTTGCGGTGACATTGACTATCAAAACGATGTCCGATCAATAACTAGAGAATGGTTGGACCTAGGGTCCTCAAACTTGGAAGGATGGTTGGTCATGACAAGTAGATGACCCCTATTGATTTTGGGATCACTAGGTCAAAGGTCAATGTTGCGGTGACATTGACTATCAAAACGATGTCCGATCAATAACTAGAGAATGGTTGGACCTAGGGTCCTCAAACTTGGAAGGATGGTTGGTCATGACAAGTAGATGACCCCTATTGATTTTGGGGTAACTAGGTCAAAGGTCAAGGTTGCGGTGACATTGACTATCAAAACGATGTCCGATCAATAACTAGAGAATGGTTGGACCTAGGGTCCTCAAACTTGGAAGGATGGTTGGTCATGACAAGTAGATGACCCCTATTGATTTTGGGGTCACTAGGTCAAAGGTCAAGGCCGTAGGTCTGTCTGTGTCACAAACGATGTCCGATCAATAACTAGAGAACGGTTGGACCTACGGTCCTCAAACTTGGAAGGATGGTTGGTCATGACAATTAGATGACCCCTATTGATTTTGGGGTCACTAGATCAAAGGTCAAGGTCGCGGTGACCTTGACTATCAAAACAATGTCCGATCAATATCTAGAGAACGGTTGGACCTAGGGTCCTCAAACTTGGAAAAACGGTTAGTCATGACAAGTAGAGGGGTCACTAGGTCAAAGGTCAAGGTCGTAGTGACCTTGACTATTAATACGATGTCCGATCAATAACTAGAGAACGGTTGGACCTAGGGTCCTCAAACTTGGAAGGATGGTTGTTCATGACAAGTAGATGACCCTATTGATTTTGGGGTCAAAGGTCAAGGTTGCGGTGAAACGATGTCCAATCAATAACTAGAGAATGGTTGGACCTAGGGTCCTCAAACTTGGAAGGATGGTTGGTCATGACCAGTAGATGACACTATTGATTTTGGGGTCACTAGGTCAAAGGTCAAGGTTGCGGTGAAACTATGTCCGATCAATAACTAGAGAATGGTTGGACCTAGGGTCCTCAAACTTGGAAGGATGGTTGGTCATGACCAGTAGATGACCCCTATTGATTTTTTAAATATTTTTTAATTTTAATTTTTTTTTTTTTTTTTTTTTTAAATTTTTGCATAAGAAGTTTTAGGGTCGACCCTTTAAAAAAATAGGGTCGGTCGGGTTACTTGAACCACACATATTTTTTTATGTGGCCTTACTGATACAGATAGTTGATACAGTCACAGGGATATTGAATATCAAAACGATCTCAGATCAATAAAGAACAGTTGGACCTAGAGTCGTCAATTATGTCCGTTCGGGCGAGTGGGGGAGCCATACGTTTTTGTCCCATGGACAATAACAATTTCTAGTTTGTTTAGGTATCAACCACAACATACCACTACAACACATTCCATCTTGGAACAAATACTAGCATACCGCTAGTTAGAATCTACATGTGTAAGACCAGTCTTTTTGTCACCTTGCAGGTTGTGAACTACAGCGAGTCCAGGTCGGTGGAGGAGATTTGTGAGAACTCGTCCAAGCTGATCACACTCATAGATCTGGCTGGGCACCATAAATACCTCAAGACAACCATATTTGGTCTCACTTGCTACTCTCCGGACTTCTCCATGCTTGTTGTCAGCGCAAACACTGGCATGGGTAAGTGTTTTATTGAAATATTGACATTCATTTGATACCTTCTGTTGAAAAGTAAATAGCGTCTAATTTTGAATAAACTTCACCTTTCAAGGAGGTGGTGCGACTGCGCATGCATCCTATGTGTCAAAATAGAAAATGTCTATTCTGCTATCTGAAAATACATTAATGGTAGTTGTCTTGCACTTTTTTTAGCATTATCATTCTGGCATGGCACGTTATTGTTGGAGCTAAAGCAATGGGAAGATAATGTACCTGCAAGAATTGATTTACATTTTTCAGCATTTATGTGGTTTTGAACTCCGATAGTGAATGGCAAATTACCATAAAGCGAGTTTAATCTGATTGTTATAGTAGCTGTGTAATTGTTACACCAGATATGTTACCCCCGGCTCTACGATAATCCCACATGTTTCTAGTGTGCTGAAAATGCATATTGTGTAAATAATTTATATGCTAGCCCTTAACCGTTATTTAAAGTCCAGCCAACCTAAATTTTTACGCAGATTTTGTTTAAATTTATAGTCACAGATTATATTTTAATTATTAGCAACTATACAATATAACGGTTACTCATACTTTTTTGAACAAGTCTTTAAAAAACATGTTCGATACCTTTTTTCTGACCATTTTCAGCTGGTACCACTAAGGAACATCTAGGGTTTGCTCTGGCGCTGAAAGTCCCCGTATTTGTGGTGGTGACAAAGATCGACATGTGTCGTAAGTTTATGATTGAAAAGACGATCAGTCAGCTTGAGAAGATCCTGAAGGGGCCCGGCTGTAAAAAGATCCCTCTCCGGATAGCCAACGAGGATGACACTATCACGGCAGCTCAGAACTTCGATACCGATAGGTAAGCTTATGATGGTTAACGTTACTTGAAAATGTGAAACTTAAAGCCTAAATTAAAATAGTTTTTGTTTGCCCATTCCATTTTATTGGACATTTGTTTTGTAGAATCCTACTACTGTGATAGGTAATCACAACTGATGCGTTATGGTTTAGATCAATGTTTGATTATAATTTGTAAGCATTGTCTGTATGCCAACACGTGCTTGGCAAATTTACACTCAGTATTTATTATCAACATAATTTAATTAAGTTATGTTTTTAATTGTTACATTAAATCTTAATTTTAAGGCAATGTTAATGACAGTTACTGTATGAAACAGTCAGTTCTCGTCATTGTCTGGTTTGACCTGGTGCCATTAAAAATTGATATTTTTTTTAAGAAAACAATTATAAAAAGTATTGTGTATGGGCAAAACAGATTGGTATGTAGGTAAAGGGCATACCGGTACAATATTTTAATTTGGGCCTTAGTGGTTCATGATCTAAGTTATCTAACTTGTTTGGCTACCTTGATGCAAAGTTGCAAGGTCATGCCAGCTGCATATCTTATCATATGAATTCTGTCTATGTCAGGGTCGTGCCAGCTGCATTTATATAACCTACCATATGAATTTTGTCTATGTCGATCGTGTCAGCTGCATACCCTATCGTGCCAGCTGCATACCCTATCATATGATTTTTGTCTATGTCAGGGTTGTGCCAGCTGCATACACTATCATATGAATTCTGTCTATGTCAGGGTCGTGCCAGCTGCATACCCGATCATATGAATTCCGTCTATTTCAGGATTGTGTCAGCTGCATACCCTATCATATGAATTTTGTCTATTTCAGGGTCGTGCCAGCTGCATACCCTATCATATGAGTTTTGTTTATTTCAGGGTCATGCCAGCTGCATACCTTATCATATGAATTTTGTCTATGTCAGGCTGAGGGTTGTGCCAGCTGCATACCCTATCATATAAATTTTGTCTACGTCAGGGTCATGCCAGCTGCATACCCTATCATATGAATTTTTCTATGTCAGGGTCGTGCCAGCTGCATACCCTATCATAACAATTCTGTCTGTTTCATGGTTGTGCCTGCTGCATACCGTATCATATCAGCTGCATACCCTATAGTATGAATTCTGTCTATTTCAGGGTCGTGCCAGCTGCATACCCTATCATATGAATTTTGTCTATGTCAGGGTCGTGCCAGCTGCATACCCTATCATATGAATTTTTCTATGTCAGGGTCGTGCCAGCTGCATACCCTATCATAACAATTCTGTCTGTTTCATGGTTGTGCCTGCTGCATACCGTATCATATCAGCTGCATACCCTGTAGTATGAATTCTGTCTATTTCAGGGTCGTGCCAGCTGCATACCCTATCATATGAATTTTGTCTATGTCAGGGTCGTGCCAGCTGCATACCCGATCATATGAATTCAGTCTATTTCAGGGTTGTGTCAGCTGCATACCCTATCATATGAATTTTGTCTATTTCAGTGTCGTGCCAGCTGCATACCCTATCATATGTCAGGGTTGTGCCAGCTGCATACCCTATCATTTGAATTCTGTCTACCGTATTTTACCTTGTATAATACGCACCCGTGTATAATACGCACCCCCTTCTCAGAGGACAAAACTGGGGTAAAAAAGTTGTTTCCGTGTATAACACGCATCAAAATATTAGTTTTCCTAGATGAACCATTCAACAAAAATAAAAGGTTAAAAAAGAAAAAGAAAAAATCACGATCGAGAAAATTAGCGTACAAAAGAAAATATAATTACTTCAGTCATTAATTGCCAATCTTCAGGGGAGTACCTATCTTGTATCATCTCATCAAAGAGCCAATTATAATGCCGCAGATGATTGTCCGTAATCCGATAATTACATCTACTAAAACACAACAATGTCGTTGGTTACCGTAATCCATTACGCCGATTATACTAACATTGTGTATTCACGGGAACCAGAGCTTATCATAAGTGTATCAGAAGTGTAACGCGTGAGGTCACACGGCGTGTCAAAGTGCATCCTCAGAAATAGTCGCTACTCGCCGCAACTTTAAAGGATTATAGAAATAGAATAACCCACTCTACCCGTGTTTATAATGTGTCTATACTGCAGCCGAGGTGCGATCTTGTTTGGCCCAATTATCAATCATCAAATGTGTACCGGTAAGCCTGTTTTCACAAGAATTATTGAATAATTGCCATTTCAAAGTAGGGTGATTCTGCCTTTCTACGACGTCTAAAATATATGTATTTCAAAATAAAGCAAAAACTTCATTATTTTTTTATAAAATATTAAATAAAATCCTATAAATATTAGAATAGAATAGAACTGTAAAAATACTACATGTACCCAGTATGTACCAGTCTAAACAGCTGGAAGTTACGTGATATTACGTCACGCGATATAAACAACAAAATCGAGGGATGATTTTTCACGCAATTTATTGAAGTTTTACTGCAAACATACAAAAAGAAGCATCATAATACACTTTATTTATTTATAAATCGAATTAAGTCAATATATTACTTATATGAAGCGAGTAAATTACGAAAAAATTGTGTATTATCGGTATTCACAATTTTCTGTCTCAATGTCTGTTCGTCGTCAAGGTTTTTCTTCCCAGACATCGATTTTCTGCAAGAAAAAAAAAGTTCTTTTTATTGTTTCCTTATATTGTACGCATCCCCACTTTCGGAAACCGTAAAAGTGGTCAAAAAACAGCGTACTATACAAGGTAAAATACGATATTTCAGGTTCGTGCCAGCTGCATACCCTATCATATGAATTCTGTCTATTTCAGGGTTGTGCCAATATTCACCGTATCCTCCGTGACAGGAGCCAATCATGATCTCTTATTTAAGTTCCTCAATTTGTTACCTCCCCTGAATAAGGAGAGAGACAAGCTTGTTCAGAGTCCCACCGAATATCAGGTCAGCATAGTTACAATTATTTTTTTAAATACAAAATAGTCTGACACAGGAGTCGCTATAATAAGGTAATCTAGGTATGATACTGATACTTCCATCTATCACAATGTAAGGACCTAGCTTAATTATTAGAAAAAATAGAAATATCTCGCAGGGTTCTCAATAGACGCGTACACACGCGTTTTGATGCATGGAAATTCAATTTGACCCAATTCTGACATAGCTAATTTACCACCTGTGCGTGTTTATGATGCGCGTGTATTTGCTTCCAAGCATCAATCCAATACACATGTACCTATTTTCGATAGTCCAAACATCACAACAATGAGCAGGTGCTGCATAACAGTGATTGACACCTTGCCTGACGACCTTGATCGCCTCTCGACCAATCAAATTCGCTGCTGTCGCAGCTTGTGGCACAGAGGCGGAAATAACCTTCTCACAATAGATATAAAGATTGACTGCTTGGATTATAGGGAAATCTTCCATGAGATGGCAGGCGTTTGGTTCTTTTCATGAACAAGCAGATGCGAGTGAGTGAAAAAAACAAACAACGCCTACCATCGGTTGAAGAAGGATTTCGCTATAATCACGCCAACTAGTTAAATAATCTATTAAATTTTAAATATAAATCAGTTTGTGTATGATTTTAACAGAAATGTTTCGCTTTGTTGAAAATTATTGATGGATGACAACATCAGCAACATTTTATTGACGTCATGACGCTGCTTCACCGTTAGTTATTTTTGTGTTAGGAGCTAGTTATAATGTCATAAATATTCATATATGTCGGCTTAATGAGAACAGGCAGGGCTTTTTTTTTGGTAATAGGGGAAGAGGCCGAGGCCCTACAATAGGAGAAAAAAACACATGATTTTCGAGTTAAAGGGGGAAAATAATGCGATTTTGAGATATAAGGGGAACAGTGTATTAGGCAGAAATTGAAGACGTGGGTGTGCAAATAATTATGCAAAAGTGGCAGGTTATAGATCAACTTCTATAAATGTATCCCAAATATAATAATGTTGAAAAAGTTAGAGGGGGGAAATAACGTTAAGCCAAAAATGTTTTTTCTTTTTTTCTTTAGAATTTTCTCAGCCAAAGAGGGGGGATAAGTAGGATGTTTTGCTAAGGGAATGGGCCCAATAGCGGCCCCTGTTTATGAAGGAAAAAGAAACCTGTCAGGCAAAACCAAGTTAATGGAAGCATTGTTAACTTATTCATTATATTTCAACATGTTTATTGTCAGAAATAAGACATTAATAGATTCATTGACGACAACGTACCTTTATTTCCAGATAGATGAAGTATTCTCGGTGCCAGGGGTTGGAAGTGTGGTAGGAGGACGTATACACAGGTTTGTCATCTTTATACAGTGCAACTTTGCAAGCTGTAATAACGTACTCATTGGCAGGGCAAATACGAAATTTGAAGTTAATCATAAAAGTGTATTTTTTTCAGGTTTTAAATATAAAAAAATAATTGTTTGGTATAACAAATAAAATATTACATTATTACTGTACTGGTGATAGTGTATATATTGTCAAATAATGTGAAAATGTTACGCATTTGGATAAAAAGACCAGCTTGTGTCTTTAAATATTGTTCAGTTAAAAGAGCATGCAACATGCTTGGAAGGTCTGGCTGAGTTGACATTGTTTTCACACTTGCCACTGTCACACTGTAATGAGTTTAATATATATTTATATGTTGTAACCTACTGTATTTTACCTTGTATAGTACGCACCCATGTATAGTAAGCACCCCCTTCTCGGAAGTTAAATCGGGGGGTAAAAAAGTTGTTTCCGTGTATAATACGCATCAAAATATTAGTTTTCCTAGATGAACCATTCCACGAAAATAAAAGGTTAAAAAATTTTTTAAAAAAAAATCACGATCACGAAAATTAGCATACAAAAGAAAACAACACTGGAACAATATAATTACTTCAGTCATTAATTGCCAATCTTCAGGGAAGTACCTATCTTGTATCATCTCATCAACTCATCAAAGAGCCGATTATAATGCCGCAGATAATTAACCGTAATCTGATAATTACATCTACTAAAACCACAGACCTAAAACAAACAAAGTCGTTGGTTACCGCGATCCATTACGCCGATTATACTAACATTGTGAATTCATGGGAACCAGTGCTTATCATAAGTGTAATCATACGTGTAACGTGTGATCAGTTACCTGTACCCCGTGGCTAAATCTGGTAAAGGTCACACAACGTGTCAAAGTGCATCCTCAGAAATAGTCGCCACTTGCGGCAACTTCAAAGGATTATAGAAATAGAATAACCCATTTTACCCGTGTTTAAAGTGTGTCTATACTGCAGCCGAGGTGCGATGTTGTTTGGCCCAATTACCAATCATCAAATGTGTACCGGTAAGCCTGTTTTCACAAGCATTATTGAATAATTGCCATTTCAAAGTAGGGTGATTCTGCCTTTCTTCGCCGTCTAAAATATATGTCTTTCAAAATAAAGCAAAAACTTCATTAATTTTTTATAAAATATTAAATAAAATCCTATAAATATTAGAATAGAATAGAACTAACAATACTACATGTACCAGTCTAAACAGCTGGAAGTCACGTGATATTATGTCAGGCGATATAAACAACAAACCGAGGTACGATTTTTCACACAATTTATTGAAGTTTTACAACAAACATTTATACAAAAACAAGCATCATAATACACTTTATTCATTTATAATTCGAATTAAATCAATATATTACTTATATGAAGCGAGTAATATGAAGTGAGTAAATTACGAAAAAAGTATGTATTATTGGTATTCACAATTTTCTGTCTCGATGTCTGTTCGTCATCAAGGGGTTTTTCTTCCCAGACATCAATTTTCTGCAAGAAAAAAAAAGTTCTTTTTATTGTTTCCTTATATTGTACGCAACCCCCTTTCGGAAACCGTAAAAGTGGTAAAAAAACTGCGTACTATACAAGGTAAAATACGCTATCTGTCTTGTAATTCTTTATGTCAAGATTGTAATTTTTATTGTAACCTGATTTTCTTCTTCTTCTATATGTGATTGTGATAATTTTTTTGTGTTAGCCTGTCTTTATTGAAAATTCTAGTGGTTCTGTTTTTGGGGTTGATCATTTCTATTGTTACCTGTCTTATGTTCTGGTGGTTTTACATGTATAGTGAAAAGTTCTACTGTTACCTGTCTGCATGTGGTTTTATATGTGAAGGTAATCATTTCTATTGTTACTTGTCTATGTTCTAGTGGTTCTATACGAGAGGGTGACAATCTCATGTTGGGCCCCTTTGACGATGGTCAGTTCCAGGCAGTGGGAGTGAAGACTGTACATCGTCACAGGCTGCCATGTAGACTGATCCAGGCAGGGCAGGCGGCCACTGTGGCACTCGTTAATGTGGAGAGAGATCTTATCAGGAAGGTAATATAACACGCACAACATTTGACTCCCTTTGTTGTGTCACCTGCGTGGCATGGCAGACACTTAGGGATCACTTTGTCCATCTTCGTTGTCGTCCGTCCATCCGTCGCACTTTAACCTGCAACCTAATCTTCTTGGCCATAAGTTGAAAAGTATTTGACCTATATTCAATTTCATGAAACTTCACACGCATCTTTTTAACCCAACGAATGTTGTTACACGTCCATTAACTCTGACTTCCATTTTGGCAGAGTTATGCCCCCTTTCATCCTAACCAAGTTCTCAACTGGTCATAACTTAAGAAGTATTTCACCTATGTTGAAATAAGCACACGGCAGGCGACACAAGTATTCCGTGGAAATCCTCTAGTTGTTTTTAGTTATCATTTACATTATGCACACTTTAAACTATATAACTTGATATATTTTGCTTATGTTAGACATTGCTGGTGGTCAGCTGGATGTTTTGTGAAACTGTTTATTACAAAAGTAGTCAACATAAATTTGGGAGCTTTTAGATGTTATACTTTTATGACTATCCATATCCATTGTCTAATTCGCATTTATAGTGTTGACATGGTCATTATCTTTATGGTTAGTAAAAGTGTATCCCATGCACTCACTTCATGTTCACAGATTCAAGAAAAATGATAAAAAAATCGGGTGAATACCAAATAAAATTATATATATATTTTTTCAAACATATTCCCTCCTTAAATTGGCAATGCTATATTTTTTTTATATAGTTTTCTGTGGTTCTATGACAACAGGGTATGGTTCTGGTGAGTGAGGAGTTGGTGGGTGGCTGTTTTGAGTTTGAGGCAGATATATACGTACTGTACCATGACACTAAGATCCAAAAAGGATTCAAGACAACAATACACATAGGCAATGTTGTGCAGACTGTAGAGGTGGTTAAAATCAAAGACAAGGTGAGTTTTGACACATTTACCTTGAAAAATGGCTTAAGGTTTATTTTCTCTCTCCGTGGTCGAGGGGTTAACGACGTTGCATTGTAAACCTTCTTGCCTCTCACAGCTGTGGTTTCGAATCCCACTGGGAGTTCAACTTGTAAGTGAAAATGTGTTAATTCTTACGGTTGACGGGAGGTTTACAGTACTGGTTCCACACAGGAATATGTGGGTTGTCTGCCTCCACCACAAATGTTATTTATTTCAGGAAAATGTAGCCTAAAATTTCTGAAATAAATAACTTTTTTTTTTCTGTGATAAGCTATTTCTGTGCAGGAGCTGAGCATGAAGGGACAATACTCTCTATTAAATAACTTACTAATTTACTCAATAATATGCAGTATAGTCTCCCATTTTCAACATTTAGTAAAGCATATTTCATGCATATAGTTGATTTATACAGCTTCCTATGGTGGACATGTATTTGTTGGTAGCAGTTGACAAAAGAGCTGGGTATTAAATGGTTATGCAAAAGCAAAAATACCAGAGTTGATAATTGCTAAGGGTTTCAGCAACGCATTGAAACCATACTACCATCTTGGGTACTTAGCTATGTTGCTATTAAAGATACGTAGTTTGTAAAAAACATTGATTTAGTTGTTTGAACGTATGATTTTGAGGTATAATGTTAAACCAGTCATTCAGAACAACGTAAAATGTTACATCTAACATGCTGGTCGACTGATATTTTTTTAGTTTGATTGTTTAATAAGAAAAAGATGTGTTAAGAATGAACTATGCAGCTTATCGTCGCTTTTTACTGTGCTGATTTAATTTCATTCTCTGCCATTTACATTTGCAGACCGCAATCAAAACCAACCAGAAAGCGCAGGTAGTTTTCAAGTTTGTAAAGCAGCCCGAGTATATCCGTGTTGGGAGCCATCTACTCTTCAGGCAGGGGACCGCCAAGGGGGTGGGGGAGGTGATCAAGATGTACCCGTACACCGAACATCCAGTAAGATAGGCAGCTATCGACACGTACGGTCATAGTAAATAAAACCGTTCTTAAACCAAATGTTTCACTTCAAACTGTACATGTGTTTTTGCTTGCAACATCATGTTAAGGTCTAATTGTAACATGGTCACTGAAAATTCTCTTTGTAATAGCACAGGTGTAAATCGTTTAATTGAAAATAACACCTGTCAGAATAAATGGTGTACTACAACTACCAGTTAATGTAAGTTAGAGTATGGCAGGGAGCTGGAATGGACATGCTACAAAACAAAAAGAGTATGGTTTCATCTCGTTGGTTAATTTAAACACCTGGATGGGCTATGCCCATCTCGATGTTTAAATTAACCAACTCAATGAAACCATACTCTATTACATAGACAACTAATGATAGGTAACTCTTGCTGGAATATACAAGTCTGTGATGCATTTCAAAACCCAGAATTCCATGTGCATGTTTAAAGAAATGCAGTGTATGTTGTTAAAACTTTATTCATAAATGTTTACAAATTTCTTCTGTAAGATCTTTCTTCCATTCTGACCATGGGTCATTTTTTAATGAAAATAATGCCTAGGAGTTAGTTACCTGTCTTTGTAGGAATGTCATTGAAATCATAGGCTGCATGTATGTCCAAATCGAGTAAAAATACACTTTCATATATGTTTTTTGGAGACTTTACTGTCATGCCAGTAACACGGTATGATGTTTCCATTTGTGGAACTGCTTTAGGATATGTTCCAGATTGTGGCTAAATATGTCTTTCATGTATTTATTAATTTGCAGTGTAATTATATAGTAGAATTGGATTTGATTTTTTGACACAATTTTCTCTTTCCATGTTTTTCAAAAGCATCTCCAATTGTATATAATTATGTATGAATATTCAATATTGATGTTGTATGCCTCATGCTCCTTGTCCTTTATATAGGACAAAAACAAAACACACATATATAGATGATGTTACATAAATAGGACCTTATTAAGGGCTATACCTTTAAAACATACATGGGACCTCAGGAAGGCACTTTTGAAATTGAACAATCGCCCATAGATGCAAAATTGAGTTTAGAGAACCAAATTTCGGTAAATAGTGTTCACCCACAGATGTTTATTAAATTGCCTTCCTGGGATTTGTGGTATGTTTTAATGTAATAGTCTTAAGTACACATCTGCGGTAAGTGTGTATATAACGCAGCTGTTATCTGGGTCAGAACAGCTTGTTCATTGTCAGATATATATATACTGTATATAAATCTATTTGCTTTTGTTGTTGTGTTAATTTTTAATTGTATTAAAGAAATGTAAAGAGGAGCTCTGTCCGGGAGGGATGTGGAAATGGGATATTAATTTCAGTTTGAATTCAATGTCAATGTAACAAAATGGTAGAATATTTTAAATTTTATAAAAGTGTGCTGTTTAAGTAGTGCAATATTGACTGAACACATTTCAGTTTTAGTTATATTTTTATCGTTACCTTTAAAGTAGTAATCTTGAGTTTCTAATGTAAATCTTGAAACCTAGAATAAAATTATTTAGTAGATATTTTTATGAATTCTTATCTGTATGTATGCTGTTTATTAATTCTGTTTCGTGTTAAAGAATACTTTTTACACCAAGGGGTTGATGTGGATTACATATTGCAGATATGCACTTTTTGACTGAATAAATTATGCTTTATGGGTCTAGACATTTGTTTTATTAGGTTAGAAAAGTACATAATGTTATTTGCGCCTATGTCGAGTATAGCTTTTTGTTTAAAAGATGAAACTAGTATACAGATTTTAAAATAAAATTGATACAGTGTATTTGATAAAAAAATTATTGTCAGATTTATATGGCTTGGCATGAAAAATACAGAATCGCTATGCAGAACTTTGCCATTCTTGTTTTTTTAAGCCTCGCCAACACACTGTCACATCCAGAGGGGTAGGACCCCACCATTCATATTCATTTTGTCATTTTTTGTTCATTCTCAAAGGTCATGACCTCTGCATTGTTTCAGGTGCCATCTCGCTCACATCACTAAGAGCAGTGGCAGAAAAACAATAAACGTGACTCCAGCGTAAATGGAGTGTCTACAATAGAATTTGCAGCAACTCTGCAGTTCAGGGTGAGAAGGTCCTAGGCCCATTCTCCATATTTGATCTCGATGTACATGGAGGATGAGCCTGGCATGTTCATGCCTGTTAGGTGCCATATAACCATTTATGTGTTGGTGCGCCTCAAAACCCAATTCAATTCAATTCAATTAAGCCTCGCCAAATGTCAAAAGGCAGTGACATAGCATTTCCTATTTATCTGTATAAAAACTACACAATACGACATATAGGAGTGGTGTCCAAAAGTTTACCCAAATAATACAAAATTGATCCTTATTCCTATTAAAGAGCTGATTTATGGATAAGTGTTGTACTGTAAAAAATTTCTGTGTATTGTTATATATATACCGTTTTCAATCTTTAAAGCAATTTTTATTCATTTTTTTGTTTCACCTTTTTCGAAGAAAAAAGAGACATACCCGGTAGGTGTTGCTTTTCTGGCAGTTGTGGCAGTGACAGCGGCGTTTACATTCAAAATTTTGCATTTAGGGACTTTTTGCACAAACTGCATGTTATAGTTGTTGATTTGGGTAGTACATTGCAATGTCACATAGGAAATGTGGATGTGACCTTCACCCTCCAAGCAAAGGGCAGATTATTTTAACATTCAACTTCCGTGTTTAGGTCACATTCTCAGGAACTGTATGCAATACACCTTTCAAAGTTAGATAGTAAGAATTGCAGATGTGACCTTCACTCTACAAGCCAAGAGCAGATAACTCAATTAGTTTTACCTTTAAGTTTTGTGTTTAAGTCACTTTCTCAGGAACTGTATGCGCTAGACCTTTCAAACTTTGGTTATAGTTGTATCTTGGGTAGTACATCTTAACGTGACATAGAATTGTGGATGTGACCTTCACCGTCCAAGCAAAGGGAAGATAACTTGATAAATTTTTATATTCACATTTGCCTTTAGGTCTCTTTTTGGGGAATTGTATGCACTACATCTTTCAAACTGTTACTATTGAGTATTACTTCGCAACATGACATAACAGTTGCAGGTGTGACCTTGACCCTCCAGGCATATAACTTTGTAATTCTTACGTTTACGTCACTTCCTCACCAACTATATGCACTAGATGTTTCAAACTTAGTTTATAGTTTAACCTTTGGAAGGCAAAATTCCTATTTTGACATAGTTATGTATTGGGTAGTGCATCTTTTTGGACACATTATTTTCATCTATGACCTTGACCAACTTTTTTGGGTGAACCCTCAATTTAAACAATTTTTTTATACAATGTCATTGTAAACCCAGATCAGCCTGCGTGTAACTGTCACATAAATGGAATGGTCTGAATTTAAAGAAAGAACAGACCATTATATATATGTAGCGGGTTAAGGGTTGAGTTGGTTCTGTTTTGCTTGGAGGATTAACTCCCATACGTTGGACCGCTCCGTTGGATGAGGCTAAGGAAAAGAAAACACTGATGAAAAGAGTGGCACCAGTGAGGCTTAAAATTGAATCTTGAAGTGGATTATGAATTGAGTTGAATTTGATTATTCGTAAATTAATTTATTTAATAGGCACTTTATAAACACAAATCATTAGCTGAATCTGGTCTAACATGTTTGGTGTGAAAGTTTACAGTATGGGAACTTAAATATGAATTCCAGAACATGAATTTATAGAATAACTAATTTTATTATTAATGCGATTGTCTTGTGGGTATGTCTGACTGATCATAACTGCTGCTGTTTCTTGCCGTGCTAAACCGCGATCACTAAACTGCTGCAGATTGTGAAACCAATGGAATGGTCTTAATTTAAAGAAAGAACAGTCCATTATATATATGTAGCGGGTTAAGCTGTTCTGCTCGGAGGATTAACTCCCATACATTGGACTGCTCCGTTGGATGAGGCTAAGGAGAAGAGTCTTGCCCAAGAAAACACTGACGAAAAGAGTGGCACCAGTGAGGCTTGAAATTGAATCTGGATTATGAATTGAATTTAATTTAATTTGAGTATTCGTAAATGTACAGGCACTTTATAAAAACAAATCATTAGCTGAATCTGGTATAACATGTTTGGTGTGAAAGTTTACAGTATGGGAACTTAAATGTGAATTCCAGAACATGAATTTATAGAATAACTTATTTTATTATTAATGCACGTTGAGGGACGGTTGTCTTGTGGGTATGTCTGACGGATCATAACTGCTGCTGTTTCTAGCCGTGCTAAACCGCGATCACTAAACTGCTGCAGATTGTGAAACCTTGCTGATACATGATATACACATGGAATGCAAATTTTAAATATTTTATCTGTTTAAATTTACACTTGAGGTCAAGATTAGATTGGGTTAAAATCTCAAAAAGAAAATCATTTTTAAAAAAATTATGACTGGTAAAAGGGACATTCGGCAATCTTGCTTTTCCATATATCAACTGAAACAAACGTCTGAATAATGTTCTTGTTTTGTTCTCCCATACCGTTGTATTTAGTAAGCTGTTGTCATTTTTATTATTGGTTTTCTATAACTGGTGACAACACTGATTTTGAGAAAACTCATTTAAATAACCTAGTATTTATCATAGATCTAAATCACATTAGTCATTAATATATAGCGGTAGTTGTTACACACGTTTATCATTGTGTGAAATTTGAATAATTTTCATTTTGGTTGAAAGTTATTTCCCTTGTTGGAAATCTTGCTCTTTTTTTTTTTTTTAATAAAATTGCCTATAACACTTCTGTCGGGTGAACTTTCACTTAAAATATGGGAAGATGCTCTCTATCAAAAACTACTTTTGTGTGTGAAATTAAAGCCAGATTGTTGCTTGTTAATTTTAAAGCTGTTTGAATCATAAAGTTAATATCTTTAAAAGTATTTTTTAATTACAGTTTTATATATATACTGATAGTTTATTTAATACTTCTGTGTTTCTCAAACTCCAGAATAGTTATTATTTTAAATACACATTTTTCATTGAAACTTCAATAGCAGAAACGGACTGTTTCAACGCATTTTTAATTAAAATAATTTCTAAATTACCTTCAGTAGAATCAAAGATATTCTAAGATGAGGTTTGATAGTGCAAGCCCAATCAAAAAAACTTTGCTGTATTTTCTACTCCCTCAGCACATAAAGTGGAAGAAATTCTAGTATTTTAAAAATCAAATTAATGTTTCTGCCAATTTTATTCAAAATTTAGATCGATAGACTTATTTTTAATTATTTTCTGGAGTTTACGAACAGCAGATTGAATCTGATTGAAGCATTCCATCATGTGGCTTTGCTATTACATTTTTAAATGTCACCTTTTTCAGGAACATAGCTAACATTGACAAAGCTATATGGAGTCCTCAACACTGTTATATCTGGTTCTTTACACATATATTGTGCCATTTGTTTGGCATTCATCTCTCGATATCCTCCATTAGGATGGCGTTGACTGTTCACTTCCATTGTTAGAACATTATCTCCACTGCTTTTATCATTGCGAATACACATGAACAAAACTGTTACAGAACTATTGTCTGGGGCGGTTGTTTCAGTCAAGTTTTTATTTTATTTTTTAAGACAAATTTTAGCTATTGCCTAAATAAGATGTATATTAGTGAAACAGACAGTTCTGTCGGTCAATAAAGGATACCTTACTTTTCAGAATCGGTTGAGAAATAGAATTATAGATTTCTAAATTTGCTGCTGTCGCTGCAACAAGAAAATCCAATTTTGGCTGTAAAAAAGTTATTATTTCTCAACCGATTTTCAAAACAAAGGCATTTTTTGATAACCACTAAACACCTAGTTCTAATGATATATAATTGATGTACATATTAAAATCGAGCATATTAATTCTGAAAAACCTTTGGCTAAAACAAGCACCCCGAACAACGGAATGAAAGCAAATGCTTGTGTAGCTCCTTGTGGTTCCCGGGTGCCCAGTTTGGTCACGGGGGCAAAGAATAGGGCCACTGCAGATCCCTTTGGAGGGGTAGGCAGAGGGGTAGAATCCCCCCAAATTCATGTTCATTTTATCATTTTTTGTTCATGTTCATTAAAGGTCTTCATCATGATCCCTGCATTGTTTCAGGTGCCATCTCGCTCACATCAAAAGAGCAGTGGCAGAAAAACAATAAACGCGGCTCCAGCGTAAATGGAGTTTCTACGATAGTATTTGCAGCAACTCTGCTGTTCAGGGTGAGAAGGTTCTAGGCCCATTTTCCATATTTTATCTCAATGTACATGGAGGATGAGCCTGGCATGTTCATGCCTGTTAGGCGCCATATAACCTTTTCATGTGTTGGTGCGCCTTAAAACCCAATTCAATTCAATTCAATTGTTTTCATTGAATGCATCATTTTCATATTTTTTATTTCATGATTTACTTCCGTTATTGAATTGAATTGTTTATAGTTGTGTGGCAATAGTGTTTGAAATATGTGTTAAATATTGTTTTTGAGACAGATGTAAGATTTTTATTAACCCAGTTAATGATTTGTTGTAACACAATTGTGTACCTGTATTTGCTATTTCAGCAAATGTAAGATTGTTTGAACCCTCGGAAAATGTTGTCGGACAACAGGATTTAATTGTTAATATATACAAAGCCATTGTTTTGTTTTGTTTTCTCCATCCAAACAAAAATGTGATCAGGAGATACCTACAGTTCTGTGCGAGGTTGCTTGTCATACCCTCACATGGATGTTTTCTCTCACCATAACGTGGTCCCGCCTTAATTCCGTTAAACGATGGGAAAGCTTATAAGCAGGATTGTATAATGGATATTCCGACAATAAAACGTGTTTAAAAACATTTGTTACTGAAAAAATGTTTCAACCTGTTTAAAATTACCTATTAAATGTTTTAATTTTACAATATGCAAATTGTTTTCAGCCGAAATTACGGTTTTATTTCATACCCCAGGCAACCTCGTTTTCGCTTCTTGGAGAAGGGGTTGGATGGGGTATGAAAGTTAATACTCGGACCACGTAATGAGAGACGTCGAGTGTTTATTCCACAACAAACAGGACTCTGATAGTACTTGTTTATGCCAATATTCAAGTTGATTAAAGTACAGCCTCAACGTTCCATCACGGTAACTTTATTACATAACATGAGGTTTCGACTGTAATAAAGACATGCTCTATCATCATTACACTAGTGAACTAAAAATGCAAATGAAGCTGCATCATCATTTTTCTCTCTGAGTACATAACAATTTTCTCGTTGATTTCCGTAACCAATAAAAAAACGAATTACGGAAATGAACGCGGTAGTTCCATTTATAATGCACATTTCGTGTCCTGGTGTCAGCTTCATAACTTGCATGCGTGGAGGGATTTCAAAATAACACATTTACTCATCTCGTAGAACACAACACCCATGTTGGTGTCTTCAAGGTCAAGGTCACACTGAAGGACATTTATGTCTTGTATGCATATAATGAGGCTAATTTGGTGTCTGTGTCGAAACTTTTACCTGCACTGCCGTCCGTCTGTCTGACCCAATTCGTGTCCACCCCGTAACTCTTGTATGCATTGAGGGATTTCAGAGTAACTTGGCACATTTCCTCATCTTTATGAAATATTGACGTATTATTGTTTCAGTCATTTTATGCCGGTAACAATGTTAACTAGTGTGACATTCAAATTCCGATCAAAGACATTTAATTCACTCTTAATATGTATTCATTTCATAACACACATTGCGCATTTCAATTCTGACAAAGTCTTAAAGTAAGACTCATTTGTCTCCTCTACAAAAATCTTATGCATGAAGGCATTTTGACATCAGACAATGCGGCACCCAACATCCACGTCTGAATCTTTCCCCACGAGATTCCCGAGCAAGGATAAGACCACTGCTTATCCAGACAGGGGTAAAATCCCACCGAATTCATGTTCATTTTATGGTTATTTCCATGTTCATTAAAGGTCATCATCATCCCTGAATTGTTTCAGGTGCTCCTGTTGCGCTTCATTTATTCTGGTTAAGTGTTTTTCAACGATACCAATAACCCTACATTCTCAAATTATCATCTATTACATACTGATCGATTGTTAATAATAATAATAATAATAATAATAAACAAAAAAGGAAAAGAAAAGGAAAAAAGACCCGCATTATAATTGTTATATAGCTTTGAAGAATGCAGAGCGGGGCATTCCTTACTAAGGACATATTTTCTAGCTCACCGTGAGTTTTAAAACTATGGAACTTATGTATTAACCAAGTTAGTCTGTCCTTTGTGTGCATTCAAACTTCTGAATTAAAATTTTACATACATTTTTACATGAATGGCAAGATTTGAGTTCAGACAGGAATACAATTAAGTGTATACAGTTTAAAAAATGAAATGAATAAAATCATCCGCTCTTGAGACACATTTCAAGAGGCAATGGACTATTTGAACTTGGGATTATAATTCAACCTTTGTTAATAGACATGTAATTGAAATTAATATCACCTTACACACTAAACATGTTGAGTCTTCTTTAAATTGTCGGACACGAATATTTAAGCAGGATTAAATTTGTATTGAAATGAATTTTCCAAAAGTTAAATGAGGTGAATACTATATAGCATATTTTACTTAATACCTCCACATATCAATGACGGGTGAGACTAATAAATCGACTTGAAATTTAATTTTACATGCTTATAAACGTGTTTTCATTCATAAAATAGTGACGTTACTAAGTTACCAATCTGACCGAACAAGCATCTGTTGTGAGGGACATGCCGTTCTCGGAGAAACTGAATAATGACGGAAGTTTTTTTTATCTCTTCTAATCGAATTATGAGCTGAATTGGGAGTTTACGTCCCGTTTACACATCAAATGAGGGAGATGAGTTTCCCACTAAACATGCCGCTGTCAGGGAGCAAACCCACACGTGGCCAAGGTCTGACGCTTTAAATCGCAATGCCTTATCTACTGAGGTCCAATCGAAGATCAGCAGAGCCTTTACAGGTTGTGAACGGGACACACGGCAACCTTGATTTTTTAAAAACTCTCGACGTCCCGTTAGTTTTCTAACGTTATTTGCATTTGTTCAATCATTAATATTAATTATTAGAATAGTTCAAAGAAATTTCTTTTACATATTACAAGATATATATTATATTACTACAATAATATATTTAAAAACTTGGATGAATATTTAATTATATGCAAGAAGTTTTAAAGTCAAACTGATACAAGATTAATAAATCGAAGTGCTAATTTTAATGAGTAAAAATCAAGATTGTGGTATGTCCCTTTAAAATTAAGTCAAAACCAAGATCACTTAAAGTCCCTTTAAAATTAAGTCAAAACCAAGATCACTTAAAGGGACATACGGCAATCTTGAAGTTTTAAAAAACTTCACCTGCATTTGTTCAATCATTAATATTAATTATAAAAATGGTATAACGCAAATTGTTTTTGAATATTATTAACGAAAAAATGAAAACTCAAAAATGTATTTACTTTTATGCAAGTAGGTTTAAAGTCAAAATGATACTGGATAAATAAATGGAGACGCTAATTTCAATATTTGATAAACACATCAAGATCGACATGTGTCCCTTTAAAAGGCACAAAAGGCACAATACTTTCCTCAAGAACGACTGGACATATTTTGACACTAGTTAGGGACATTTTTTTTATTCTATGTTTACGAAAAGCCAGTATCCATGTATGTCGTAGGAGGAGGGGAAAAAATAAAAATAAAATTCCATTTGATTTCAATGATTTTATTGTTTGGTCGGAAAACAAGTTTTTATATGTGAAAATACATACTCTGATAGCACCCTTTTGATTAACCTTAATTGTCAATGGAAAACTTCAAGTTTTGTTTTTCGGTAAACAAAAAACTAAAACATGCACATTATTTGTTTATATTTACTTTAAAAGTATCTGACACTATATCTGACTTTTTTTAAAAACTTTTCGACAAATCCTTGTGTGGCTGTCTAAACTCACGTACGTGCTTAAAATGGTGTAAAGGCACTATTAAAATGATCCCAATAAAAAATCAGAAGATGAACTATTCTTGCCGAATAATATTTAAGTATAATACAAAATATCAGTGGAATAAAATCAAATCGTTCTGAACAATATAACGTTATGATAATTCTAGCAGTGATTTTGATTGGATAAATTAATCTTATTATTTGCCTATCCTCCATGCTATTTTTTAACTCGTGCAAGCTTCCGATGTTTTTTTTGTAAATGGCGGTTCAAACTTGCAGCGGAGGAAACAAAAAAATGCAATTTTTCCAATTGTTTTTCTTCTGAAAATGGGATTTTTTGAGAGGAGAGTTCGTAAAACATAGAATAAAAAAAGGCCTAGCTTTAAAAAAATAAATAAATAATTGCTTTATACTAGAATATTAAAGTCCAAAGCACTAGATTGATTGACAAGAATACCAGCATGCCGATGCTGGCCAATTTTTGCTATTCTTTGCTATTACATCTGGTTGTGTATACAGTATTGAATTTGGGGTAAATGATTTGGTGTTTATTTTATATGATCTATATTTAATTTCAAAAGTTTGCATAACAGTGATCAATAGAGAGTACACAATACAAATGTACACTTGTTTACACATCATAGTTGTAAACATTGAAATTTAAGTGAAATTGGAAAACAAGAAAGCCCAGATGAGAAAATCGTACAGAATATACAAACAAATACCATGACATTAGTAAATGGAGGATGGGAGATTTCTTTAACACACTAATTTTCATAATATATATTTTTTCACCGGTAAGTTTTTTGACCTATTTTAATTTTTGTTTAAAAATAAAAATAGCAATATTTTTACCACACATTGAAACACTACCTTGGGAATCTATGACAATTTTCTTAATTTGCACATGGAACAGTGCGGCGATTTCACGAATTTACACGCACATATCAAAATCTCCAACAAATGTATTTCTCTTTCCATGTACGCTGTTTTTTTACTTAACAAACATTTTGAGACTAAAAAAAAGGAACTCAACCGAAAGTTTCACAATGCAAATGCCTTACTTTTTAAAAGGAAATTAAATACTTACACGTTTGTATAATTATATACTCAGTTGCAAAAGAAAGTGGACACTGGGTTTTGTTTAGATTTAATTGTATAAAGTCTTTTTAGAATTAAACTGACAAATTCCAAAATAATATGTCATGTTTGGTACCAAAGTGTTTATCATTCCATTGCCAACATCTTGTTGTCATTTGTTTTTCAATAGGTAGAATCATTAAGGGACTGTCGCTTGATAAAGAGGATAGGGCGTAAAGTAAAATGTTCAAAGTGTCCAGTTTCTTTTGCAACTGAGTATATAGTTATAAATTCACCAGGATGTTGGGTCTTTTTTAATTCTTATAAGCGAGTATTGGGTCCAAATAGGGCTATTGGGTCCAAAATAGGGTTATTGGGTCATAGACCCAATAATATTTTTAATGTTAGTGCAGGGGGGTGAGGCTCGTTATGCTTGTTAAAATGAACGTATTGTCATGAAACGGGTATAATGGGTCGGACCCACTGAAAAAAAAAGTGTCCATAAATTTATGTTATGTCCTCATATGTATATATAAAGGCTCCCAATAACCTGGTGACTTTAAATATATATATCGATTATTAAAGAATAATCAACTCTGAGACAAATAGAACGTACGTTTATTTTAACAGTGATTTACGATGTTACACCACACCAATGGCCTTTGAAATGTAGGGGGTATCTACCCCTTTTATGTGGGATTAACCAAATGCACGAGTTTCCGTGTTTTGCCATTTTAATCAGGACCGCTAGTAGCACTTTGATACCAGTGTTCAGCCCTAAATCCTCTGGTATTGTTTTGTTATCGTCCCATATCTTGGTTTAAATTTTCACTGAACATTATTAGACGATAATTGAAATTTCATTATTTGAACTGCGATAACATAGTAAGTGGAATTACTGTTTATGAGACGTAATGGTGTTTATGAATGAGTTTACCATTTTACATATAATTATCAGCTCTAGGATAACTGGTTTAAGGTCGAATAAGAACGCATTTGTTAATATTATCTAACCAAGTTGGACTTGATACACAATTTCCCGATTAAAGAGAACTACGTGTAATACATAAGTCAAGTTCGAGTTATGTATTAAGATTGCCACCATAGTATAAACAAAGAACGCTAGAGAGAAGAAGAGATCGTGTTATAGTATATGTATATATTTAAGGATTATATAATACGACAGCATAAAGAAAGAAGGTTACAGTGAAGAAGTGATAGTGTTTTAATATACAATGTAGGAATCCAATTACATATACTAAAACTAAATCTACGTTAACACTATGTCTTCTTCTCTCTATCCTTCTTTCTTTATACTACCGTAATAGAAGCCTGTGTTCTAGACGGCAAACCCGCACTACAGTATATTATATCATTCACTTATAGGGTGTCATGTATTGTTATTATTAATCTGCTATACGACAAGCCCGAACTATATCATTCACTTATAGGGTGTCATGTATTGTTAATATTAATCTGCTGGACGACAAACCTGAACTATATCGTTCACTTATAGGGTGTCATGTATTGTTATTATTAATCTGCTGGACGACAAACCTGAACTATATCGTTCACTTATAGGGTGTCATGTATTGATATTATTAATCTGCTATACGACAAGCCCGAACTATATCGTTCACTTATAGGGTGTCATGTATTGTTATTATTAATCTGCTATACGACAAGCCCGAACTATATCGTTCACTTATAGAGTGTCATGTATTGTTATTATTAATCTGCTATACGACAAGCCCGAACTATATCGTTCACTTATAGGGTGTCATGTATTGTTATTATTAATCTGCTGGACGACAAGCTCGAACTATATCGTTCACTTATAGGGTGTCATTTATTGTTATATACAACAAACCCGAACTATATCGTTCACGTTTAGGGTGTCATGCATTTTTTTTATTAATCTGCTATACGACAAGCCCGAACTATATAGTTCACTTATAGGGTGTCATGTATTGATATTATTAATCTGCTATACGACAAGCCCGAACTATATCGTTCATTTATAGGGTGTCATGTATTGTTATTATTAATCTGCTATACGACAAGCCCGAACTATATAGTTCACTTATAGGGTGTCATGTATTGTTATTATTAATCTGCTATACGACAAGCCCGAACTATATAGTTCACTTATAGGGTGTCATGTATTGTTATTATTAATCTGCTATACGACAAGCCCGAACTATATCGTTCACTTATAGGGTGTCATGTATTGTTATTATTAATCTGCTATACGACAAGCCCGAACTATATCGTTCACTTATAGGGTGTCATGTATTGTTATTATTAATCTGCTGGACGACAAGCCCGAACTATATCGTTCACTTATAGGGTGTCATGTATTGTTATTATTAATCTGCTATACGACAAGCCCAAACTATATCGTTCACTTAAAGGGTGTCATGTATTGCTATTATTAATCTGCGATACGACAAGCCCGAACTATATCGTTCACTTATAGGGTGTCATGTATTGTTATTATTAATCTGCTATACGACAAGCCCGAACTATATCGTTCACTTATAGGGTGTCATGTATTGTTATTATTAATCTGCTATACGACAAGCCCCAACTATATCGTTCACTTATAGGGTGTCATGTATTGTTGTTATTAAACTGCTGGACGACAAGCCCGAACTATAGGGTGTCATTTATTGTTATATAGGACAAACCCGAACTATATCGTTCACTTATAGGGTGTCATGTATTGTTATTATTAATCTGCTGGACGACAAACCCGAACTATATCGTTCACTTATAGGGTGCCATGTGTTATTATTATTAATCTGCTAGACGACAAGCCCGAACTATATCGTTCACTTATAGGGTGTCATGTATTGTTATTATTAATCTGCTATACGACAAGCCCGAACTATATAGTTCACTTATAGGGTGTCATGTATTGTTGTTATTAATCTGCTGGACGACAAGCCCGAACTATAGGGTGTCATTTATTGTTATATAGGACAAACCCGAACTATATCGTTCACTTATAGGGTGTCATGTATTGTTATTATTAATCTGCTATACGACAAGCCCGAACTATATAGTTCACTTATAGGGTGTCATGTATTGTTATTATTAATCTGCTATACGACAAGCTCGAACTATATAGTTCACTTATTGGGTGCCATGTATTGTTATTATTAATCTGCTGTACGACAAGCCCGAACTATATAGTTCACTTATAGGGTGTCATGTATTATTGTTATTAATCTGCTGGACGACAAGCCCGAACTGTAGGGTGTCATTTATTGTTATATAGGACAAACCCGAACTATATCGTTCACTTATAGGGTGTCATGTATTGTTGTTATTAATCTGCTGGACGACAAACCCGAACTATATCGTTCACTTATAGTGTGCCATGTATTGGTATTATTAATCTGCTGGACGACAAGCCCGAACTATATCGTTCACTTATAGGGTGTCATGTATTGTTATTACTAATCTGCTAGACGATATCGTTGCTGAAGGTCTATACCGTTCAGAAATATTAACAAAATGTATTATATGAATGGATAGACGACATTGAGTCTATGTAATGTAATACGTGGTTTTGTCATACTCAGCAGGGATTAATTGTGTTTGTCTTTTTTCCAGAGAAACTAAGCAGCGGATCAGGGGAGAGGTGGAGGATTGCATCCTAGGGGTTCTCTAAAATCTGAAAAATGTTACGTAAACAGCGAGAAATCAAACACGGTCTTATAAATGTTCGATGTATTAAGCCTTTTATGAAAACAAAACAGACATACTAGCAACGGAAGCCAGTTCAGGCTTCACTTTTTTCAACTGATTTAATACAAACAAAGGCAGTAGACAGTAGGGGATACCAACCGCATAACAGTTCTCAAGTGATTTGTTTCATAAAGCACACGCAAAATGTTTATATACTACACCAAAATAAATTTATCACATACAATGTATGTCATTTCCTTTACGAGATACAAAGCCGTGTATGTTCGGGGTCAATGATAAAGTGACATAGACATGACCAATAATTATTCTACAAAGTCATTTGTAAATAAAATCGGTGATAAAAATGAACAAAATATGATGAAAACATACTTTTACATGTTATCGAAAATCGTTCTCATTTCAATGAAAAGTGATGTTATTTTAAAATTACGAAATTTCAATTGTTTTTGTTTGATATTAACAATCGTTAGTGAACACATTTCAGCATTTTTTTTAAACAATAACAGAATAGACAATTCTTGTCAATGCCAAACAAATCCTTACCTAGCATTTCAAATATCTTCAAACAATTATATCAATATTCATATGGGTAATCTATGTCCCTCAAATGTCGTGCTAAACTTTTGTTCGGTATACGTTTTCAGTTAATACACACATGACTTAATGTAAATTATGTTTTACTTGGGCGATACGAGCTATATAAACACTTTTAAAGGTTTAACCACAATTACTGCTTAGACTAATTCCGATCTGGATACAATTATCGAATTATCGATAATCCGCAGTCTCGCCCAATATTTGTTTTATACAGAATTCATACCCACATGAGAAATGGGTTTGAACCACAAACCAACACTTCAATGACAGTCCAAGTGGTCATGAAATCAAGAGGGTAATATTGACTTTACCACAAGTAAACATATCGTAAAATCTCCTTATATCATTAATATATAGACATATCTTAATTGTATACATGTTAATATCATAGTGTAAACGGTTACCCCATTATTTTAGGCTTAAAGGGATACAAGACAATCTTGTTTTTTTTTAAAACTCGAGGCGTCTTGCTATTTTTTTTCCTAAATATCTTGCACATATTCAAATCCATATTAATACCTGAGATACAAGATTTCATAAAATGTACACATTTAATAAATAGCACGTGCGATTCTGAAATCAGAAAGTTATCCGTGTTCGTATACAAAGCATTTGAACTATGAATACTTATACATGAATACTAAAGTAACACAGTGAACATGCTTTAACTTGATATTACAAGCTCGATATGTATAAACACCTGCTTTCCCCCAAAGGATATGTTCCATATTTACATAAACTTGCTAAATCATTCTGCATACGGCTGTTATTGTTTACTTATTAAAAAATGTCGTGTCTAATACATAATATACGAATACAATACTGAATTGATAAGAGACCTATGTAAATGATTGAGTTGACTGAAAGGGTGAAAAACTAAAATTCATGTCGTTTGTTACATAATAAAATTGACTATGTAACGACATTATGTTCTTGCTCAGCTCACCAGTGATACTAGATGTGTGCATTATTTAAACATCTTCATGGTCCATATTTTGTTTAAATAAAGAAATAAACTATACAATATTATTTCACAACGATTTTTTTTTTAGATTTCCAATTGTTGATACTATATTAGCACCAATAATAATCTAAGGCTAAGGTAGAATATCGAAGAAATATTGAAAACTACAAATTGTGTTTAATTATATGCAAGCAAATTTAAAGTCAAACGGATGCTGAATTAATAAATCGAGTGATAATTCTGATGACTAATAATTACCTCAAAATTGCCGAGTGTGCCTTTAATATTACTGTTTTATATAATTAGAAGGAATATATATATATATTATCCCGCGTATTTGTTTGTATGGTGTTTTACATCATTTTCAACCACCACACGTAAGGTTATAGATGACGGGCGCACTTTTTAATTATTTTTTTGGTGGAGTCGGACCACCCACTTTTCCTGAATAGAACCAGTATTGTACACCTCCCGAAAATCCGTAAGAATCGACACTTTCTAACTTACAAGTCGAGCTCCCAGTGGGATTCGAACTTGTAAGTGAGGCAGTGTCGATTCTTACGGATGGCGGGGGAGGTTGGGTGGGGAGGAAGGGGTGGGTGGGTGGGGGTGGGGGTTTACAGTACCGGTTCTAGCGTGGGAGCTCGACTTGTAAGTGAGGAACTGTCGATTCTTGCGGATAGAGTCAGAGAGGTGTACAGTATTGATTCTACCCGGGAAAAGTGGGTGGTCTCAAAAACACAAACTTATCCCTCAAATGATTTGCTCTAATGGATGTAACGCATTGACTGTTATTTAAAATAGAAATATTATTTTATATATCAACAATGGACGGAATTATTCTCACACCGCATTCGGTAATTACTCGTCACGAAGATTTAAAATTTATGTCACGGAAAACTTGCCATCAGATGTGAGACACGGGTGGTCATGAAATCAATAGGGTCATATTGACTTTACCACATGTAAATATATTTAAAGTAAATTCATTTCCGTTGCACTTGTATTAAGGCTATCTACATCCATTTTAACAGACTGAAAAAACACTAGATATCTTATTTCAGAACATTCTCGTTTATCATTGACATACCATAATATGTGTATGTTTTTGTTTGTTTAAATATGTATGAAACAAACGAAAAACGTAACGATTATTTTGTTGTAAATCTGTCAACGTGTGTGTATATTATAATTATCATAGAGTTGTAATGATGAAAAACTGTAATAGTTTGTCAATAAAAATCTCTCTCTCTCTCTCTCTCTCTCTCTCTCTCCTCTCTCTGTCGACCGATCGATCGATCGATCGTAACATCTCCATATATCGACATCTTAATTGTAATATACATGTTAATATAACCGTGTTAACGTCAGGCTGTGTTATATTTAGGTGAAATGTTTCCAGTCACTCCTTTGTTGTTGTTTTTGTTCGCTCTTTAAAAGAAAAATATCATTTTACGTCGAATAATGGTCGGAATTTCGCACACCGCATTCGTAATTATTTAAACATGATAAATAATTACGAATGCGGTGTGCGAGATTAACGTACTTAAATGCACACATGTATGAGCGTGTTTATGCATGTCATGTACATAGTTTCGAAATATAAAAAAATACGTTAGTTGAGATCGCTCACATACCAAATTATCGGAACCAATTCGATTGCAGATCGTGGCATTTGCGTCGTCTACTATGCTTGGTTCAGGGTTCGAGCCTTATATAAGGCTTTTTTTAAATCATACAATGTTAAAATATTTCAAAAAATATTATACGAAACTACTACGGAATAGATCTGATTGGTTGCGACAATTTGGCATTTGAGAACTCCGAGTTATATGCCTGCGAAATGTGCTACAACTGTAGCATATACCTTTTGTTTTGTGACAATATGCTAAACAAGTTTCTCTTTATAACTCAATGCACATTATGCGACTAAACAGACATTTACTTTACGTGGGAACATATTATTATAAAATATGATGGAACAGTATGCAAGTATATACAAATAATTCTGGTGAAATCTCGTTTGTCTCGTTTTATACACGCATAACAGTCTGTTTGACACACCCATCCCCTTCATACGGGCATATTCTCAACACCTTTTCATAGCAGACTTTTTATTCTGGAACGCTTCCGTTCAGCTTTATGTCTTGGAGAACTAAACTTAGGATGGATGTTTTGTGTTTGGCATTTGAACTATGTCCTGGAGAACTTCGGATGGGTTCCTTTTTGTTTGGCATTTGAACTATGTCCTGGAGAACTTCGGATGGGTGCTTTTTGTTTGGCATTTGAACTATGTCCTGGAGAACTTCGGATGGGTGCTTTTTGTTTGGCATTTGAACTCTGTCCTGGAAAACTTCGGATGGGTGCTTTTTGTTTGGCATTTGAACTATGTCCTGGAGAACTTTGGATGGGTGCTTTTTGTTTGGCATTTGAACTATGTCCTGGAGAACTTCGGATGGGTGCTTTTTTGTTTGACATTTGAACTATGTCCTGGAGAACTTCGGATGGGTGCTTTTTGTTTGGCATTTGAACTATGTCCTGGAGAACTTCGGATGGGTGCTTTTTGTTTGGCATTTGAACTATATCCTGGAGAACTTCGGATGGGTGCTTTTTGTTTGGCATTTGAACTATGTCCTGGATAACTTAGGATGGATGTTTTGTGTTTGGCATTTGAACGTGTTAAATCCACGATCAGAAGTGTTAACGTGTCAAGTTGATTAACTATCATGTGCCAAGTGGATTTAACGCATTGTTTGTGCTTGGTAGAGTTTCGTCACTTTTTTATATCAAGAGAACTTGGCTTAATTACGCTTGGTCCCGGCTTAAGCTCTCCGTAAATGCTTTCATATTGCCAGCATTATGGATTTAAAATATATTAAATTTCATGTTGCCATTATGTTTTTCTTCTGACCGAACATTTAGAGGTTATCAGAGACCTCACGCAGCATTTGTTGTATGTTCGGCTTAATTTAACTGGTCAAAACAAACATGTACAATTGAAAATCACGGGCGTCAAAAGAGGAGAAAGAATCAGGAATTCGGAGTCCAAATGTACATGCACAATTGTATGCTTATTTACGTGATGTATACGTGTGTGTGTGTGTGTGCGCGCGTGTGTTTGTATGTGTTTGTGTGTGTGTGTGTGCGTGTGCGCGCACGCGTGCGCGTGATATTTATCTTTTACATCGTGCGACGATGACGACTACGGTTGCAGATTTATGAAAATACAGTATGTATACTCTTGAGAATGTTGATGCCTACTTTTTAAACTGGTTTTACAAACCAACTGTTTTAGTATTTAACATTTTTGTTTATATAGTTTTGTAAGAAGTAGTTGCAAAACGGGTATTCCTATTTCAAACCTTCCCCCAAATTAATCTCCCAAGTATGTTAGTTCATATGAAAATAAAAGGAAAACCTGAAGTGTAAATATAGCTTCGGAATTTGTTTGTGAGGCTTTGTATATTAATACGCGTTAACACTTTTCCAACCATAGACATCAATATACATACATATGTTATTGATTTAACCATATACAGTTGCTCTTCATGACCTATACGATACCTAATACATACACTGACACAACATAAACGAACAAGGTATTTAGAAAATAGATATACTACACTGCGGTCTTGAACCAAGTCATATTACTCTTATGAAGATATACTACACTGCGGTCTTGAACCACGTCATATTACCCTTCTGTAGATATACTACACTGCGGTATTGAACCAAATCATATTACCCTTCTGTAGATATACTACACTGCGGTATTGAACCAAATCATATTACCCTTCTGTAGATATACTACACTGCGGTATTGAACCAAATCATATTACCCTTCTGTAGATATGCTACATTGCGGCCTTGAACCAAATCATATTACCCTTCTGTAGATATACTACACTGCGGCCTTGAACCAAATCATATTACCCTTCTGTAGATATACTACACTGCGGCCTTGAACCAAATCATATTACCCTTCTGTAGATATGCTACACTGCGGCCTTGAACCAAATCATATTACCCTTCTGTAGATATACTACACTGCGGCCTTGAACCAAATCATATTACCCTTCTGTAGATATGCTACACTGCGGCATTGAACCAAATCATATTACCCTTCTGTAGATATGCTACACTGCGGCCTTGAACCAAATCATATTACCCTTCTGTAGATATACTACACTGCGGCCTTGAACCAAATCATATTACCCTTCTGTAGATATACTACACTGCGGCCTTGAACCAAATCATATTACCCTTCTGTAGATATACTACACTGCGGCCTTGAACCAAATCATATTACCCTTCTGTAGATAAACTACACTGCGGCCTTGAACCAAATCATATTACCCTTCTGTAGATATACTACACTGCGGCCTTGAACCAAATCATATTACCCTTCTGTAGATATGCTACACTGCGGCCTTGAACCAAATCATATTACCCTTCTGTAGATATACTACACTGCGGCCTTGAACCAAATCATATTACCCTTCTGTAGATATACTACACTGCGGCCTTGAACCAAATCATATTACCCTTCTGTAGATATACTACACTGCGGCCTTGAACCAAATCATATTACCCTTCTGTAGATATGCTACACTGCGGCCTTGAACCAAATCATATTACCCTTCTGTAGATATGCTACATTGCGGCCTTGAACCAAATAATATTACCCATCTGTAGATATGCTACACTGCGGTCTTGAACCAAGTCACATTACCCTTCTGTAGATATGCTACACTGCGGCCTTGAACCAAGTCACATTACCCTTCTGTAGATATGCTACACTGCGGCCTTGAACCAAGTCACATTACCCTTCTGTAGATATGCTACACTGCGGCCTTGAACCAAATCAAATTACCCTTCTGTAGATATGCTACACTGCGGCCTTGAACCAAATCACATTACCCTTCTGTAGATAGGCTACACTGCGGCTTTGAACCAAATCACATTACCCTTCTGTAGATATGCTACACTGCGGCCTTGAACCAAGTCATATTACGCTTCAGTAGATATACTACACTGCGGCCTTGAACCAAGTCATATTACCCTTCTGTAGATATGCTACATTGCGGCCTTGAACCAAATAATATTACCCATCTGTAGATATGCTACACTGCGGTCTTGAACCAAGTCACATTACCCTTCTGTAGATATGCTACACTGCGGCCTTGAACCAAGTCACATTACCCTTCTGTAGATATGCTACACTGCGGCCTTGAACCAAGTCACATTACCCTTCTGTAGATATGCTACACTGCGGCCTTGAACCAAATCACATTACCCTTCTGTAGATATGCTACACTGCGGCCTTGAACCAAATCACATTACCCTTCTGTAGATAGGCTACACTGCGGCTTTGAACCAAATCACATTACCCTTCTGTAGATATGCTACACTGCGGCCTTGAACCAAGTCATATTACGCTTCAGTAGATATACTACACTGCGGCCTTGAACCAAGTCATATTACGCTTCAGTAGATATGCTACCCTGCGGCCTTGAACCAAGTCATATTACCCTTCTGTAGATATGCTACACTGCGGTCTTGAACCAAAAATGCTACAATTCGGTTTTGGACCAAGTCATCTTACCCTTCTGTAGAAATGCTACACTTCGGTTATGGACCAAGTCATCTTACCCTTTTGTAGAAATGCTACACTGCGGTATTGAACCAAATCATATTATCCTTCTGTAGATATACTACACTACGGTCTTGAACCAAATCATATTACCCTCCTGTAGATATACTACACTGTGGTATTGAACCAAGTCATATTACCCTTCTGTAGAAATACTACACTGTGGTATTGAACCAACTCATATTACCCTCCTGTAGATATACTATACTGTGGTATTGAACCAAGTCATATTACCCTTCTGTAGAAATACTACACTGCGGTATTGAACCAACTCATATTACCCTCCAGTAGATATACTACACTGTGGCCTTGAACCAAGTCATATTACTCTTCTGTAGATATATTATACTGTGGTATTGAACCAAGTCATATTACCCTTCTGTAGAAATACTACACTGCGGTCTTGAACCAAATCACATTACTCTTCTGTAGAAATACTACACTGCGGCCTTGAACCAAATCACATTACTCTTCTGTAGATATACTACACTGCGGTCTTGAACCAAATCATATTACTCTTCTGCAGATATACTACACTACGGCCTTGAACCAAGTTATATTACCTTTCTGTAGATATGCTACACTGCGGCCTTGAACCAAGTCATATTACCCTTCTGTAGATATGCTACACTGCGGCCTTGAACCAAGTTATATTACCCTTCTGTAGATATGCTACACTGCGGCCTTGAACCAAGTTATATTACCCTTCTGTAGATATGCTACACTGCGGCCTTGAACCAAGTTATATTACCCTTCTGTAGATATGCTACACTGCGGTCTTGAACCACGTCTTATTGTATACTTTCATATTGTCCCGGTTAGTTTGCATTGAGCTAAGTTTGCAATATTCTACGATATTGCACACATTGATATTGCACCGGAACTTTTTCTCGTGCTTGCTAAGACCCGCGAAATAGAAATAAGGAACTACTTTCAAATAAAATAACGGAATCCTTCCTATAGTGTCAACAAAAAAATACGTGTTTTTTTTCAACCTTTTCTGTCAGAAATTGATAAAATAGTTGAAATGATCACTCACCCACTGTTTTTAACGTTATCGAATGGTAAACAAACTTTAGAAAAAATCTCTTGATGTTTTTAATGACGTCATCCGACGTCGACGTCGTTTACGCGCAAAATAATCATCCACACAAAATGAAACTGAATGACAAGATAAGGATTCCATCAAAAGCTATAAAAATAACACAAATACAATGAAAAGTAATAGTCATACAATTAACATTGATCGAAAACAATATGGAAGTATACAATAAAAAGGTTATTGCATTTGTATGGCTAAATATTACTTGGAACTCGTTGTTTTGGCGCAGGACGACTCGTAAGCTCGTCGTCCTTTGCCAAAACAACTCGTTCCAAGTAATATTTAGCCATACAAATTCAATAACCTACAATATTACCCTTCTGTAGATATGCTACATTGCGGCCTTTAACCACGTCATATTACCCTTCTGTAGATATGCTACACTGCTGCCTTGGACCAAGTTATATTACACTTCTGTAGATATGCTACATTGCGACCTTGTACCCTTCGGTAGATACACTACATTGCGGCCTTGAACCAAATCATATTACCCTTCTGTAGATATACTACACTGCGGCCTTGAACCAAATCATATTACCCTTCTGTAGATATACTACACTGCGGCCTTGAACCAAATCATATTACCCTTCTGTAGATATACTACACTGCGGCCTTGAACCAAATCATATTACCCTTCTGTAGATATACTACACTGCGGCCTTGAACCAAATCATATTACCCTTCTGTAGATATACTACACTGCGGCCTTGAACCAAGTCATATTACCCTTCTGTAGATATGCTACACTGCTGCCTTGGACCAAGTTATATTACACTTCTGTAGATATGCTACATTGCGGCCTTGTACCCTTCGGTAGATACACTACACTGCGGCCTTGGACCAAGTCATATTACCCTTTTGTAGATATACTACACTGCGGCCTTGAACCAAATCATATTACCCTTCTGTAGATATACTACACTGCGGCCTTGAACCAAGTCATATTACCCTTCTGTAGATATGCTACACTGCGGCCTTGAACCAAGTTATATTACCCTTCTGTAGATATACTACACTGCGGCCTTGGACCAAGTCATATTACCCTTTTGTAGATATACTACACTGCGGCCTTGAACCAAATCATATTACCCTTCTGTAGATATACTACACTGCGGCCTTGAACCAAGTCATATTACCCTTCTGTAGATATGCTACACTGCGGCCTTGAACCAAGTTATATTACCCTTCTGTAGATACACTACACTGCGGCCTTGAACCAAGTTATATTTCCCTTCAGTAGATATACTACACTGCGGAATTGTACTCTTCTGTAGATATGCTACACTGCGGCATTGAACCAAATCATATTACCCTTCTGTAGATATACTACACGGCGGCATTGAACCAAGTCTTATTACCCTTCTGTAGATATACTACACTGCGGCATTGAACCTAATCATAGTACCATATACTGCGGCATTGAACCAAGTCATATTATCGTATACTGCGGTCTTGAACCAAGCCATATTACCGTATACTGCGATCTTGAACCAAACCATATTATACTTCGGTATATATACTACACCGAGGCTTGAACCAAGCTTGTTAAAAGTGTGTGATGTGTGAATTCTTCTTCAAATATTCATAGAGAGTCTTCATCACATACTTGTTGTTTGACATTAATGTTTAAGTTCTGTCGACTGGACTCGTCTTTTTTTTTAAAACCATTCAAGGAGCTTGTGTGTTTTTCTTCAAATCCTGTCTACATTTACAAATTATGTTACAGTAGAATACATTTCTTGAATAAAAATTGTTTAAACTAAACTCTTTATTTTTAATTGCATATCTCCCCTGTGTCGCCTATCCTTACATAATCTATCCTTATACAAACTATAGTCGTTATCATTACCCTTATGGTTTGGTCGTGGTGCCGATTGTGATAAAAATAGTTGTGTTTTGTGTCCCACTAGACACATTGAAACCTTTTAGATATCTTGTATTTCATTTATTTGTGGTATAGCATTCATATAATAAGGAGACGACATATTCTAATATTTAACACCGTATTACCTACGCCAGTCACCAAAGATTAACAAAGCAAGGATTAATATCGTTTGATTGGGATTTAGAAATAAGACACCGATTCTTTATACACAAACCATGCAATATAAATATACGACGCTTGCCCATTGTGCCTCCGATCAACGCCAAGTCAATCACGAAATTGGGACGATCTGAAGTTAAACAGTTTTAGTATTGGAAAAATCTCAATGGATGATAGTTTGCAAAGGGTATCGTTAAATTTAAGAAATAGAACATCGTTTACTGTGAATTATCGTTTAATATATCACGGTTTGGAGTTCAATTGTAAACAATAATTTCACGAGCCCGAAGGGCGAGTGAAATTATTGTTTACACTTGAACGACAAACCGTGATATATTATAGATAATTCACCGTAAACGATGTTCTATTTCTATTCTTATACCCCTAAAATGTGAAAATAACGCACACATCTGAAATCTTTCGCATTGCTTTGCTTGCTCTCCTAACGTTGCATACGTTACAATGCGGAATGCGCAATGCGCAATGCTTATTCTCCTAACGTTGCAAAAATTACAGTGATATATCGTTCAATATAACGAGATATTTTAAACTAGGCTATATAGTGCGGGTGTTTTAGAATTGCTATTAAAGTGTTAACATTAATTTTTGTATATATCTCGATGGATATAAACATTTTCCTACGTCAGTGAAAGAATCAATTGCCTCTAGCGTAATATAATCTATTTTCAAGCCGGACGGAGCGGAACATGTGTGACATCTAGGGTATTATATAATCTGTAATCGTACACTAGCTGGACGGAGCAGAACATATGCGGCATCTAGTGTAATATAAGCTTTTGCCATTGTATACACGTGTTTATGTTGGACGGAGGAAATGTGAACATTAACTAATATGTATAATGTACAATAAATATACAAGCGATCTAGTTGATTAAAATATAATATATTAGCGGATTATACAATCTATCGGATGTAAGTTAATTTTATTTTCGTGTTTTTTTCTTTTACAAGTGTTAGTTATTTAAAATTTAAAAATATTTATTTGACATAAAGAATTTCATGGACATTGTGGTGGTGCTCACATTCTTATATCTATCATTGTCAAGCTCCATAATCGCAAACGTAATGCATTTTCTGGGTGGCACCTAAAGGGACTGAAAGCGATCTAGCAGAATTATAGGTTTCAATCCAAATACGAATTAAACCGTCATACTGTGTTTCTGTTTCATATTCAATGTGCATATGCGCTAAACTAGGCGCCATGATCCGCCGAATTGAATTATTGTTAATGCAATAATTTAGTATGGAAAACTAGTAGGTTTTGTTGTACAAATCATTAGTCTTAAGATTCTTTAACGCTTTTGTAAATTACATTTCCTCCGTCATACGTTTCATAAACTGCTTTTGTGTCATTTTCCAGTTCCATTTGAAACACTCAGAAATGGTCTGCTGTACCAGTGCTCTGATTTAGTTAGCCAGTCAATGAACTCGCAATAATCTTATACATTTTGGTAGAAAAAGTCAGCGTGCTGATTAAATGGCACATGTTCTTAAACTATGTGGATGCTGGCCGAACAGCTGATCTTATTTTATTAAAAGTTTGACTTATGGAAGTTTAAGTACCATTCAGAATAGTATGTAATAGGAACAACATCGTATCATATAGGTTAACAGAGGTAACTTTTATTTTCTATAGAGGCATCCCTATAAAAAACAACAACAACAATAATAATAATAATAATAATTTTTTTTTTTTGTATTTGAACAGTTTAAAGTAAATTGTTTTTTAATATTACTATATAAATAATGATTATATTGCACAAATAATATGTAGAGGATATTTGTTGGCTTGGAGCGAATATATAAGAATTTTTTTCATCGAGAAGTGAGGAAACTTATATTTTCACGAGTGTTTAACACGAGAGAAAATATTTGAGTTTTCTCACTTCTCGATGAAAACAAATCCTATATTCACGACAAACCAACAATTATTCTATTTATTATATACTCACAACCTTGAAACTCCAAAACAATGACGTCAATAACGTCAACAACTTCAACAGCGGCATTACGTCATTTTCAGTATTTCACATGTGAAATATAAACGATGAAAATATAAGGTTTTATTTAAATCATAAAACCCAATAATTCACTGTAAAGTATATAATAAATTTAAACATATATGGTTAAATAACGAAGAAAACTTAAAAAAAAACACCTCTCAATTTGCTGATTTACAAAGCAAGTTTAAAGTAAAAAATATACTGAAATAATATAGTGTCCACACTATATTGTGCCAAACCACGAGGACTGACGGAATGTTTTTAAACTTTAGAATCACACACGCAGACAGGCACGCACGCACGCACGCACGCACGCACTTGATACATCTGGCGTGTGTCCCTTTAATCTACGAAATTACATGGATTTTGTGTTTTTCTAAACCATTACTAAAGGTAATACGGTATAAAGTTATTATATTGTTTTTTTCGTGACTGCTGGTCATGGCTGTTTTAATTGAATCTGTCTTCAACGGTATTATTATTTTTAAATCATACAGATTATAATCATGAATCAAATAGAGTCAGGCATTTATCATGGAGATTTCTTTTTTCATTATTGAAAACAACTTTAAAGAATTATAATAATCCAACGCGTTCCGATGACGTAATTGTTCAAATGTTCAAAGCTATAGCCGATAATGTGTTTAAACATTTGTTTAACAATTATACGCTAGATAACATCTCGCTCGTAACAATTTAGCCGCTTCCCACTTCAGTATTTATTCATAAGTCATTATTTTGTTCGAATTAAGGAAACAAGCATTTATTGTAATTATTTAGTCGATACTTTTGTACCTGTGATAATGGCGAATTGTAAGAATTGTCAGAATGTCAATACACCTTGAATAGAATATTAGCTGGCTCTCGTCGAGTCCTTCAAGGCATGAACAATAGCTGGAATAGGCCACATTTTGGACAATTATTGTACAAAGTCACTGTTTTTATAACTAGTTAACATGTGTGTATAACAATATCTTTATACACTGACATGCAAAACAGTTGGAAGTGTTCCCGACCTTTGTTAGTGAATGTCATTTAGAGTTTTGACAATATTTTTACACTTCAAAGGAATCAAAATTTACATTCTTAGGTGGGTTTTTTTTCTTGATGTGTTACATTTTTGTGTAGCGTAATGTTCTTTTTTATGTACGCTATACTTAAAACGTTGCACATGGTGACATTGTCGGGTGATCAGGGGCGTAGCTGTGCCTAATTCAATGTTTAGGCACAAGGTCTGTGGGGTGGGGGGATTTTATTTTAGAAGGAAGCCAAATCCTGCATTCTGACGGTATTTGGAGCAGCAAACAATTATGTTCTTAACCCACTATTTCAAGCTTTTTTAATCTGGCAGACTGCGATTTCGCAACAAAAACATCGGAACAGAACAAAATAACACAACAAATTATATTAATATGAATACTTGCTTTCTGAAAATCATTCGGAATTTTGCACAATCATGGTGTGTTTGGTTCCAAAAGACCGCGAGCGAAAAGTTCAGTTCGACTTTTATTTTCTGAAAAGACCACGAGTAAAAATTGATATGAGCTGACCATACCCCTCCACCCACTACCTCCCTCAGTTTTTATTGCATTTTTGGCTTCTTTTTTCTTTTCTTTCCTTTCTGGGGACAATGAGTAGGCAGGTGATTATAGTGTCACGCCTGCATAGGATATAATTTTTAATATGGAGGTATAGTTATAGGTTATATATCGTCGCACCAACCTCAACGTTGTCTTACAGGTAATTATTGTGAGCAATGATGAACATCTGTTTTCGGGGTTTCATAAATGTATAGGTACACTGGCACGTCGGGAACTAAGCATATATGGGGTTTAACGTCACTTTTAACAAACTTTTAGTAATATCACGACGGTATCTACTTGTAACAGTGCTATACTATCACCAGCCCAGGAACTACCATTTTAAAGCTGAATGCCAATCACAGTAGCTACACAGTATCATTTTTATGAAGTCTGGTATGACCCGGTCGTGGATTGAACCCAGGACCTTCATCATGCGAGGCGAACTCTCTACCACTCTCTACCACTATCTACCACTAAGCCACGCCAAGGTTTGCGTCGGGAACTGGACATTTTATATAAACAGACTCTGCCCTAAGGTTTTTGCAATGCATAATGTCAGTCTTTTATTCTGAGCATATATTTTACTATTCTTTCATGGGTACCAGTTTAGATAGGAAATTCCAACTCGAGGTATAACTGTTTTGATCGGAACCGAATTTCTGCAGGAGATTCCTTATATAAAGCTGATACCCACGATAGAACTTTTTTTATCTCCTTTAAACGCCACTGAGAACGCGTCCCTTTTCGACTTCCGGTCGCGAACTACAAAATTATGTTTCTTAAGCGCAGTAACTTCCGGTTTATGGCAAATGCATAGCCTAACTGCGCGTGATTTGTACTTGCTCCTGTTGGTAACATAATCAAATGTAAAACGAGGGTATGACTAATGGTACATATAGTGCCATAGAAACGCGAATGTTTTCAACAATACTAAAATAAATAATGCTAGTATCATACTAAAATCTTAATGTCATGCAGATTTTTCTTTTTAAATGAAAACAACAACAACAGCAGCAACAACAACAACAACAACACACTTACAACTTTAGATCCGAGTGTAAAAATGTTAATTTTGTATTGTGTTTGTATAAACATTATATATTCTGATTATTATATTCTTAATGTTCGGCATTCTAAAATGCTTGAGAAATAATTACACAAACACTGCTGCCCCCATGGAAAACCAATACAAACATTCATTTAAAAACTGGAAATGTGAGACAAATTAATTTAAATATTCTAAAAAGAAACACATTTATCAATGTTGGCAGAACATCGTTTTCCTTTCAAGTATTTCATCGAATCATTTTCATCAAATGTGTTTTTCAAAGAAAATCAATGTTAATGAACACTCACTATTAAGATGGCACCCCATATCTCAAAATAGCTTTTGGATCTGAATTATTTATTAAAGCAATTTAGATCGGTGATATAACCGTTCTCAAAAATAAGAAGCATGACATATGGAAATTAAATCTTAGAACCAGAATTGGTTTATTATCTTTTTTCAGTGATAGATGCATATCATTCCATTTTTCCAGGTTAGAACCAGTACTGTATACCTCCCGACAACTGTAATATATAATCGACACGTTCTCACTTAAAAAGTAGCGCTCTCAGTGGGATTCGAACCTGGTGAGAGGCGAGGAATATAACGATATTTTTAATGTTTTGATATTTAATTTGACATAATCAAATAGGACACCATTTTGGCTAATTTTAAGCTTTAACCGTTAAAGCGCAATGGATGCAATTAAATTATTATTGACCTACCCAAATGTGTCAGGGGCAATATCGTGTGGGTAGTTTTGTACCTTTATCAAAGAAAAACTGCTCTTTTTCAAGTGTTTGATTTGAAATTTCCATAATGATAATGTGACATTGCAAATTCAATGAACGATTGAGCACATGTGTTGTATTATGTGATAACCGTATTTGGCAAACGCAATTCAATGATTACATAGAGATACTTGTAATATGATATTTCAAATATTACAGTTTGAAGAAGTCAACATGCTTTTTATTATGATGAATTTAGGTCAGATATACATATATGAGAATGGCGAGAAATATAAATCTTTTCGTACATTGTGCATTCAGCGATAAAATAGCGCTTGAACTGAACATAGTCTGACATATTTTCAGCGTTAGGCAAACTTTCAAGAAAACAAGAAAATTAGTAGACCGAATTATCGTTAAAATAGACAAATAAATAGCAAAATAAACATTCACGTGAAAAACAAATTTAGAAAGGTGTTTAGCACTCTTCTAAAAGCAAACAAAGGGGCTTGATATCGCAATGTCAGGACGAGAAGTAAATAAAATTGGTGACACCAACCCCCTTATCTCCGGATACGTCGCCTGATCCACTTTGGCAAACACGGAAATTATTATTGATATTATATTAGAATTTATAGGACTAGTTACCATTGTAATGTTGAACCTTTTCGGGGACAAACCGGAAATATTAAAAGCAGGCTACCGTTAATTTACTAAAAGTAAGTTTTGACACATTGCCAATTGTTAAATCGTGCTTTCTACGTAAACAACGTTTTTAGCACTCTTATTTCACTGAAAATAAATGTACATAAACTGCCATATTGCACATTATGATATAATGACAAGTAGCTGTATTCCATGTTTTGCTGTGGACAAACAGTTATTAATGAAAATATTTACCACATCCAAAACTAATATCAAAACCATTATATAGGGAAACCTTGCAATGCAAATTTAAAAAGCATTTTGTAAAGATTTTATTTTAAATTTGCTTGAATTTTTTGTTTGTATTTAAATTCAAATTATGTTTATACAGATGTTACAAGATGTCATTCATGTGCCAACATACAGAAATAAACTTCATTATGTTATCCCTTAGAGTGAACATAGCAATATTACCTTGAGGTATACACTATTTAATGATCTCGACATGATCCGAGCTTTAATCTCAAATCTCTTTTTATTGAAATTTCCACTCGCTGATCGATATCTTTAATCACATATTGAGCGTAAAATCAAGCAAAAATAACATCGCTCACGCTGTACTGAATATCAGGACAGTTTCTTTAGACGTTAATTAAGCACGGATTTGTTAAAAATATAATACGATTGAGTATAAACTGGATCGATTACTTTTAATTGACTCGCCAGCATGAGTACTAGTGTTCATTCCAATTTATCAATTCCGGGATGCCAATATTGGATATCGAGATATTCATACAGCATCGGTTTGGAAAAAATATTGCTGTTCTGTAGAAAATATTATGTACACTCAAACATTGTTTATGATTTGAACTATGCCATTCTAAAAGTATTACGAGAGACTATGCACACAAGTTATTAATTTACAAAAATAAACATATGTGACAAATTTAACTTTGTTGATTGGTCCCCACCTATTGCGTGATCTGAATCACCGATAGCTGAAAAATAGTTGAAGCAATACCCTAAAGCTAGCCGAAGCAATACCCCAAAAGTAACTGAAGAAATACCCCAAATGTAGCTGAAGCAATACCCCAAAAGTAGCTGAAGTAATACCCCAAATGTAGCTGAAACAATACCCCAAAAGTAGCTGAAGCAATACCCTAAAGCTAGCCGAAGCAATACCCCAAAAGTAACTGAAGCAATACCTGAAATGTAGCTGAAGCAATACCTCAAAAGTAGATGAAGCAATACCCTAAAGCTAGCCGAAGCAATACCCCAAATGTAGCTGAAGCAATACCTCAAATGTAGCGGCTGCTATACCCCAAAAGTAGCCGAAGCAATACCCCAAAAGTAGCTGAAGCAATACCCCAAAAGTAGCTGAAGCAATACCCTAAAAGTAGCTGAAGAAATACCTCAAAAGTAGCTGAAGTAATACCCCAAAATCACCTGAAGCAATACTCCCAAAAATAGCTGAAGCGAAACCCCAAAAGTAACTGAAGCAATACCCCAAAAGTAGCTGTAGCAATACCCCAAAAGTAGCTGAACCAATAACCCAAAAGTAGCTGAAGCAATACCCCAAAAGTAGCTGAAGCAAAACCTCAAAAGTAACAAAAGCAATAACCCAAAATCACATGAAGCAATACCCTAAAAGTAGCCGAAGCAATACACCAAATGTAGCCGAAGCAATGCCCCAAAATCACCTGAAGCAATACTCCCAAAAGTAGCTGAAGCGATACCCAAAAATTAACTGAAGCAATACCCCAAAAGTAGCTGTAGCAATACCCCAAAAGTAGCTGAACCAATAACCCAAAAGTAACTGAAGCAATACCCCAAAAGTAGCTGAAGCAAGACCTCAAAAGTAACAAAAGCAATAACCCAAAATCACATGAAGCAATACCCCAAAAGTAGCTGAAGCAATACCTCAAAAGTAGCTGAAGAAATACCCTAAAAGTAGCTGAAGCAATACCTCAAAAGTAGCTGAAGCGATACCCCAAAAGTAACTGAAGCAATACCCCTAAATTAGCTAAAGCAATACCCCAAAAGTAGCTGAACCAATAACCCAAAAGTAGCTGAAGCAATACGCCAAAACTAGCTGAAGCAAGACCTCAAAAGTAACTGAAGCAATAACCCAAAATCACATGAAGCAATACTCCTAAAAGTAGCTGAAGCAATACCCAAAAAGTAGCCGAAGCAATACCCCAAAGTAGCTAAAACAATACCCCAAAAGTAGCTGAAGCAATACCCTAAAAGTAGCTGAAGCAATACCTCAAAAATAGCTGAAGCGATACCCCAAAAGTAGCTGAAGCGATACCCCAAATTAACTGAAGCAATACCCCAAAAGCAGGTAAAGCAATATCCCAAAAGTAGCTGAACCAATAACCCAAAAGTAGCTGAAGCAATACGCCAAAAGTAGCTGAAGCAATACCTCAAAAGTAACTGAAGCAATCTAGACATATAAATATAATAAAACTCAAACTCAAATAGACACATGACAACTTTGAAGAGTTTATAAAGCATTGAAATTATCGTCTTGATTTATTAATCCAGTATCTTTTGTCTTTAAACCCGCTTGCATATATTTAAATACATTTTTGAGTTTCCATGTTTTGATCTTATTTTACCATAGGTTTACATATATTATTGGTGCAACATAACCGCCAGTGATTAATATGCAAAAACAAGTCTATAATATTCCTATTATTAATGATTGAACAAATGCAAGTTATGTGAACATCTAACGGGACACGCCCCGATATAAAAAAACAACCCCCACCCCCCACAAAATAACACAAAAACAACAACAAATGTCACGTGTCCCTTTAAGTAAAGAGCGGTGTCTGTGGCCGTTGGTATTACCATTAACCCTTTCGCCGCCAAATTTCAAATGTCGTCTCCTAAAATTTAATTTCAACCCTTCCGGTAATATTTCCCAAATAAGTGTTTTGGAAAATATTCTCACAAAGTGGAGAAAAATGTAAGCCCTGATCAGCCTGCATACAGTATACACGTTGATCTGGGCCGACTGTGGCAGTAAAAGGGTTAACATGTCCTTATACACGCTGTGAATTCAACAATTGCTAAACAATCAATTATTGCACCAATTATTACACCGAATCAGATCCGATATAACCTGATTAAGATTGAGGTGCCAGATTGAGATGAATGCAAACAGAAAAGAAAATTGCATGTATTTGTGTATGTTAGATTGTATCTTTAAATTTGATGTTTTAATTGATTATTGATCAATTAGACAATATGTTTGTGAAAAGTTGATACATACAATAATGTGAGGCACATTTTTAAGTTCCAAAACCTCTTGTAGAGTAGCTTAAAACAAAGCAAACAAAAACATTACATTTTCTTTCTCAGCTGTTTTTGTTAGGATATTTATCTATGGGATTTGGCCGTATTTCATAAATTTGATATGACAATCAAGTACTTTTCTATTTATTATATTTGTGTGTTTAAACACTTGACTGATGTAGATGAGTTAGCCAATATCCCAAAATACCATTTGATGAATATTTATAATATGACAGTTATCGATTTGTCTGATACGGACAGAATTAGTGGCTCCACATAATTTGGCAGTTTGTCTATGCAGATCTACCTTTATGGTCTCTGTCAACAGATTTCCCGTTTATTAACGTGATTTATTGACATGATGATGTTTATGTTAAAACTTCGACATTATTTAAGGTATTACCATCTTTAGTGCTTGTTAACTGTGGAATCTCATTGTGGACAGTGCGTTATGGCGATGTAAGGAAACATTTATTAATAAATAAACTAATCTGAAATCTCTCTCTCTCTCTTTCTCTCTCTCTCTCTCTTTGTGTCTCCCTCACAGTCTTTCGCTCATTCTCTTTGTCTTTAATTTTTTCAGCTTCTCTTTTACTTTCCCCTCCGTCTCTCTCTCTCTCTCTCTCTCTCTCTCTCTCTCTCATCATCTCTGCTTTCTCTAACTTACTATTATAGATTGATCGCTTATACTTACTTTGCCTTTGTTTCAATGAGAAGCCTTAAATAACTTTGTAGCATTTTAATGATGTATACTTTCGCTGGCATTATCGATAATAATAATATTCACAATTTCAAATTGCGTCTGAAACAGAATAACTGTATTGTATTTGTTGTACATCTAAACTTTACACATGTTGAATAAATAGTGTTTACACCAAACCAAACTAAACATAAACGACCATGACACAAACCTGTGTTCAAAACTTTTGTTTTGTTTGTTTGGTTGAATGAATGGTGGTTTACGTCATTTTTTAGCAAATATTAGGCCATATATGATCGTCATTTTTTTTGTGGTAGAGACAGATCATCCCATATTACCTGGGTATTGTATACCTCCCGCCATCCGTAAGAATCGACACTTTCTCACTTGACAAGTCGAGCCCCCAGTGGGATTCGAACCCGAAGCGTTGAGAGGCGAGACATTTTAGAACAGCGTGTTTACTACCCCGCCCACTGAAGCGCTAAATATCGTGTTTAAACTTAAATCAATCTTAATGTATATGATGTATAGCATTATTGCGAACAATACGTTGGTTGGATATTTCTTACACTTAACGTAAGTTTATGTAAGTAATCTGATAAACATTGAACATAAGGAAACATAACTTTTCGAAATAAATGGCGCATGGTTTGCACTAAGATATGTCGGGATATATATGTAAATTACCATACGTCTGAAACAGGATAGTTAGTGCATTTATTTTCATTGACCTTTTAGTCCGTTAACCATAATAATTGTCGAAATTACACTAAAATAAGTAAGTTGAACTTATATTATTTTACTTTGGTAGACATTACTTTTAAATAGCCTATTTATATACAATATCACCGAGAACCGACTGAATAACCTTTTTGTCTGTTCAAAACTGAGATCGTGGTATATGTCGACCATTTCTTTGTTAGATGTATTTATTAAATCACAACCGATTAAATTACAAGGCCATTTAAAACCTCAATGTAAAAAACTTAGTTAAAGGTTCATATTTTAATAATCTCATGTGTCCTTATCGTAAGCTCTATTGCAAGCAACTTTATCTAGGATTAAGACATATAAATATATATATATATTGAAAAAGTAACGATCAGGAGAAAACATGCCTTACTAAGCCTTATATGACCTTAACAAGCATTAACCGAACAATTAGAACATACTTCAAGTATAGCAAATTATTATATCCAAATTCAAACATGTATTCAATATAAACACTGCATTGACTTGACACATATCGTTTCAATTTGAATTGTGACAAAACTATACTTGGACAAATGTAAAATGTGTATTTTAGTATGAATAAGATTATATTCTGCCTCTTACAATAACAAATGAGTATGTTTCAAACCGTCTAAAATTAGTCGACATGTGTCAAAATGCAGCCATATATTGTTAATACATAATACTACATATTGAATACATATTTTTCATAATAAACAATACGCAATATACACTACTCAACTTTTATAATCGGTCACCCAGGTTTTTTGAAAATAACACGAATACTAAAAACTGGAAATCACCGAAACACATAACAATATTTTATTAAGTTTATCAACAATGTAATCTGAAAAAAAAACTGATTTTTCAGATTACATTGTTGATAAACTTAATAAATATTGGTATTTCCAGTTTTTAGTATTCTTTTTATTTTCACAAAACCTGGGTGACCGATTATAAAAGTTGAGTAGTGTATACTCAGTTGCATTGTATATACAAACACGTTTGGTTATGTTTGATTGTGCTATGATATATATGCAATGAAATAGATTCATTTGAATTAATATCCTAGACGATATATTGTTCAACGCCCCATGTATTTTGTTGTAATCGTTATGATGCATATACTATTTGTTTATGTTTAGTGCTTGAAATCTTTATCAGATGATATATATATATATATAAACTGAAAACATGATAGTTACATATTGCATTTAAATACATATGTCTTTATACGTTTATAGACATGTGTATGAAAAATATATAAAATGATATTCATAATACGTAAAATAGAAACATAAAACAAAATAAAATACAAATATTTAAAAAGATGCAATGTCCATGGAATGTGAATTTTACTCTCACATAGGCTTACTCATATTTTGTATTACATAGTGAAAGACTGTGTGTATAAAATAGATGATTTAATGATATGAAAATATTTATACCATCTTCTCCATATACATATATATGCACATTTGTTTATGTTGTTTCATTTCGTATTACCTGTCATTGTATTGTGATAACTATTTGTATCCTCACAGGTCTTAAGGCCTATTGGAATTTTGAATAAAAAATAAATATATACTTTCTATAGTATTTTTAAATTAAGCCACCTCCTGGAGATAACGCTGTATTTTATCCGTGGTTCATGCTATCGACATGCACGCTATGCAGTTTACCTCGCAACAATTCATAAACTTAAGTCTAGGAGCTTTGTGAAAATGCATTTTTCAGAAGGCAAACAAATGCGATAGTTAATTAACATAATCTTGTATTCACCCAACCCACATAGGTCATTACATGACACAATGGACTGAAAAGTAAACAGCATTTATGTCGTGTCGACGGAAGCTATCTTGATTCTAACCATTTGTTATAACAACTGTTGAGGAGGTCACGACCTTTAACAGTATGCGTCGAATATTTCGATACGTTTTCATCAAATTGTATACAAAATATATTTTCTTATTTTGAATATGAATCAAAGTAATAATTCCTCGTAATATTCGAATCTCCAAACTGTTATTCTTATCTGCTTTACTTAACTGTATTTCCAGTATATGCCTGCCAGCTGTCGCCTGACGATGTAGGGTGATCATCACGACAGAGTATACCTAGACGAGCATTTACAATGTCTACCGGAGACGTATTTTTGTCTGTGACTTCACAGGCACCAGAATCACTTTCCAAGCGCATCCTCTCCCCTTTAATTGAGGATGATGACGAACCAGAGACGGACAGGAACGTCGTCCAAACGCCGCCACACCCGGAGTTTGACATGAACATTAAAGATGACGAACACATATTCCTTACAGAAAGTGAACAGGCAGAGTATATCGACAGTAAACAAAATGGCGAGAATTCTACTTCAGGTTGCATGTCTGATATCAACGATGATATAAAAGAGAGACAAAATAGTGATGGTGAAATGTTTGATGAGATTTATAGTGACAGTGAAAGTGGTAGTTCTGAGGAATCAAATGACGATGACTACGAAACGGATCTAGAAGTAGATGAAGAAAGTAAGACACCTATATTTGTAACTATATGTATGTTTTATGTATAAGACAATCAAACGTATTTTAATGGAAAGATAAATGACAAACTCTTAAAACAATTGCCTCTCTGAGCCTAGCAAGTTATTGTATACTGTTTATTATGAAATAGTATGATTTATGCACAGTACTGAACCATTGTCGGTAAATCATATATTACATACGACAGTAAGGAGAATCTCGCTGGCTTCATCTATTCTGATTGATATTCAGCCTCCGTGATTCTGTGTTGCTTTTAGTTTGTAGGGTTTCGTTAGTTTCATCTGAGCCGTCTCTACGATTCAGTGGTCTTGCCTTATTGAGGGCGGAAGGGAGTCGCGTCAGATTCACCTACTTGTCTAGCCGTCTCTGTAATTTGGTGGTCGATGCCTAGTTAGACGGATATCGCTAGCTTCATCGACTCTCTGTGGTTCGGTGGCTGTGTTATAAATAGTAGGGATCGTTAGCTTCATCTGAGTCGTCTATGTGATTTGGCGGTCATTGTCTAGTAAGGAGAATCGTTCTAACATCTACTGTGACTGTTGAGCCATCTCTGTGAATCGGAGGTTGTGTTTTAGTTAATAAGGTTTCGTTACCTTTATCTGAGCCGCTTCTATGATTCGGCGGTCGTATACTAGTTAGTTTGGTCTCGTTGAGCCGTTTCTGTGATTCAGCGGTTGTGACCTAATTAGTAGTGTCTCGTTGGTATCTTCTGCTGCGACTGTTGAGCCGTCATTGCGATTCGGCTGTCGTGTCTTACCTAAATTGAGTCTCTTGATTTCATCTGCTGTTGTTGTTTAGCTGTTTCTATGTTTTGGCGGTCGTACCCTAGTTAGGACGGACTCTGGGTATTTGTTTGTTTTGTTTGATGTTTTACGTCATTTCAACACATGTAAGGTTATATGTGGTGGAGGCAGACCACCCACTTTTCCTGGGTAGAAACCAGTACTGTACACCTCCCGCCATCCGTAAGAATCGACACTTCCTCGCTTACAAGTCGAGCTCCCAGTGGGATTTGAACCCGCAGCGGTGAGAGGCGAAGGTTTACAACGCAACATCGTTAACCATTCGGCCACGGAGACGCTTGTCTGGTTAAGGGAGGTGTGTGCTTATATACTCCATTTATCTTAGACAGGCTATCTATAACCTATATTCTATGTCGCGTAACAACATTATTATTGATATCATTTAGTAGTTTTCTGCGTTGGAATGTATTTGGATTGCATGCCTTAAAATAATGTCTATGTTTTTAGCACATCTGAGTTTAGACTCAGTCTGCGCTGTTGTGAGCTATCGTGACCGGTCGACATCGTTCGTTGTCAGCCGTTAACATTTGCTTAAACGACTTCTCATAAACCGTTTGCCCATTTTCACCAAACTTCATAAGGATCACAGGTGTACACTTTATGTCCAAGATGACAGTTTATAGAACAAAAAATAGTTAAACCCATCAACAATCTAATTTTCAAGAAGCGCTGAACATATTTCGACAGTGTTTATTCCCCTCCAGAAATGAGAGCTATTTCTAAACTATCATATGTGTGCAAATAAAGTATCTGGTGGTCACACGTCTATATATCTAGATTTAGATAGAGAAAACATTAAATCATGTAAAATATTGATTTAAATAAAAAAAAAATTAAACCGCTTAACCAAGATTAACCAAACTATACATGGACGATCCTTCTATTTTACATTGAACACGTGTGCAATGAAGGTTAACGAGATATCCTAGATGACCACAGTTGCTAAAAATAACATCGACTTTAAAACGTTAACCAACGAATATAATTAATTCGACACTTTTGTAAAGAAATGATCGATGATACAACAATGAGAAAAATGGTCCTATAGAAACAACAGCAATCAAACACAATGGCACCGTAGATCCGCACTGCACACAAACCGAATTAAATGAGCATATTTCAAATGACAATAAAAAGGACAATGCATAACACAAAAAGTGGTGAATTCAGGGTTACCAACTTGGAACAGTCAGAAGGCAATAATGCCTACATGTTACTTTAAATTGTTTTTATGTGTACACAACCTCGCTATTATCCTATCGTCAACGTCCAAATTGACACAACAGTGTAAATAAAGGTACATCCCATCAAAAGGAAATATCTAACGATACAGTCCACATCCGGAGAAATTAGCAAACGATACGCTTAAATGTTGTAAAGCTACATACAAATACATAATTAGAAACACCTCAGGATGGGTCCAGAATTGTACTGAACAACCACAGAAGTTGCAACCAAAGAGAAAATAAAGGTTTTTATTATTAAAAACTGAGTTCCTGGGATAAAAATGATCGCTCTCTTGTTAATAGAGATTTATTGGGAAAACTCTGAAATGTTAAATATATACCTTAAACAAATCTTCTCATAGGCCATGTTTGTTTTAAAAAATATTAAACTTTAAAAAATGGTCTTGCACTCTCGATTGTAAATATTTTGACAGGATCTTCATATCCTAGGTTTGTTTAAATGAAGTCATCGGGGTCAAACATGGCCTCACATGAGGTCCAACGTGTATATAGGAATGCAAAGGCAAAACGCGTAAAACACTTCTTCTCAAGAATCATTGATCATATTTTGACACTTGTTTGTCAGAAATGATGGTAATCCAGGCTATGCTATCATGTCTAATCTGACACACTTGATACTATACTCAAACAAACTACTGTCCTGTGAATTAATGTTATCAACAAATCTTCTAACGCAGAAGAAGACAAATGTCAAACATGTACACGCTGCAATCTTTGACGATTAAGTCGAATTGAAGCAAAAGTAATACATATATGGCTAGAAACAATAATATTTCATCAAAATGCTGTGTACGTAAATTAGTAGATCATTTTTGGAGCCAGTGTTAAACGTCTAAAACTATGCAAATATTCTTTAACAATATTCCGTTTGTGATGTATTGTATTCGATCGACACTAATTAATTGTGTTATTATTTTCAGAATGGTTATATCCAGAACGGTTCCAACTAGACTTGACGGGAAAGACGAAATACATCAAGGTCTGTGAAGATATGGGTATAAGTCCAACCACATACTTCATTAAACACATTCAGGATAGAGAACTCAAAATGAAATTTCACGGCCTCGGTCCACAACGAATGAAAGCCCTGGCTATTCCGTTACAGGTACATACATTTGCCAAGAAGTTTTTTCTCTGATAATATATACAGTTAACACGAAGTTTCTGTATATATCGTTTTAGCATGTTCTATTCCAACGTTTGGACGAATAGAATTGTAATCTATGTTCGCTTTTAAGATGTTTTCTAAATGAGCTTACAAGGATTAGCACCTGGACGCACATTTTCTATGTCAGAGGTATAAAAGAGTATGAGAGTGGACCTTTGGAAACGGCCGAACACGATAAATACGAAATATTGAGACTGTTCAAGAACGGTAGTGAAATATGCTTGCTACCGTCCACGCTCCCTCGCCCCGGGTTGAGCAGAACTCAATATTCATAAAATCAATAGTACAGAATTTTAACCATCCCGAATATGGCATGGCTGTGGACATGCTATATTTAATCAATGTCCAGCGGCGTATGGTCCCAGTATCTAATAAAATTCTATGCCCCGAAGAGCGAAATAAACAAAATGGAATTTAGTTGGGAGCAAAGGTTTTAATTGATTCTGTTAGACCAGGCAAGTCCATTCGTGAGGTCTTTTTATAGAATTAACATTACTTGCTTGAGTTTTAACTGTGCTATGATTCTCTTGATGAAATTGTGTATGATATATCCGCTATATCCCAAATATTTAGTTCTGTCTCTTATAATTATATTATTGAATGACATGTTTACATTGATAATGTGTTATGTAATGTATTTTAACATTATGTGTACAAGACGAGACATTAATAAACTACTAATATAATTGATCCTGCTCTCATATATTGTGAAGAGGAAAATAGCACGCTATCTAACATATAATGTATTCCTTTCAGTCGAATACAAACATAGAAATTCTAAATTTAGAAGGCAATGCAATTGACGAGGATGGTGCAATATGTTTAACAAAAGTACTGAGGGAAAACTTCTTCATAACTGAATTGGTGAGTATTGCATATTTTTCACTTATTATGAAGCCTGTCATTTTATATCGGAATTACTGACGTAACAACTGCTCTTGTATTGTTATGTTCGTTTTCTTGAAATTGAGTTGAAATGAAGACAAAACAGTATAAGGAGGCTCTGGTCCATTGTTAAAACAGGTCTATAAAAGCAGGTATAAAAGGCAAACATGAAATGTAGCATTCACAGAACAGTCAACAAAATACGCATACTTTGTAACAAGACCAACATGGTGGGGGGGGGGGGGGGGGGGGGGGGGGGGGGGGGGGGGGGGGGGGGTGAAGTTGACTAATAGGGATACTGCCTTGAAACGGTCAGTGGCAAAAAAGTCATTCGGGGTTTAAACTAGGTTATAATGTTTCCGCCCTACCTCACTCTTGCACATTTTTTGTCAAGCAAGTACAACTGGGCACTGTAAATAAAACAATCACGCCAGGTTACAAACTCTACAAATTCGGCAGTACTAATAGGAAATATAAGTATTACACAAAGATGTTCATGTATTTATGAATATAAAAAACAAGCCAAGAAAAGCCACGAAGCATGTACTCCGTGACTTGGAAGAAGCCAGAGCAGCAAGAGAATAAACCATTAAGAGCACGAAATAATAATAAATACTGAAAATGGGATCCCTTGGAAGCAACAAACACAAGATTGAAGACAATCATGAAACGTTACCATCCCTTTTAGGCTTTAGGTAGGCGTCATCATAGGGTTCACATTCTGTCCATTCATCGCACAATCAAAGAGGAAAACAGAAAATTGAAGCGAACTGGACCTACCACTAAACAAGCAGTGCCCTGAAAAATGATAGGGTCTTAACCTCTTTTAATAAACGTTTTAACAAGTTTTAATACATCTTGTATAAACGTGATCACGACTTAGGATCTTTCACAGTTTGTAATTTAAGTCATATTGTGATGTCCATGTCGAAGAAGAGTTCTTGAGTAACTTTTAAAGTTTTAAAAGAAGATCATGGTTACGATAAATTTTGCAGGTTGAACCGTTTCTGTGATTTAGCGGATGTGTTTTTTTTCAAAGTTTATCGTAACGTTAGCGCTTGTGTAGAAGCGTTTTAGTGATAAAAGCTTACGAATATTAAAGTCCTCAGTTCCACTGAAAGCCAATGATTCAGTGATCATATTTTACTTACTGTTTGTAGTAAACTTATATGACTACTGAAAAGAAAGAATGACAACTATTTTATTTAAGTTGCATTACACATTGATCTAGCACGTAGGTATAGTCAGCAATTCCCCGTTAACTTCCCTTAGCCTCGTCCGTCGTTAAATAACAATTAACAATTCAAATAAAACAAGGAACGAACATTATACTATTGGCATCATCGTTGATATATATGATGTTATCAGCGCGTATTCAGGTTGTAATGTAAAGCTTGTTATTATTTTTTCAACATTACTGGCACATAAATTAACTGTAATCGTGTATATATCAATGACTCTTCTGTTAATGTTTGGACATACCATAAGTATGAACGAGATACTGGTGCCTCAGAGAAGTGCCTGTCACGCTATAAACACCAATAACACAAAAACAGTAAATGCTTTGTCATTGTTTTTAGTAAAAAATAACAGAAGTGCCAGTGATATACACACGATTACAAATCATTTGTGTGCCAATATAAACTACCTTGACATTAATACCTGAATACCCAATGATAACATCATATCAAATGGTATTTAACTTTATTTAAAGGTTATATATAATGGATCACTTTGATCTGTAGAAAGATTGGATAACTCCTATATAAAACATTAACGCGTATATATTTATATCCTTACCGAAGGATTATTTACGAGCTTAAACTGACATTTAAATCCGTTATTATTTTCAATCAAATTTATGTTGGCTGAAATAAGAGCTTTATATTTCATCATTGAAACGATGGCTTATTGATGCAGTTGTGAAATTTAATATTGATACCGATTTAGGTCATAAAATAAAGATTTTATCACCTATATGCAAATATAAGTATTGTGTTATTGAATTTGGTGAAATATTACTTGGGACGGGCTTGCGGAGTAATATAAAATTATGTAAATGATATTTCTCAAAACAAAATACGACAATCAATTTCTTGTTCTGCCATTTATTGTCCACGTGCCAAGTCCAAGTTTAAATGGCCAAACACATTGGCCATGTGCTCCATTGGATTATAAAGTTGTTTGTGAGAAACATGTGCTTTTCCTACAGGTGAAATTACCCATTGCCCTTTTAATTTGCTCACATAAGCTTGACTGACACATTAAATAATCATTTGTTTTACGTTTCATTCAATATAACTCGTTTAAATAAAACCTTTAATTTTACATGTGTTAATTCTATTGCATACAGATATGTACAGATTTTACCTGCATTGCTATTAGTCAAAACATATACATTAAGTTGGCGGACCGACCCGAAGAAAATACACGTATAAGGCACAATGTTTGACCATTAGTATATACCCACGTTACATTGACGTATTGACCATTAGTATATACCCACGTTGCATTGACGTAAAGTGCTTGACAGAATGACGGACTTTCTGAAAAAGCTACATGGAAGTAAAATGATTTAACCTCACATGGATGTAAACTGCTTTTACAGGATGACGAACGTTCTGAAAAACATCATATCGAGTTGAAATATTTTGACATCACATTGACAGAATGACGACATTTTAAAAACGGCAAGTGGACGTAAAATGCTTAACAGAATGACGTATGTTTTGAAAACGCCACCTGGAACTAAAACGATTTGACATAATATGGACGTAAATTGATTTTACAGAATGACACACAATCTGAAAAAAACACACATGGACTTTAAAGGGACACACGGCAATCTTGATTTTTTAAAAACTCACGGCGTCCCGTTAGTTTTTCTCTTCACTTGCATTTGTTCAATCATTAATAGTAATTGTTAGAATAGTTCAAATCAAATTGTTTTTATATATTACTAACTTTTTATAATAGTGCATCAATAATATGTTTAAAATTTTTGTGAAATAGTGAAGAAAACTGAAATCTCAATTTTTTATTTAATCATATGCAAGCAATTTTTAAGTCAAAATGACGCAGGATAAGTAAAGAGAATATTTTAATGTTTGAATAAAACTCAAGATTGCCATGTGTCCCTTTAAACGATTGAACATGAGGCTTGGATTAACGGTAATGTTAAAATAGTATACAGTCACAGCTGTCTATAGAGAGATCGTTACAGGTTTTATATAAGGATCATACTAATCCATCGTGTTTGATATTTGAGATTATTGTGTTCAGCATTCAGCCGGTAGAACCTCGTCGCAAGCTAAACGCTGACCCTGAGGGATTATTTTTCACCCATTTGTTTACGACTGACCTTAACTTACTGAATTAGATTGATGGTCCGGAAATCTTTCAGTTGTGTTTTCATTCGTTTAGTCATTGTTCAAGCAACCTCCCATGTTTGAACGTGGGAGAACATTATATTCCCAACATTTTTTGTAAGCTGCTGATTCTGTCTTTTGTATGTGTCTGTTGCTGAATAGTAAGTATCAGTATACAGTAACATACGCTGTCTATATGAACAACCGGTGAACACAATAAACGATACTTTGTACGTTTCAAATGAAGTTAGACGCTATTTTTGTTTACACTGATCTTTTCAGATTTTCGGATAAAGCAACCATCATCAGGTACTATGAATATTCATGAATTGCTTAACAAAAACAAACACAGTTCATAGTACCGATGAAGTTGTTTCAAGGCGAAAATGAAAAGAGGAATAACACCACTGAATTATATTGATCCCATCCAACATCTAAACATAATTAAGAATGTTACACTTGTTAGTATGTATGCTTTTTACGTCTACTTGTTATTATGTTGAGCGGTTATTACGTTTAACTTTATTTTTCAGGTGCTAGCAGAGAATAAACTTGGTACCGAAGGAGGCAAAGCCATCAGTGAAATGTTGGTGAATAATAGAAACCTGTATAAAATAGATTTAACAGGTGCGTTTACTTTAACATTATTTCTCTTACGGTTTGACATTTAAAAAAATAAAAAATGCAGTTTTCATACATTCTCAAATAATGATACACCGAGTCTAATGAATTTCAGTTGAACATTTAGTTGTAGTAATAATTTCAGAACCCATGAGGTGGTCATATGAAACCGATGCAATAAGTGAAATTTAATATTTAAAGAATCTAACCCGCCAAATAACGGCAAAAGTTACACTACACAACCGTTTATCACAATGATCAGGTCATATAATAATGTATATGTGCCGATTGAAAAAAAGTATAGTACTTATTATACGGGTTCTTAAAATACCCGTGATATTCATGCGTAAAATGAATTATGAGTTGGTTATTCTTAATTCAACGCTCCAGTTTTGGGGTTTGATCTGGTTGGTTAAAGCCGTTTATATTGTGTCTAGAGAGTTTGGATTCTTAAAATATGCAAGTTATATATATACCTAGTCATCAGTAGGTTTAGAAACAGTATACATATGTTGTACAATTCGGCTGTTGTTGGCGGGATGGGGGATTTTAACAAAACACTTCTGATTACCGAATTACCGACTACCATATACGTACCATTCTCATTTTTATAACTATTTTTTTGGCTTCAGGAAATGAAATCGGCGACGGAGCAGCTCCAATGTTCTGCGAAGTTTTAATGGTAAGACATAACATAAATAATAAAAGAAGATTATGTCCAACAGAAAGAGTAGCATTCACAGAATACAGTCACTACAACATGTATTATAACGCAAGGTGGCATGAAGAATGTCAATTTGTTTGTGAAGCCCCATTTTTTAGGCTTATCAATGTCTCGTTATAATCAAAAAGACGCATTTAATACAGGCATTTTTTAATGTGATGTTAACGTATATACATGTATTTGATATTGTCCCTTTTATAAAATATAATTTATTTAACTATAATATGTTTAAAGGAATCATCGTCTCTCAAAATTATTTAAAAAATTTCAAATTTGTATTGAGTTGTTTATTTTATGTTTGGTATTGCTACTGTAATATTGGTGAAGCGTAAACATATTTTATCGTATATGCACTGTGTGGACAGAGCACTTCAGAATTAATACTGCAACACATAATATGAAAGCACTCGTGTTACTTTTATATAACACAGATATGACCAATTCATTAATTCAACCCTGAGTGTCCGTGGCATTTCAGCCATCTGAAATGTATTGGATATTTGTGCCGGATAATACATTTGGCATAAAGAAGTATGCACCATTCAAACCTTAAGTTGTACATTTGCAGAACAATAAACTATTGAAAGTTCTGCTGCTGGGCAATAACAGTTTTGAGGACGAGGGCGCGCGGTTGTTTAAGGCGGCAATATCAGACAACACGACCCTGGAGGTACTCGATCTCAGCTGGAACCACTTCAAAACCAAGGGTGCCATTCTGCTTGCCGAGGCAATACAGGTTCGTCTCGTTTCATGCATGTCCAGATTGCATTACAATGATTTGTTTGTTTTTGTTTGTTTGTTTTTTGTTTGTTTGTTTTTGTTTGTTTGTTTGTTTGTTTGAACGGTGTTTTAAGTCATTACAATGAATAGTATCTAAAAACAACATCAGTAAGATCGCAAAAATGAATTTTAACAAATTTATGTCATCGGGAATAGAGTGCTGTGTGCGATTATGCCCCGACGGCAGTCCTTTCGTCACTTACCGTTCCAGAGCGGTTACCTATTTTTGACACATCAAAATGTACTTGTTATGTTATAAGTCGTATAGATATATGCTTTTTATATTCATAAAAATGCCCTTCGTATAGTGTGTGGGTTTGCTGAGTTGGATTTTTATACTCTTGCCTTTTTAAGAGCTTGTATTTCTATTGCGATATATAAAGAAACTGGATTCTTATTTTGACACGTGAACAGCTGTTTAAATTGTTTTCAGGCGCATAGCCAATAGAACGAAAGTATATCTATAATTCACATGGCATGCAGTAAGAATAAATTGATTAATTACCGCTGTCTGAGAATACTTCCGGCACAGTTGGTACTGCTTCACCAACTTCCGCAACAAATAAGAATGAGGAAGTCAAAAAGAATATGTTCCTTCGACTCTAACTTCATCAACATACATTTATTGAGTTTGGATAATTTATAACATTAAAGGTCATGAACTCAAATATCGCTACGAATGGAATTTTTTTGAGAACAAGCCATCACATCGTCAGTCCCAATCTGTGTGGCTTTAACTTGGATTACCATTTAAGCCGGTGCTAGGGTATATGCGAGGTGTTGTAAATTATATTATCTCTCTGCTAGGGTATATACGAGGTGTTGTAACTTATAGTATCTCTCTGCTAGGGTATATACGAGGTGTTGTAAATTATATTATCTCTCTGCTAGGGTATACGCGAGGTGTTGTAAATTATAGTATCTCTGTGCTAGGGTATATACGAGGTGTTGTAAATTATAGTATCTCTCTGCTAGGGTATATGCGAGGTGTTGTAAATTATAGTATCTCTCTGCTAGGGTATACGCGAGGTGTTGTAAATAATATTATCTCTCTGCTAGGGTATATGCGAGGTGTTATAAATTATAGTATCTCTCTGCTAGAGTATACGCGAGGTGTTGTAAATTATATTATCTCTCTGCTAGGGTATATACGAGGTGTTGTAAATTCAAGTATCTCTCTGCTAGGGTATATACGAGGTGTTGTAACTTATAGTATCTCTCTGCTAGGGTATATACGAGGTGTTGTAAATTATATTATCTCTCTGCTAGGGTATACGCGAGGTGTTGTAAATTATAGTATCTCTGTGCTAGGGTATATACGAGGTGTTGTAAATTATAGTATCTCTCTGCTAGGGTATATGCGAGGTGTTGTAAATTATAGTATCTCTCTGCTAGGGTATACGCGAGGTGTTGTAAATAATATTATCTCTCTGCTAGGGTATATGCGAGGTGTTATAAATTATAGTATCTCTCTGCTAGAGTATACGCGAGGTGTTGTAAATTATATTATCTCTCTGCTAGGGTATATACGAGGTGTTGTAAATTATAGTATCTCTCTGCTAGGGTATATGCGAGGTGTTGTAAATTATAGTATCTCTCTGCTAGGGTATACGCGAGGTGTTGTAAATTATATTATCTCTCTGCTAGGGTATATGCGAGGTGTTATAAATTATAGTATCTCTCTGCTAGAGTATACGCGAGGTGTTGTAAATTATATTATCTCTCTGCTAGGGTATATACGAGGTGTTGTTAATTATATTATCTCTCTGCTAGGGTATATGCGAGGTGTTGTAAATTATAGTATCTCTCTGCTAGGGTATACGCGAGGTGTTGTAAATTATATTATCTCTCTGCTAGGGTATATGCGAGGTGATGTAAATTATATGATCTCTCTGCTAGGGTATATGCGAGGTGTTGTAAATTAAATTATCTCTATGCTAGGGTATACGCGAGGTGTTGTAAATTATATTATCGCTCTGCTAGGGTATACGCGAGGTGTTGTAAATTATAGTATCTCTCTGTTAGGGTATATGCGAGGTGTTGTAAATTATATTATCTCTCTGCTAGGGTATATGCGAGGTGTTGTAAATTATAGTATCTCTCTGCTAGGGTATGCGCGAGGTGTTGTAAATTATATTATCTCTGCTAGGGTATATGCGAGGTGTTGTAAATTATATTATCTCTCTGCTAGGGTATATGCGATGTGTTGTAAATTATATTATCTCTCTGTTAGGGTATATGCGAGGTTTTGTAAATTATAGTATCTCTCTGCTAGGGTATATGCGAGGTGTTATAAATTATAGTATCTCTCTTCTAGGGTATATGCGAGGTGTTGTAAATTATATTATCTCTCTGCTAGGGTATATGCGAGGTGTTGTAAGTTATAGTATCTCTCTGCTAGGGTATACGCGAGGTGTTGTAAATTATATTTTCTCTTCTAGGGTATATGCGAGGTGTTGTAAATTATATTATTTCTCTGCTAGGGTATATGCGAGGTGTTGTAAATTATATTATCTCTCTGTTAGGGTATATGCGAGGTTTTGTAAATTATAGTATCTCTCTGCTAGGGTATATGCGAGGTGTTATAAATTATAGTATCTCTCTGCTAGGGTATATGCGAGGTTTTGTAAATTATAGTATCTCTCTTCTAGAGTATATGCGAGGTGTTGTAAATTATATTATCTCTCTGCTAGGGTATATGCGAGGTGTTGTAAGTTATAGTATCTCTCTGCTAGGGTATACGCGAGGTGTTGTAAATTATATTATCTCTCTGCTAGGGTATATGCGAGGTGTTGTAAATTATATTATCTCTCTGCTAGGGTATACGCGAGGTGTTGTAAATTATATTATCTCTCTGCTAGAGTATACGCGAGGTGTTGCAAATTATAGTATCTCTCTGCTAGGGTATATGCAAGGTGTTGTAAATTATAGTATCTCTCTGCTAGGGTATACGCGAGGTGTTGTAAATTATAGTATCTCTCTGCTAGGGTATATGCGAGGTGTTGTAAATTATAGTATCTCTCTGCTAGGGTATACGCGAGGTGTTGTAAATTATAGTATCTCTCTGCTAGGGTATACGCGAGGTGTTTTAAATTATATTATCTCTCTGCTAGGGTATACGCGAGGTGCTGTAAATTATATTATCTCTCTGCTTGGGTATACGCGAGGTTTTGTAAATTATAGTATCTCTCTGCTAGGGTATACGCGAGGTTTTGTAAATTATATTATCTCTTTGCTAACGTATATGCGAGGTGTTGTAAATTATAGTATCTCTCTGCTAGGGTATACGCGAGGTGTTGTAAATTATATTATCTCTCTGCTAGGGTATATGCAAAGTGTTGTAAAGTATAGTATCTCTCTGTTAGGGTATACGCGAGGTGTTGTAAATTATATTATCTGTCTGCTAGGGTATATGCGAGGTGTTGTAAATTATATTATCTGTCTGCTAGGGTATATGCGAGGTGTTGTAAATTATAGTATCTCTCTGCTAGGGTATATGCGAGGTGTTGTAAATTATATTATCTCTCTGCTAGGGTATATACGAGGTGTTGTAAATTATAGTATCTCTCTGCTAGGGTATATGCGAGGTGTTGTAAATTATATTATCTGTCTGCTAGGGTATATGCGATGTGTTGTAAATTATAGTATCTCTCTGCTAGGATATACGCGAGGTGTTGTAAATTATAGTATCTCTCTGCTAGGGTATACGCGAGGTGTTGTAAATTATATTATCTCTCTGCTAGAGTATATGCGAGGTTTTGTAAATTATATTATCTCTCTGCTAGGGTATATGCGAGGTGTTGTAAATTATAGTATCTCTCTGCTAGTGTATATGCGAGGTTTTGTAAATTATATTATCTCTCATGAACGGATTAAATACAACAGAGTCTGATGCTTTTCTCTCTTGTTTGCGAGGTTGCTTTAAATGGATCTCATTTTCAGTAATTATTATTATGGCCTGCAAAAAACACAGTAAGTTTATCATTAAATATGTATGGGTAAATTCATATTAATTTATATAAAATTAAACTGTACACGCTGTGCCGAATAAGTAGTTGTGTGTACTAATTACGCCGACGCTAAGCACAAAACAGAAAGTGTGCATATCCAAATGGTTTATTTATAGCACAGGTAATGTTTATGTCATCACAGGGTTAAAAAGTCAGCATGATGTTTTAACGAAGCGTACATTTCTAATCAGTTGTTTCTATTAACGGCTGGATTTAATGCAAATTTTACGGTAATATATACACAAATACTTGACACAAAGTTTCCATCATCTCCGTTAAGGTTAACAATAAGCATATTCTAACTTTAATGTAATAATTTACAGGAGAATGTTGGATTGAAGAATTTTAATATGGCCATGGCAGGACTAGGCAAAGACGGTGGCGAGGCTATGTCCAAGGCTCTTAGAGAAAACAGAACGTTATTGGAGCTTGACATAAGTCTAAACAGAATCAATTTGGATGGAGCCATAGCTTTAGCAAAGGGTTTAAGAGAGAATGACACTCTAAGAATTTTAAAGGTAGATAACTTTACAAATGCCATTTGTTTAAGTACGGATTCGTATTTGATTTTTAACGACAAACATATATTACACTGACCATAAAATGCGTCTCATTATATATAATTTTCAGAAGCTGATTTCTGAATGTCAAATCAAGGCATATGTGCTATTGGTTACTGTTATTTAATCAACATTCATATTTCACATTTAACACACGCCGTTTTTAAATTTATTAATTGTTGCCAATTTTGTCAATTAGTCTTCAAATTGTTGTAAATGTTACTTATTTATTCAATGTGTCTCTCTATTCCAGTGTGGATCAAATCCATTTGATTCCGACGGAGCAATGGTCATTCTGGAATCTATTGACACAAACGATGTTTCTGAGATTAAATTATTGGACTTTAGCGTAAGTGTTACCGAAAGCGTCGCATTCTCAAAGACATTTCGAATACCTATACAAATATTTTGTTAAGCTATGTTCATTTGAATTTTTTTAACTAGTTGTGTTAAATACGTTAATGGTATGTTGCAATATTTCATATTTCAAAATCGATTTGATGTCAATAAGAGTTATTTCAATATAGTGTAAGTGATGGTGAATAACGTAATTTTTGTAATGACCAAACTATTTCCTTTTGCAGCATATAATGGTGAAAATAAACTTTGCCAAACTTCAACTAAGGATGCAAGAGGAACGCGGTATCAAGATCATAAATGAAGGAGTGATACCACAATTTACTCGGACTAACAGTGCGCGTCTTACGGCGTTCCGAGTGGACCCAATTGGTGCATTTAAAATGTACGCTGACAATGCTAATGTAGATTTAGGTGAACTGTTAGTGCCTTACTTGGATGAGGAATATAGTGTTGACATCAAGGAATTCAAATCGATCATAAAGGTAGGTGTATTAGCACGCTGTCAATATAGTATACATATTAAAAATTACGTCAATAGATATTTCGGATTTTCAATGCGTGTTGCGTTACTACATCTATTTCGAGCACTTTTTCTCAACTAGTAAAGTTTTCACATTAATATTATAGCAGTTTGTGTTAAAATATGTAGATTGACACTCGTTCACATTAAACAATAAAATTATATTTATGTTGTTTACTTACAGTCAACCGAGATAGATGTATCAGAAGAACAGATTGGAGCGATCGCCAGACGTTTGGCGCAAAATGGGCGCGTCCAATGCAGGTTTGTTGACGTCCTTTTTTCAAAGTCTTCATGTTGTTTAATTAACGGGCCACTTCAATAGTTTTCTCTTTAGTGTAAAGTAATTGCTAGTTTCTTGAATAGTATTGCTATTAAGGGCTATTGGTCAGCCATCTTTGAAAAGAAAATCCAAAATGGATGGGGTATGGTTAATTGAAATTTTATTATAGGCATGAACATTGTCAATGATATAATAGATGACAGACATTATTACATACCTTACTATAAATAGAAAAACAATGATTATCAGTCCTGTTTCTAAATCCATAATCGGCACACTGTGCCATTATGGATTATGGAAAATCGGCACAGTAGCAACAGACTGTCCTCACGCGAAGTCGTTAATGTCATCAAGCAATACAAAGACATCATATTGGCGCGCTATGGCTGAGGAGCGGATGTTGAAATCTCAACTGCAATTTTCACGCCCAGTAAATAAACGTTTGAAGTTGAAATATATTATTAAAGCGAAAGACAAGGGAGAAAACTAATGTAACGTAAATTATTAATTTAATGTAATGTATTTATTTGCCAAATAATTGTTTGCATCTTATGCTACTTGTATGTTTAATGGACACAGTTTTGTAAACATGTCGACGTATTTTGTCATAAAAATGCACTGTTTGTTTTTACTGTTCTTCTCCATTTAAAGTAAGGTATGTAATAAAAAGGTTAATGTACGGCCTTGGTGTTCCTTTTGTCGATAATGGCACACCTAGTGCATGGCCCTCGGGATAAAGCCCTCGGGCCATTACGGCACTAGGTGTGCCATTATCGACAAAAGGCACACCTCGGCCGTATATTAACCTCTAATTGTAGCATGGTCACAGACAATTCTCTTTGTTCATACACAGGTGTAAATCGTTTAATTGAAAATAAGACCTGTCAGAATAACTGTGAGAATAACAGTGAGAATAACAGTTAGAATAACTGAAATAGAGCTGAAATGGACATACTACAAAACAAATAGAGTATGGTTTCATCTCGTTGGTTAATTAAACACCTCGATGGGCTACGCCCATCTCGATGTTTAAATGAACCAACTCAATGAAACCATACTCTATCTATTACTTAATGCAACACTATTGATGTGAACATAATATCAGTAATAGATAGAGTATGGTTTCATTGAGTTGGTTCATTTAAACATCGAGATGGGCGTAGCCCATCGAGGTGTTTAAATTAACCAACGAGATGAAACCATACTCTATTTGTTTTGTAGCATGTCCATTTCAGCTCTATTTCAGTTATTCTAACTGTTATTCTCACTGTTATTCTCACAGTTATTCTGACAGGTCTTATTTTCAATTAAACGATTTACACCTGTGTCTGAACAAAGAGAATTGTCTGTGACCATGCTACAAGAAACAATATTTATTTGGCAGAAATAGTGCCCTTTATATTTGAAAAGTTTAGTGCAATTTTACTCTAAGATGTTTTGTTTTTTATGTTAAATAAATTTGTCCATAGAATTGTCCATTTATCTAAAAATGGCACACGAGACATCATAGAGTAAAATTGCTAAAGCCCTCGGGCCATTACGGCACTAGGTGTGCCATTATCGACAAAAGGCACACCTCGGCCGTATATTAACCTCTAATTAATGCAACACTATTGATGTGAACATAATATCAGAAACAATATTTATTTGGCAGAAATAAATAGTGCCCTTTATATTTGAAAAAGTTTAGTGCAATTTTACTCTAAGATGTTTTGTTTTTTATGTTAAATAAATTTGTCCAAAGAATTGTCCATTTATCTAAAAATGGCACACGAGACATCATTTCTAAATAAAGTAAGCCATGTTATCACATCATCCAAAATTCGAAGTACACCTTTGTTAAAAATGAAGATTTTCTTTATACGCCATGTGCCTTCAACACACGCACATGATACACATGAAAAGCATGCAGGTGAATTGTAAATTGAAACATGCTGTATGGTTAAACATTCGGATAAACAGGTAATTTGATCGTATTCATATGTTATTATTTAGTTTGTGCTGTTTTTATAGGAATATAATAATAAATGACTCCTGTGTTGCCATGTTTCTATTCACAACAGTCACTCAGTTGTGTTTAATACATCCAAAAATATAGTTGCCATTTATAATAGTTTGACAATTAAAACCCGTCAGTGCCACCATACTATAGCAGTGAGATTATTTTGAAAGTACATGTCATTGAAAGAATAGCTTGTTTTTTTTACAATAATTGACTTTGAAATGTGGATGATGTGATAACATGCCGTATTTAATTTAGAAATGATGTCTCGTGTGCCATTTTAAGATAAATGGACAATTCTATGGACAAAGTTATTTAACATAAAAAACAAAACATCTTAGAGTAAAATTGCTCTAAACTTTTCGAATATAAAGGGCACTATTTCTGTCAAATAAATATTGTTTCTGATATTATGTTCACATCAATAGTGTTGCATTAATGTCATCTATTATATCATTGACAATGTTCATACCTATAATATGCATTTGGATGAAAATTTCAATTAATCATACCACATCCATTTTGGATTTTTTTCAAAGATGGCTGACCGATAGTCCTTAATGACGTACACAAATGGTTTTCCAATTTGATCCAAATGCAATGTTCCCCAACTTTAGTTCTTCAGTAACTTGAAACTCTTTCTTAACACAATAACTGTACATATTCTTGCAGATGTTTTCTTCCAATAACACAACATTTATAACCGATTTTATTTGAATTGTTATTCTTGCTTTAAGGGTTCTGTTTGACATAAAAGAAGATGAAGAAGATAGCAATGGCAACGAGTCGAGGAATCATACGCCGACAACGGACAGGTCGGAAAAAATGATGAACTTCAGTCGAGTGAAATTAACGACTCAAGGAAGAAATTCTATAAAATGATCAAGGAATGTAGAAGTTTTAGTCCATATACTGTACGTATACTGGAACGAACACAAGTATGCAATTCATTGCGCGTATGATGGCTTTAATTCAATAACAGTTGTGCATTAGTTATGCAAAACCTACATATTTGTTTTCAATTTCATGTACACAAAACACAATGTTAAGCAACTGATGCTCAGTGCACCAAACATAAACTACCGGCATTATAACTGTGAGAAAAAAAAACACAGTTATGTACTGGACCACAAGGTCCGGTGTAAACATTTTAGGTAGTATGTGTTATATGAAGATATATGTAAGATTCTGATTCTGATCAACAATGCCGAGATGCATGTATCAAATGCATTGTTCCTTAAATGAGTGATTGAAAACAAATGTTTTCAAACTTTTGAATCAGTATAAATAAACCTGTCTGGAATTGTAGTTGTATATGCAATATATATTTATCACATATCAATGATACATGCCCAGACTGATATGCCTTATGCAGTGGTTTTCTGTTAAAAAGCAATACGACTGGCACTTTTTGAATACGGTTGACCAATCAAATCAATTTAAAGAAGTGATCGGGATGTTGCGAGTGAATTGTTTACTGAAGTCTGATTGGACAATATGAAAGAGGGCGACAAACAATAAACAGAACAGCAAGTTGCTCAAAGGCGAAATGCGTTTATTGTTTCACTGCACTGACTTTGTCTGATTCTGGATGACGTCTGTATCACCATATTGGTGTGTAAATGACGACGCTTATCTATATGCTGTATAATTATTTAGGTATACCTTAATGGGGTATATTTAATTAATGTTTCGTTTAAAGGATCCTTATGAAGGTATACGATACAAAAGGACCATGACTAGATTTTCTTATTCTGGCAGCATGCATCACTATTATGCATATGTCAGAAGTGCAGAATCACCCTCGAGGTTAATGCTTTAATAGAAATCCTTCAGTTCTGCCGTTTACACTCGAGGTGATAACAACTTCCATGTCAAGCTACTGCAGTAAGATTCCCATTATAAACAACAGTTGCATTGCTTATACGTTGTTTTATTTAGTTGTTGGTATGAAAATGGCAATTGCTGGTTTAGATATATATCAATACAATAGGTAAATCAAATAGTTGAATATAACTATTATAAATAACTTGAACACCACTGTTATGAAATAACTGTGTTTTTTTCCGACACCGGTTTCAAAAGTGGTTTGCAAGCAAATGCATATTGCTGAACATATAACAGAACTTGACAATGACAAAAAAGAGAACCAGCCCCGACAACGGAGATGCGGCGTAGGAGATAGGACCTAACATTATATAACAGTTCCATTGTTTTTGTTCTATACGCCGAGTCTCTCCATTATTTGTCAATCACCATACGTCACTTACAGGTAAAGTAAGTGAGTAGGAAACCCATTATACTTTTTGAGTTGAACAAAACGGTTTAACCTTGAATTGAATTGAACATGCCAGGCTCATCCTCCATTTACATCCAGATAAAACATGGATAATGAGTCTAGAACCTTCTCACCTGAAGAACTGCAGAGTTACTGCAAATTCTATTGACGCTGGAGCCACGATTATTGTTTTTCTGCCACTGCTCTAGTGATTTTGAGCGAGATGGCACCTGAAACAATGCAGGAGTCATGATGAAGACATTGATAACATAAAATGATAAAATGAACAAGAATTTGGGTGGGGGGTGGGTGTTACATTGGGTGGGGGGTGGGGGTTACCCCTCTGCCTACCCCTCCAACGGGATTTTCAGTGGCCCTTTTCTTTGCCCCGAATCCAAATGGGGCCCCCGGAACCACACGGTGCGGTTTAATTTTGAGCGATTAAACCTAATACAAAATATTGAAATACTAAAATACCAATAGACTTACTCATAAATAGGGCTGTAATGGGTTTTACCGGTCACATGATGTAGGTAAAAACAACTTGTATTGCTACAATGTTGCACGTGCAATTTATACAATGAAAATTAGTGTTCCGTAACATTTGCTTACATTAGAAAAGTTGCCCTACCATGAACTATTGAATCTTCATTAAAACAAGGAATTTATGAATAAATATCTAAGCTTGAACAGACTAACCCTGTACATACATTGAAAGAAAACAAGCATTGCTATTGTTTTTGTTGAATATTTACAATATCGTACATTTATTTATTAATTGAAGTATGACTGTTTGTTTAATTGATGTATTAAATTTGTGTTATTGGTACCTCTATGTGATATTGCAACTGTGTCCGTCCTCTGTGTACTATGTGTTACATGTGATCCTATGAGACATTAAACAATTAAAATATAATAGTTCGTGCGTGTTTTTATTGCTTTAGCCCTACTGATCGAACACACGATCCTAAATCGTGCCAGCGTGTGATAAATAGTTGTATGAACGTAAATGTTATGTTATGTACGTTAAGACATAAAAGGAAACGTGCAAAAGCAAAAGAAGCAAACATATAACTCAGTAAAAACGTGACTTTTGGTGCACCCTTGAACCTGGTTTAAACCCCCAGCGGTAGCCCTATTGTCAACCATTTTATGATTTGGAGATGTCATATCTTGCCTTTATCAATCTTTGTAAATAGTGTTTGTTTTGTGCGTGTTTATGGTTGAATCTGGTCCTTGTATACTACATATCAACTTTTATTAACCTTAACATACGAACGATAAATGACAAAATTCTTAGTTTTTGGACGGTGTCCTATTTTCAATTTGAGAATCAATTGTGTTAATTTTACAAATTTTATGATACTCAACATAAAATGTTTCCAAGAAGGCCAAATAGCTCTTGTGTGTTGGAGTCCTGCCAGAAACAATATTACCCCTGGAAAATTATCATGCCATAAACATAGAGAATATCATGTTAGTGCCTGATCACATCCAGTTTATCAAGTGAGGCTGAGAAAAAAATGTTTTTTTTCGTGCCGAATTGGATAAACTGGATTAGATCAGGCACTAACATGATATTCTATTTATCATGTTGATCGTTTAAAATCATTTAATTTACCTTAATTTCCATTTCCCTTTTTTTTCCCGTTCAAAAATACCCAGACGTCATCAAATATACCCTGACGCCATCAAAGGAGGTGCTGACGTCATCAAAAGAAGTGCACCTGACGGGATAGGAATGTAATTGCCGAGTTAAGGTTTTACCTCAGGCACCCTGTTTTTCGGCAGAACTATGCAGATTGACATGATACAAGATTTTATCTTAGACACCCTGTTCTTTGGCAGAATTATACAGATCGACATGATAAAAATAAATACGACATGCTCATTCTATGTCTATAATACAAGAATCTTTCATGGGTATCCGGTGAAGATAGGTGAATTGTTTTTCTCGGAACCGAGGCTGTTTTAAACGGAAGCTCGACAGAGAGTTGGAATTTCTCTATCTGAACCGGATACCCATAATTGATTCTTTTCCTTGCATATCAGTTACATTCCGTGCCAATATGTAAAATGCGGATAACCTTATCCGGTATGCAAGAAAGCAAATTATGTCATGTATATTTTATTTACCCCGGCAACTTTGCTCTAATCCATTTTGGAGAACTTAAATGATTTTTTCCTTAAGGTTGGCTCGTTTTCAACATAAGTTGGATAAATATGGTATTTCAAATAAATATAGACATAAAAATCGAACAGGAAAAACAGCATTCAAGGACGACACTCAACCACAAACACACACAGAAACAACAAATTTAAAGATGAATAAAAGGCCAAATAAGACATCACAAACACAAAAGGGTTGACAATAGGGCTACCGCCTTGGAACGGTCAGTGGCAAAAAAGGCCTCTGGGAGGGGGGTGGGGGTGGGGGTTAAACCAGGTTCTAGGGTGCATCAAACCTCACACTTACCCTACTGTCAAACCAATAAAACGGGACAGTGTAAATAAAGAAATCCCCGATCCCCGCCATGAACTATTCTCTTACCAACAAGGCAGCATTAATAGGCAATGTAAGTAAAACACAAAGATGCTCGTGCATATATAAACTACAAAAAAACAATAGCTTAGAAAGCCACAGACACACCCACAGATCATTGTAAGAAGATACTGTGCAGCTTTAAACACATTCTTTTTTAACATGTTGGCTATGTTGGGTAAGAATAAAAGTTTCTAAAATTCGGATATGGTATCGCACGATCAGTAGTTAAATTGTCATGGAATCAATACAATTTAAAATATGTGTCATTATGATTATACATCTAGCGGTTCTTGTTTATATATGTTCGCAAATTGTAATAACGTCAGATGATCTTTATTAGCTTATTTGATATTAAGACTGATTAAAAGGTTGTTTATTTAATTTATTTATTTCTGTATTATATATAGAGGATCTTACATGAGTGCTCATTCAATAATGAATGAGAACGAATGTTAGATTCTATTTATCACATAACTTAAGACGTCACATTACGTCAGAAAATGTGAATTAAGGTGACGTCCATGACGTCATTAACGTTGTGTTGTACCACTAGTGGAATATCGAAAATATTGAATGGTGTTATTACACTCCCACACCGCATGTTATGTGATAAATATATATATATATATATATATAAGGTCTTACATAGGCATTGCCTGACGTCCAATCCCATTCATTGCTTGAATAAAATATTGTTTAAAAATAAAGAATTATATCAGCAACTATATAAAAAACCATTTTCTCTTCGTTCCAATAAAACGCATATTTACCGTTATTTAATATTTAATTTAAAATATGTTTCAACAAAGTCCTGGTTTAAAATCTTCCTGATGAGCATTTGCAACCGATCTTTCCTTCTGTTGATATAGCAAATAGGGGCCCAAGGTAAATAGTTTATTAAATTGTATGTAAGCGATTCGTGCATCTCGACTTATATTTTTAATTTTTGGACAAACTAAATATTCACATAAGAGGTCTAACAATTGTGATTTTGAAAGAAAAAAGGGAACAACATAGAAGTTAAGCTGTTGTCCAGACAGACTAAAGTCACAGTTTCATTTAAAACTCGTTTTCAGATATTAAAGTTATTATACATCAATATTAAATACATGAATATTTAATATGAAATTGAATTATAAATACATTTTAATTTCCCCCCAATCATTTATTTCCGGTGATGTCCGTATTGACAGATAACAGATATAAGTGGTGTTAGGATTCAGTTGTCCGCAATAGTGTCATGTTGGTTGCTGATTTCGTATTCCTGTTTTGACATTTGAATAAGAAATACGTATTCAACATTCAAGTGTTATATTTAAATTTATCTTATTGCGAACCTGGCTCACAGTTAAGCGATACACATATAGATATTTAGAGTTCTTTGTTGGATACATTCAATACAAACTAACACCAATTTAGCACAGCATCTCCGTGGCCGAATGGTTAACCCCAATGGGAGCTCGACTTGTAAGTGAGGAAGTGTCGATTCTTACGGATGACAGGAGGTGTACAGTACTGGTTCTACCCAGGAAAAGTGGGTGGTCTGCCTCCACCACAAAAAATCGACCGTCATATATAACCTTGCATGTGTTAAAAATGTCGTAATACCACCATACAATCAAACCTATGTCGAATACGTAACTGGTTACTTATTCAGCCTTCAGTCTGTTTATATATTTTTCTTATTACCGGTTAATAACTAAAGCCATGGGAGTGAAATAGAAAGAAAATAGATATACCGGTATAGGCCGTTTTCTCTAAAGCGCCCTTACTTAGAGTACACAGCGTATGCCTGTATATTATTTAGCTAAAAGGTTCAAGGGTTATCCCCTGTGGCTACCCAAGAAGTACATTCATATTTTAATCTTTATAACGTTTGTGGGTGGGAGACGGTAAGGGTGGGGCGTTGATGTATCTGAGCTAGAAACAACATGAAGACACTAATCCGGGATATTTACCTTAGAGAACAACACATCGTATAGAGGCACCGGAATGGTCAGAGTTTGGGTCTCTGAGGCACTCGTTGCAAATATATCGGTGTTGTGTCTCTATGTTCTCTCTAATTACATTTTAGATTGCACCTTACAACATTGGATTGCAGCGTTAAATATTTATTTAATCCCTCTTTTAAATAATTATTTCTGATAACGTGATCCCCTAGTCACACCTGACGTGATCCCCTAGTCACACCTGGTTGGCAAAATAAACCACCACCGTGTTTAACAGGGCTAACTGCTATCTATCACATAGTGTAAAGGAAAAAATTTGTATCGTTTAATGCTTATTCAAACTGTGTCGTTCATCTGGACTTAATATGACCATTCGTGCCTCTCATGTCTGACACAATTTATTATGATAACATTCCCACACTCGATTGGGAAATTCAAAACATTTTAAGATAGTTTAAATCAAGTATTAACCGATCTACTCCAAAGATATTGTCGGTTTCGCAGTGTATATTAATGTATTTCGAAAAAATCTGCTCAGATCAAATCGTTAAGTTTTATTAAGAAATCTTACGATAAGTCTCAAATTTTAAAATACTTCACTTTTAGCATTCATTGTAGACAATTATGTATGACGTTATGTAGGAAAAAAAACACGTATACGAAAATGAAATGTAATTACGTTTATTTGTAACGTGTAATTTATAATGAAGCATTTAAGAAATCGATTTACGATCAAAGGCGTTGTAAGTTGTAAGTTGTTTCATAAAACGGGGCCCAGTTCTATAATTTATAAATATATGGATTAAAATTACGCTGCAAAAACCTTTTTTCAAAACTCTAACCAGAGGTTCAGGTCATGTGATAATGTATATGTGCTGATTAAAAATATAATTTTTATTTACGGGTTCTTAAATACTCGTGATTGAATATTGGTTACGAGTTGGTAACTCTTAATTTGACGCTCCAGTTTTGGCGTTTGGCCTGGCTGATTCAAGCCGTATATATTGTATATATAGAGTTTGGATTCTCAAAATGTGTAAGTTATATAAGTATATATATACCTCGTCGTCGTTAACTTTAGAAACAATGTTCATATGTTGCACAGTTTTAAAGTGGTTAATATATTACTATTGTACTCTTTAAAGAGGTATATGTTTTGCACATTCGATATGGTCTGCCTCTAAGTATATCAAGTATATAGTGTTGCCAGCTATCCTATAGCTTCACATTTAACAGCCCATGTGTTGTTGTCCTCTGTCCGCTATATTTGCATCAATCTCATTAAAATCAGACCCTTTATCAGCAGCGCTACAATACCCTACGCTAAAAGAAGCGGAGTTCTGTTTCTTATCCCATGCGGTGGTTGTTCACAAGAACCCCGCAATTTGTTTATAGTTCTGGATTATTGGACTTGGATCTTGTTAGCATAATCTAGAATTCCTATCCAAATCCATTCGGATAAACAGAAGCATGCGACATCACAAACATAGAAAGTGAGGATTTAAGTATACGTCATCATAGGGTCCACACTATGTCGGGGCATCACATAATCAGAGCGGAAAACAATGTGGCGAATTATAAATGGCTCAACCACTTAACATACAGCGTTCCTTGCAAAATGATAGTCAAAATGATAGTCATAACCTTTTTTGATAAACTTCCAAACAAGTTTAATAACAAATAGTATGACATTGATTATAGCCAAGGAGCTTACGTTTACACAAGTCAATTGACTTTTTCATTTCATGATTAGTATTTCCTGCTCGTATTAGCTCGTATTCAAAGATAGTACTTACTAGATTAAAGAATATACGTATTTAAACATAATATCAATATAAATTCAAATTGAAAGTTTCATGTAAACAATATAATCATGATGTATATCTGAGGCATCATGTTTTATCCATTTGACATGGAATTTCAAGAGGATTTCGCATATGGGACGTGGGAGCTTTAGTAGATGTTTTTAATTTCTTTCTGTATGACTAGCCATTACGTGGTCCCGCCTTAATTCCATTAGGCAATGGGAAAGCTTATATTAGCAGGATTTTATAACATATATTTCGACAATAAAACAAGTTTAAAAATATTTTTACTGAAAAATATGCGGTAAACTATTTGAAACTACCTATTAAATGTTTTATTTTTACAATATGTGATTTTTTTAAGCCGAAATTAAGGTTTTATTATATACCCCAGCCAACCCCGTTTTCACTTCTTGGAGAAGGGTGGATGGGGTTTGAAAGTTAATATTCGAACCACGTAATGAGTGTAGTTCTTTTATTAACTGTTTTCCTAACATCACATCAGAGCCATATCAGTGAATCAATAACACGTTAGTTTGTTGTAAAGGTTGTAAAGAATTTTTTGAGAGATATTTTTCGGGAAGTAATTATATATGCTTGTAATTTAAAAGAGGTACTTCAGTTTCGTTTGTTTCTTAGAAAACTCTAAAATATTAAACATGTTCCAATTGAAGATGAAAATGCCATATCAATCAAAATATCAGTGTGTTTTTAGCAACGGTTTGTTCAAGTCTAAAACTTGAATTGACCATAGATGTTGATGCAATCGGTCAGACAATGCTTAAATTAACCCTGGATTGTACATGTCATCATGAATAATGTATTGATTAAAGAGTTATATTATATTTAGGCTCGTTCATTGTTTTTTTAGGCATCTTAGGATAGAAAATATGATAGCAAATATATTGTTTTGTCAATTTTAAGTCGGACCCCTATACGCCAAAAAAAGCCTGGTGTAGCACCTTTAAACTGTATCAGGATAGTACACTTTTGAGTTGTTTCACAATATTCAGGTCATTTATTATAATTACAATTGGTCGAAAACGTGTCTTATCTTATCACTGTTCTCATTATTGTCTGGGCTTGAATATATATTCAAAGTGTAGAAAAAGTCCATACTCCAGTGTATGTCATCCTAGCCATGGGTTCGTGTGTCTTGGCATCGTTGGTACTTATCGGCGTAGTGACAGGTTCGTACAGAAGCTCTATTAATGTTAAATTGAAACGCTATTTAAATAGAGGATATTACATGAGCGCTCATTCATTATTGAATGTATTAGACGAGTGGCGCATTTTATATGAACCGATAGCTTACCGAGCAATTCATCATTTCTGCCAAGAGTTTAATATAATTCAATAACAAATTTAATAGCACGAATGTGATGTTGTTTTTATGACATAACCCTGAACGCCACGTATATCATAAAGTTCTTGGTTCGCGATTCTCCAGGTACCTAAAATATTTGTTTTGCTTGACATGTACAGTGGTGTAATATACACTCAGTACGTTCAAAAACGCAACATTTTTGATTTTCGATTAATTTTAGTTCACTGTTTTTTTTGTTGTTCAAATCAAGATTGTATTTTATGTCAGTACACAAGAATCTTTGTCCCAAAGCTTAACATATGACGGTAAACAGTTGCATAAGACTTGCTCTACTTCTTTCAGTTAAAACACATTTTGCACTAGGACTTAATTCCATCTCTAGAAATTAAAAAAAATAATTGCAAGAGTTGCGTTTTCAAATGTACCGAGTATACATAAGCCACAATGATGACATTGGTTTTCGTTTGGTGTTTATACAAATCAATATTGACAGGAGAATCCTATGGAAACAACGGACCCTTTGTCAACATGTATTGTTACGAGTAAAATGTAACAAGAAAGGAAGCAAAACCAGCAACACATAAATATAATTAACAAAATTATTTACATAAAATATTCACTTACAGAATACGCCAATCCAGTTTTTCATTAATATCCAATTGTTGAATTAAGTCCAAATACAATTATCCAATGTTTCTTTAATTCAGATTAGCACGTGTCTATTTAATAGTGTCTCTTTAATCTAAATCAGTAAGTGTCTCTTTAATCCAAAACAGTGTCTCTTTACTCCAAAACAGTAAATGTCCTTTTAGTCTAAATTTATTTCCAATATTTCCAGTTTAATCCAAATATCTAATTTCACTGTTACTATGAATGATGAGCCCAGTAATAAGTAAATCCTCTCCCAAATATATTTTATAGAAGCATCCAAATCTAAATTAACTTTAATAAAGAATACTGCAATTGATCTCAACTGCTGGGCTGCTCCCAGAGCTAGCCTGTTTATATACCGTCCAAAGTTCGTCACAAATGAATTTGCATAAAATAGTCCAATGAAAACAGTCCACATCACCATCAATGAATTTGCATAAATAATTTGCATACAGAAAAACATGTTTACATCTATATTATTTTTAACTTTCTTCAAGGCCAAATCAATAATAAACATGCAACAATGCATGTACACTTTTAGATATATGTAACACCTTTATTTAATAAAGCATTCCTTTGAACGGCATGCAATAAGCAATGCAATAATGTAATAATAATTCAATTTCAACACATATGTCAAAACAAATATTGCAGCATGACATTTTTTTCTTTTCAAAATCAATAAGTGTTAACACATATATTAAATTACACTTGTATATACACACACATATCTTAAACACAAGACAGGCTATCTGCAATTAAATTATCTTTCCCTCTGACATGTTTTATCTCCAATATCGTACTCTTGCGACATCAAACTCCATGAATATGAGTGGATTGTGATCACTGAAGACAACAATTGGCGAAATATAGGAAGTTAAATACACTTCAAAGTGTTATAATGCCAAAATGAGTGAAAGACACTCTTTTTCAATAGTTGAATAATTTTTCTATGCTTGTTGAACTTTTTCGAAAAGTAACAAACTGGATGATCAACACCATTGGTGTCTTCTTGCAGAAGTATTGCACCATTACCATTGTCGCTAGCATCAATTGCTAATTTAAATTAAAATTCAAAATCTGTTGCTGAAAGCACTGGTGCACTCATCAGTGTGGCTTTAATTTGTCAAATGACTGTTAGAATATTTCAGTCCAAACAAATTTCTTTCTTTTACTCATTAAATTTATCAATGGTTCAGCAATGACTGAAACGTTAAACGTTATGACAACATTTTTCTATAATAACCAGCCATACCGAGAAAACGCATCAATTGCTTTTTACAAGTCAGTACATGAAATTCAGAAATAGTCTCGGCCTTAGCCTCAATAAACCCTGTCCCAATTTATGTCCTAAAATGTGACAATTGCGCGACAAAATTCACTTTTGTTGAGGTTGGCGGTCAAATTCGCATCAGTAAGACGATTGAAGAAACTTCTAATGGTCTGTAAATGGTCTTCCCATGTATTGTTGTAAATGATCGCATAAACCGGAGATTAACATATTGACGAGACGTTGAAACGTTGCTAGAGAGTTTTTCATTCCAAATGGCATTACTTTATATTGAAATAGTCCATCTGCATTTACACATGCTAAAACTTCTTTTGCTCTTTCTGTGAGAGGAACTTGCCAAAATCCTTTCACAAGATCAAATTTTGCATTTCCTATTTTGTCAATACAATCGTCAATTCGTGGAATTGGAAATGAATTTTTTTTGTGACACTGTTGACTTTTCTATAGTCGGTACACATCCGGAATATTTTATCCGGTTTCGCCACAAGAATACATGGTGAACTCTAGTCACTTTTACTTGGTTCAATGAAATCATTGTACAATAAGTATTGAATTTCTTCTTTAAGATATTGTTGTGTAAATGGATTCGTTATATATGGATGCTGTTTTATTTGAGTAGAATTTCCAACATCGACATCATGGTAAATTTTGTCAGTTTCGTGTTGGAACATCCGAAAATAAGTGCTTATATTCATGTATTAATTGTTGCAGCTAATGTTTCAGTGATGGTTCTAGAGGGACAGAGCAAACTACATTAACTACATGTGAAGAAATGCTATCTCTGTGAATGTATTCTTTAACATATTGATATGACAAAGTTGACGTTGCTTTCGCCTTCCAGGAGTATTGATAATATAATTTAAATCACTGATCCTTTTCTCTACTGTATAAGGACCATGACACGTAGCTTGTAAATGCGTTCCATGAATCGGTAATAAAGCAAGAACTTTATCATCAGGTTTGAACTTTCTTTCTTGAGCAGTCAAATCATACATTGTTTTCATTTTTGATTCAGATGATTTGAGATTAGACTGAGCTACCTCATAAGCTTTTGACAGTTTATGCCTAAAATCAAACACGTACTGTAGAAGATTCAAAGAAGTGTCTTCTTCCGAGAGAATTTTCTCTTTAAATAACTTAAGTGGTCCACGAACAGTGTGACCAAAAACTAGTTCAAATGGGCTGAAACACAGAGATTCTTGAACAGACCAACAATTTGACTTAACCATGTATTTCAGTGTTTGGTGAAATCTTTCTAGAGCATCTTGACTCTCTGGATGATAAGCCGAAGACTTAAACTGTTGAATACTGAAAATGTGATCCCTTGGACAAGTAGCAGACTCGGTTTTATTGAATCATGAGAGGTAATATGCAACACCTTTCATGCCTCCTAGCACCGACTTAAGCGATATTCTACTTTAAAGCAACACAGAAAGGGCTTGATGATCCCAAAGGTTCAGTAAATAATAACACTACTGATTTGTAGTCGGGGCGACATTTTACGACCGCCACTCATCACTAAACAAACGCTAGTGTGAATGTCTATAAATACTGAAAAGGTGATCCCTTGAAAGCGACAAACACAAACAAGAGAGAAAAGTAGCAGACTCGGTTTTATTGAGAGGTAATTATAATATGCAACACCTCTCACGCCTCCTAGCACCTAACTCATGCATGACATGTTGAAATATACCAGACATGAAGTTTGACCCTTGATCAGACTGGAAATATTTTGGAAGGCCAAATAATGCGAAAAACTTGACCAGAACCTTCACAATAGACTTTGTCTTAATATTACTAAGTGTAAAATCTTCAGGAAATGGTGTTGACGTGTACATAATCGACAACATATATTGATTACCAGACTTGGTGTTGGACAAGGGGCCAAAACAGTCCACAATTATTTTACTGAAAATGTTCATCAAATGCAGGAATAGGCTGAAGATGGGCTTTGAGAATCTTCTGATTGGGCTTTCCTACCATTGGATATGTATGACAAGACATACAGTATTGTGGAACGTCCTTTTTGAGATTTGGCCAATAAAATGACACAACATCTTGTGATATGTCTTACTGACACCTAAATGACCAGACAGGAGTTTCATGGGCTAAACTGAGAATTTCCTGACGATATGAACAAGGAACCACAATTTGTTAATTGGCAGTCCATTCATCATCAGCGGCGATATCAGGTGATCGCCATTTTCTCATCAGGATCCCATTTTAGTAAAATAACAAACTTGGACTTGTAAAGCTTAATCTTCATTAACGGCCCTATCAAATAAGCTAGAAATCCCAGGATCTCTTTGCTGATCACTTATAAGTTATGATCTCGATAGTTTGTCATGATTTTTGCCATTCAACAGAAGGAGAAAGATCTGGTAAGTGAATGTTATTTTTATTGTAGTCCGTCTGAGATTCAGATGGGCTAATATCAAGATATTTGTTAACCTCAGTATTATAAGAATGACCAATAATAGTAGCAGCCAAGTTAATGTCAGAAGAAAGATCATTCTCAATGACTCTTTTTGCCATAGCTCGAGTAACTGCACAAGCCGGATACAAATCAGGTCTTTCCTTTTCAACGGGATCAGGGGATTGATCCAAAGAATACAAGTCAGATACAAGTGGATAAACCACGACCTTATCTCCAGCTAGGTCATTGGCTAGTAACACATGGCAAATAAGATCTTATTCCCACAGCCACAGGTCCAGCAACCAAATCTGATGACAAATAAATATTACGGCGAGGGACAGTCAAATTAACCGCACTATACCCCTTGAATATTTACCTTAGTACCAGAATGAGTCTTCTCCGACAAAGGCAGCGTATCTGCTAAAAATTATGTTTGAGAAACTCGTGTGTCACGTAATATTGTAATAGGGATAGGTTTGGTTGCATCACCAATAAGTGATATAGAACCTTTAGACATGAATGGTTCATACGTCTCCATAACAAAATCAGACTGGGATTTCTTGACCTCAAAAACTGCATTGTTTCCAACACAAGACTGTGGTTTAGACCTTAAAGAGGTGAGCAGTAGGTTTTACACCTTCTTTTTGTTGTTGCTCTTTTTTCAAATTAAAGCACTCAGAAATAAGGTGACCTTTCTTTTTGTAATATTTGCAAGTAATTTGAGATATGGATGTTTGATCAGTATTCTCATTACATGCTTGATGTTTAGAAGTACTAGTATTTAATGTACCAGTCTGAGTCTTAGAAGTACTGCCGTACGAGTGAGAGGGTTTCTTAAATGAAGAATGCTACTGAGGGCTTGACTTTTGAATAAAAGAAACCTTGTGAGTTATCGAATAATCATCCGCCAAACGTGCAGCATCTTACAAAGTTTCATTTATTTTTGCTCATCTAGATAGGTTTTAACATCTTTTAATACACTTTTTGAATTCTTCAATTAAAATAAGCTGCCTTAACCTATCATGATTGCGCTTAATTTTCTTGGCGGCACACCATCTATCAAATAATTGTTCTTTGGTTCAAGCAAAATCAACATGTGTTTGATCACTTTCTTTCTTACAATTTCTAAACTTCAGCCTATATGCACCAGGAACCAATTCATAAGCTTTTAAGATAATATCTTTAACAGTTTGAACTGAGTGTAAACCTCACGGGATTTTCCAATTAAAACACTTTGTAAAAGTAATGACCAGTGTTCTATTGGCCATTTCAAAGCTATTTTTTCAAAATGAAGAAAATATTTATCATCTTCCTTTTCTTGGAAAGGCGGTACTAATCTAATATACTCAGTTGCAAAAGAAAGTGTACACTTTGAAAATTTACTTTACACCTCTATCCTCTTTATCAAGCGACAGTCTTTTATTGATTCAACCTATTGAAAGACAAATGACAACATGATATTGGCATTGGAATGATAAAAAACTTTAGTACCAAACATGACATCATAATTTTGGAATTTATACAATTAACTCTAAAAAAAGTCAGTAAACACTTTCTTTAGCGACTGAGCTGTGTACACTTTCTTTCGCAACTCAGTATATGTTTAGTAACATCAAAAGTAGATGAGTGGGAGAGTGGCGGTGAACGTGAACTTGCCTCGCTTGCCAAATCTAATTCTTTCATCTTCAATTCAAACTCTCTCGTATCTTTGGTTTCTTGCAATTGCATTTTTCTAATTTCAGTTTCATTTTCTTTTTCCATTTTATTCTTTCTAATTTTATTTCTTTTAATTTGACATCAACAATTTCTTCAGCAACCAAAAATTGCACTAAAATAATTTTAATCTTAGTTTTTTTCATAGAAGTTTTACATTTCGATAACGCATAATGTTTTGCAAACAAAAGCAATTCATCTTGTTTAAGTATATTATATGTACTGAAAAATATAAGAAGAAATCGAATGCTATTGTTGTAACGTGTATTTGTAAACATTGGCGTGACATATGGTGTTCTTCTGTGTCACGTATATTGTGTGATCCAAAGTTAAAACAGTATGTTTCAAATATAAGAATATTATCTAGAACATATTCAAACGTTATTAAATGAATGATATTTGCTCCAAGTGTTAAAACCCTCAAAATATAATTGACACTACACTTGTCATTATAATGAAATACCGAACCAAAGTTTTAAATTAAAATTAACTCCCTTTACACTGAAACAAAATTTTGTAAAGCAAGTATTTCAAATCATTTTGCTAATCTTTTCGTCAAATGTCGTTTGGAAAGAATGTTCTGCATATGCTAGATAAGTATGTTAATAACATCGTTTATAAATTTATTTTCATTAGTATATTTATAATATAATGCGGATAAAGTGATTGTCTCTGGAAATGTAATTGAAACTGACCTTTGTCCATAGTTATGCACTTTAGATACCGACCCAAAACTAGTTATATTTGCAGTTTTATCCAACCTATCTATACTGTTACTAAAATGGATTATTAAACAAAACTGGGAAAAATGGCCCTATAGAAATCACAGCTCCAAATGCAACGACACCGTATCTCTCATGTCTCATCATTACTCATACTGACAAGTCAGTCTAAATAATGGTACATCCCATCAAAAGGAAATCTCTAACAATAAAGTCTACACATAGAGAAATAAGCAAAGGATACACGTTGTACATTTGTTGTAAAAAACCCCACAAAACCCCACATAGTTATAAACACCCCAGGATGTATCCAGAATTGTATACATGTGTATCACATTTGCGTTATAGTTTGTATATAACACAAATAAAGAATAAACAGTTTTTAGTACATCATTATCACCACCATTATCCATTTATCTTATTACAGGCATCAATGCGGGAAGGCTATCTGTCTCGGGAAACGTATTTACGAAGGATGGTCAACGTGTGTTTCTGTCGGGATCGAACCTGGCATGGGTGCATTACGCGTACGACTTCGGAAACAACCATTACTCGGGTGTACGCGCTGACTTCGAAAGGTACCTAAGCGAAACACAGGCCGCTGGAGGAAACTCTATCCGTAAGTAAATATAATTCCTAGCACACAATCAGATATAGTAAACAGTTCTATTTTTTTTTTTTTATAGACTATTACTTTTTTATTAATCACGGACGTCTATATCAATTAAAGACAGAATGTGTTGCCCTTTATATGGATATATAAACACTATATAACTAGTGGACTTTATTGGCGGTGCGAAAGCTCCGTCAGAGGTATAATGGGGGGGGGGGGGGGGGGGGTTTCAATGGCATTCTAGGAATGTGACAAACCTAACAGCACAACACTATGCAACACTACGCTAGAAGAAGTAGTCTCGCATGCATGCCTTTAATTTGATGCCCTAAATAAGAAACAATGTTCAGAATAAAGGCAATGTATTATTTATTTAGGTCATACATACCTATTTTATCAAAATTTCACTAAGTCAACTTTTTATCATCTGTTTAAAAGGTTATAACTCAGTTATAATCGTGCTACAAGCAGACGGTATGTGTTATACTAGAAAGTGTAAATAAAACAGTCAGTGCTCGCTGAAGGGCATAGTATATTATATAGAGTGGAGTCTTGGTGTGGAGTCTTGGTGTGGAGTCTTGTTTTAGCAACTAGCCCTAAAGGCTAGACATTATATGTCAATAATAAGGCATTCCATAGACTACGACTGCCATACTAAACTACTAAACAACTACATACTATTATTATCACTGTCGATATCCATCGTCTATGACCGTCATGCCAAACTTATAGGTCTACTAATAGTATTGTTCGATATTTCATCGACTCTGAATACTATATTGAAATACTAGATGCCATATTAGCATTATGTCAATAGTTCATCTTCTATGACCGCCATACTAAAATACTACATAGAGGTAAGAGCACTATCTCGATATTTCATCGACTATGACCGCCATAACAAAATTAGCATTATGTCGACAGTAGTACCAAAATAGCAGGTACGTGTACTATGTATAGTTACAGAGTATTCTTCCAGGTATAACGGAAACTTTAAAAACAAAGATACTTAATACAGCATATTGGTCAAAATCCATATACTGTGGTTGTTGTTCTAAAACCAATATGCCTATTTTAGGAGTGTGGCTGCATATTGAAGGTGAATCATCGCCTCACTTCGATAGCAGCGGTCAAGTGGACAAGACAGACGCATCTGGTACCCTGATCAGTGACATGAAGTCCTACCTTCATGCTGCCCAGCAGCACAGTATTTTGGTGTTCTTCTGCCTCTGGAACGCAGCCGTAAAACAGTCAACACACGCAAGGTTATCCTTAATGATGTTTTCTTTTCAACGGGCTGACTCAAAAAGGGAATAACAAAGAAGTAACCATGCCAACCTTGATCAATGATGTATTCGTCGCAAAGACACTAAGCTATATGCTAAAGGTAACAATTCGGATGCAACATTAAATAAATCTAAACTCTTATGTCATCTCTCATGAAACACTCAATAAAACCGGGTCTGCTACATTTCTCTCTTGTTTGTGTTCGTTGCATCCAATGGATCTCCTTTTCAGTATTTATTTCTACAGAAATTAATTACGTTTGTGGACACATAACAACGTCCATTGGGTGTAACGTGTTTAATTACATACGTTACAAATTAAATACTATCTTTATGGTGATATTCATCTTTATCTAATGTTGGCACGCTAGCTGCTTGCTACATTAATACATTAATTCAATTGTGTATTCCACAGACTAGATGGTCTAATAAGAGACACGGGCAAGCTTCAGACCTATATTGACCACGCCCTCATACCAATGGTGAGCCAGCTGATGCACGAGCCGGCTCTCGGAGGGTGGGATATTATGAACGAGCCCGAAGGCGAGCTGAAACCAGGGGTACACAATAGTGAACCCTGCTTTGACACCTCTCATCTTACTAATAGCGGTGCGGGATGGGCTGGACAGTTGTATAGTGCTCAGGAACTGCAGAGGTGAGGGAGAGAACTGCGCCAGGAAATTCAAACGATTTAACTATGTATTTAGAGGGGCAAATCATCACAATTAACCCTTGGTTCATTGAATGTTTCAATGCGGTACCGTTATTGTCACTCTTGTATGTTTGTGGTGTCATTCAATTTACTTACTACGGTCAAATATTAGACTTTTGAATCGTAAACGTCCTATATGTCATAACAAACATAACATAGTATACATGGTTAAATGCTAACAGTCAATATTTATAAAACGAAAATAATTGTTTTCGGTGCTCGCACAATGGAAAGGCATGATTTCAGTATCGGAATTGAACATATTTAACTAACATGTAGACAAATACAGATATCTTGGTGTATTCCTTTCACAAAATCCGACAGCTTTGTATTTAACATTTTAATAACGTAAAGTAACATAATCACACATATACATGATTCAAATTTAGATTTGTCAACTGGCAGGCGGATGCAATACGTCGAACAGATCCTGGTGCTATGGTTACGGTTGGTTCTTGGAATATGAAAGCCAATACAGACAATTTTGGATTCATAAATCTTTGGAAAGATTCATGCCTCGTTAAAGCTGGTCACAGACAACAGGTACACAACTACACGTAGAATTAATAGGCCAAGTGTTTTACTTTGATACACGGGTTCTTAGGCACTACTAATTTCACTAAGGGAACAATAAGATTGCTGTCATGAGTGAGTTCCTTAAAATGATTATGTGTAGGGCATGGGTAAATGATAGGAATAAGACAGAGACCAGCACCCGGATGAGAAATATAATAGAGGCTGTTGTTGTTTCGGGAATTTATACATACGATAGCTTAGTACGAAAAGGGGATTCGTTGCAAGCAAGAAACACGAACAAGAGATAATAGTAGAATACTAGGTTTCATTGAGTCTGTTCATGAAAAGTAATATAAGGTGCAAAACCTCGCACACCTTATAGCACCGGCTTAAGCAGTATTCTACTTTTAAGTCAAACATTTTGGGATTGATGATCCCAAATGATCAGTAAGTAATAACACTACTGATTTGCAGTCGGAGCGACCTTTAAAGCCGCCACACAGCACTTAACAAACGCCAGTGTGAATGCCAATAACTACTGAAAAATGGATCATTTGGAAGCCACAAACACAAAATAGAGAGAAAAGTAGCAGACTCGGTTTATTGAGTGTGTTCATGGAGTATAATGTTAGGCGATATACCTCTCACGCCCACTAGCACCGGCTTAAGCAGTATTCTACTTTAAAGCCACACATATTGGGATTGATGATCACAAATGATCATGTAAACATAAACTCTACTGGGGCCCGTTTTATGAAGCATCTTACGACAATGTTGATCGATCAACATAAAACAGGACCTGATTTGTAATCTAAGACTTGGTAGTGGAATTACTTATTGATCCTTCGGGATCATCGAGTCTAATCAAATTTACTTTAAAGTAGAATTCTGCTTAAACCAGTGCTAAGGGATGTGAGAGGTATTTTAACCGTTCATAAACAGACTCAATAAAATCGAGGATATTAGTTGGTAGTTATCTGAATAACGGTTTCAGAAAATAAGTTACCAATACACATCTCACTCGATATTATTAGTTATTAGGATTCTTGACAGGGGACATGGGCTCACATTCCCTGCCTGGAAATTATATTCACCCGAGCCGATCAAGAATCCTAATAACGAATTTGTCATACTTCAAAGTTGTAACCATTTATTTAAGAAAAAAAAGCCAAACACACGATTTCATTTTTATTGCGCCAATTTTTCCGTAACGTGCCTCATACTAGACGTTGTTTACTTTCGTGACGTCATCGCTCTAACGTCGTTAAATTTAGCGGATTTTTTAATAAAATAAACGTATTTTGTCACTATGTTAATGTTTTATTATCTGTAAAATTGCCAAAAAAATTCACTTACGATTATTTCAGACTTTTACACATAGTGGAAAGCGCAGAAAAGCGATAGGAAGGAAACAATCCGCGGATTCAAAACCGAATCGGCAACGTTATCGTCGCCATTTTGTTTTTGTGTATTTGAGTTATGGGGTTCGTCCTATGTTCACGTCTCGAGACGTAGACATGGGCTCATATAAGGGCTCATGTCTACGGCGCATTGACCAATGAAATCCTGAGAATTTTCTTTGCAGTATGACAATACATTTTAACATACAAGCACATTAAAATATGCATGATCAGTAACATTGGCAACAGCCCTTAAATCACAGATATAACCACGCATATATATGAAATTTATGTGTCGGAAATTTATTACAGTAGTTGACGAACTTTATTTTCAGGGTCATTTGACATTCTACCAAGTACACACCTACGACAATAACGGTCATTGGGACGGGTATTCACCATTCCAGGTATGTGTGCTTTACAGTCTTTACGCAGTCACTACGAAGTTTTATTTCTGTAAAGTCTTTAGCATAATAATGATGTTTATAAGACTCGTTTATGAATATACTGTGAGGATCGGGAATTCCAACGCGAGGTATAATTGTTTCTATCGGCACCGAGGTTCTGCCGAGGTTCCCAATAAAACAGTTATACCGAGGGTTGGAAAATCTGAACCGGATACCCATGACGGATTCTTTTTCTTGCCTGTCATTTACATTCTACGCATTGACATCGCTAACTACTAACGTTTTGCATATTTATGTACACAATGACTTTATGCAACTGTCATTGTTTTTATCTTCCCCCATGTGTAAGATCAGGCTTTCCATCACAAATGTAAAACGCGGATAACCTTATCCGGTATGCAAGAAATGATGTTCTATATCCAGAAGACCCATTTAAAATCAAGCACATCGAACGAGTAAAGTGTTTTATGATAATTATTTTTTAAAATGGCTAACTCTGCTATTGTGTGACACAATAAAACCTAACGTATCCTGCTTTTTTTTTCTTTTTTTTTTCTTGTTTTCTTTTGTTTGTTTTCTGATTGATTGTGTTCTGTAAATGCTACATTTCATGTTCGACTTTTGTATCTACTTTTTAGTATATTTTGAACCAAATGTGATTGTATATATTGGCAGAAACATTTTAATGACTTTGGCCTTAACAAACCGGTGGTGATTGGGGAATTCCGAGAGTCGAGTGGTGCCCATACGAGCATACAGAACTTGTATAACTACGCCTACTACTACGGATACGCCGGAGCCTGGGGATGGCAAGCCAATGAGGGAAATTGGGGCTCACTGAAAACTGGCATGTCCTTTATTAAGGATAAAAACGACCAAAACAAGGGTGGACTTGTTCACATTCAAGTGTAGTAAAACATGGATTGTATAGGTTTAATAATGCAATAAATGTGTTAATTACAGACGGACTTAAACCTTGATTTTAATGCAGATACTATTTGTAAATAGATGAAATGAGTTCTATTTTTATGGTAAAATATAATCTTTTATTACAATATGTGTTTTTTCCCAAAAAGATGAAAAATGCGTTCAAGATGGCTGCTATAAGTTATACATAGTGACATATTTTTATAAAGAAAAACCAGCCTTTGAATGTTTCCTAGTGGAAAAAAAATGAGAATAATGGTCGTATAGAAATCACAGCACTCAAACGCAATGGCACCGTAGATCCGCATTGTACCACGAACAAAGAGCAAATTAAGTATACAATACAATTACAATACACAACAGAAAGACTGGTGAATACAGGGTTACCGACTTGGAACGATCAGTAGGAAATAAGGCCTACTTTATTGCCTACTGGTTAGCTTAAATCGATTTTAAGTGTACACATCCTCGCTATTATCCTGTCTTCAGTGCTCAAATTGACAATACAGTGTAAATAAAAGTATATCCAATCAAAAGAAAATCTCTAATAATAACGTCTACATGCAGAGAAATTAGGAAACGATACACGTATCTGTTATTGTAAAGATATATAAAAAATATGGACGAAGGTTCATGCACCCACCTTTTTTTTTCCGGGGTTTTAGAAGGTGCAATCATGGAGTGCCATGAGGTTGTCCGGTCATCGCACAAGAGAAAGGTGAAGCGTAGTGACTGACTGTAGAGGGGTCAATCACCAAACATGAAGTGCGCTGTAATACTAAAGCATCGTATCTTTTGCTGACGAATTTCCTGATTAAAGTGGTCAGGAAATCCATCAGACCCCTTTAATTTCCGAAGTTTATTGGTCACGTCACGACAGAATAACGGTTGTGATATTCCTAATCGCAGAAATGTTTTAGGTTGGTGTTGTTCTTTTCTAGCAGGTTTTTCTTGCGGCGATATAACTTCAGAATGATCTACGTAGTTTATGATGACGAAAACCTTGCTGAAGAAGTTTATTTTAATAACTTGATATCGATAACTGAAATCCTTAACATCGTTACGTGCCCTAGCAAAACGAATTAGCTGGGAAATATAAACCCTGCATTATGTAGCACGACGTAAGTCCCCATCTAAATGTGGATAGTTAACAATGTCACAGTTAAAGTCATCTCTCTTATCATAGATTTTAGTATGTATGTAATCATTTGAAATCGAGAGATGAAGATCGGGTAATGCTGCTAATCCGAACTGTTGGTTTTATTCAACGCGAGACTGTAATGTTTTGTATTTATCGTAATTGGCGATTTCCAAAAGTTCTCCTTTCATACTCTTTTTAGACGGTATCTTTAATTTGCTTTCCTTATGTATGTATCGAGAGTAGTTAATACTGTTGTAGTCCGGCTTTGAATGTTTTGCTTTCAACGTATCTGAAATTGAGCATTATTTGCAAAAACAAAAATATGTGTCCTAAAATGAATGACATTTTATGTTGTACTTTATATTACCTCTCATAAACAGACTCGATAAAAGTAAGTCTGCTACTTCTATCTTTTGTTTGTTGTCGTTGCTTCCATGACTCCCCTTTTCAGTATTCATTACCATGCACAATAGCGTTTGTTTAGTTCTGTGTGGCGGCTGTAAGAGAATGCCCCGACTATACATTAGTAGTGTTATTACTTACTGGTCCGAAATTAGGTATTTTATTTTTCCCTCAGGAAATTTGATAGTTTTTTTTTTTATTTATTTTTTATCTCCTCTCAGATTTTAATAGAACACTCATTCTCTTCCTTTCAAATAAAATAATTAAACTTATTTTTATTTTTGTCCCTCCTACAGCAATACTCTATCTTGATGGTTCGTAAAACAAATAATAAAAAAGTAATGGCCTAAATGTGATATACTTTGATCATGGTAGTTTGTAAATATTGCAATCATGTGACGGTGACAGTGAATATTTGTCAACCTTCTGATGCTATTTATTTTATTATAATGAAAAATATGTTTAAAAAATATATTTGAATCTGCTAAATATTCCTTTGAAATAAAACATGAAAAAACATTGTTACTTCTCTCAAAATCACTATTCTCAGCACCTAGAAATAATTTTCTGCGGATGGTTCTTTGTGTTCTTTCGGAATCTTCAGCTGTGAATTCATGAGTAAACTTTTCAAATCATCTTCAGAAAGTTGTGCAATCTGTGTCCGCTATTTAGTAAATGTTCACTGATTTTCATTTGCGCATGTACACTGTTCAGCATAGGACATCCCAATACATATAAACTTGCTTTGACTTCACAATCATAAGACAGTACATATTATACTGGGGTGACATTACAAAAAGACTATCATTCAGTGACTCACTCCATGGAGACATTACAAGCGATATGAGATATTACAAAAATGGGAATATAAGAATCTTTCATGAGTATCCAGTGGAGATAGGGAATTCCAACCCTCGGTATAAGTGTTTTTATCGGCACCGAGGCTCCCTCGGAATAAGTGTTTTTATCGGAACTGAGACTCTGCCGAGATTCCGATTAAAACACTATACCGAGGTTGGAATGCCCTATCTGAACCGAATACCCATGATAGATGAAATTATTGTTGTTTGAGAGAAGCGAATTAGACGATAATTAATTTCTCTTGATGTGAGTGATTTCATAGGGGGCGTACTCCCAGTGGAGTGCACGTGGCGTGTAGAACGCCGGATTTTTGCCATTCAGCGTTGGATGACTGACCGGGTTAATACGTTTAAATTTTAGATTTCTTAGTAAATATTGTTGCAGTAACTTGCATATTATGGATTGAAGACATTTCAGGGTACTGATGTTGTCCGGGTTGAATTGGTTCCATTGATTATTGAAACGTTTGTCCTTTTGATAGTTAAAGGTCAAGTCCGAGATCTTATCCTGAGTGATACCTAGAATAAAAATGTGGGATTTTCGCGGACGGCTCGGTATCATATTGATGGTGCTCTGTTTAAAGTGATTGGTGGAGCTGGTGCAGTAAGGATGATATGTTATATCTTAGAAATAATAACATTTGTTTAATGCAGTTTATGTTTAATTTATCACCATTGAATGTTGCTTAAGTAATTCAGGCGAAGGAAAGTGTATTATATAAGGGAGAATACTGGATTGATTGATTGGTATAATAGTAGATATAAAATCGTATCTCCTTTGCTTATTCAGTAGTCGGGAAGTATTTTGCGTTTGCTTTATATTGTACTGTATAGGTCGCGCAAGCGATATGGGTTCTGTTTGGCATATGTCATGTGACAATAATAGACTGGCGCAAGATTGATATATTTTATACCTGTAGTTCCTTATGTATCGTATTATAAGTTGAAGGTGAAGTGTTTGTTATTAATTAATGTTAATAAGGTCAGTCAGTCGGTCGTCCAGTGGATTAGACCAATAAAAAGTAAATATACATTTATAACGTATGTGCTGTTGTCGTGTTACTCCTGTGAGAAGGGTGAGAGAAATTCTTTTTCTTGCATAACAGAGACATGTTGTGCGTTGACGCCGCCAGCTACTAACGTTTTGCATGTTTTACTGCATACCGGATGTTGGTGCGCGCGTGACTTTTATCTTTTCCCATAAAGATAAGAATGTCCATCCCCTATGTAAAATAGACAGCCTTATCCGGTATGCAAGAAAATAACAGTGTACGGAAATTTAACATTTTGTGTTTGACATGAGGTATATCTTTAATAAATATGGTATGCATAGCTCATGGTAGTAATACATGGGGTATTCAGTGGTCATGGTAGTAAAGAATGGGGTATTCAGTGGTCATGTTATTAATACATGTGGTATTTAGTCTTAGTACTCATGGTAGTATTAAATATATATACTGTGTTCATCGTATTACAAAATGCGGTAAAGAGTAGCCTTGATAGTTATATATGTGATGTACTTTGGACATGTTAGTAATCATTGTGGTATGCATTGGTCATGGTAGTATTACAATACAAGGTCCTGGTACTTGTGCGAAGGACTTTGTGAATGTCATCAACAAGTAAGTGGACTTAAGAATTAGCTTTAGCCACATGCTTTGTTTGTTTGCTTGCTTGTTTGTGTGTATGCTGTTTTACGTAATTTTCAACAAATGTAAGGTTATATATGACGGTCGATTTTTTGTGATGGCGGCAGACCACCACCACTTTTCCTGGGTAGAAACATTACTGTACACCTCCCGCCATCCGTAAGAATTGACACTTCCTCACTTACAAGTCGAGTCTTAGAGGGATTCGAACCCGCAGCGGTGACATGCAATGCCAGGTTACAGACAACGCTATGCGCTATATAACCAGCGTTAAGAAGAATGGTATGGAACATGGTAGTCATTAGCCAGTACAAGACAATCCCCTACAGTAACACCACCAAACAAAACATCCTGTCAATACATAATTTAGAAGAGCTAAATGGGACTCACATAGAAAGCAGACAAGGACAAACATAACTAAAGATTAAAACCAGTTCATGAAGTTCTATCCACCAAATATGGAAAGGTCCATGTTAAACAAGAACTGTCGAAAGGACTGCATGGTTAAATATAGTATTAAAATCGAACAGGAACAGCAGCATTCAAGGTTTAAACAATGCCACTGACACTTCTGTCTCACCAACCATGGTGCCAGTTCATTCACATGGTCAAGTCTTAATTATGGAAGTTAGTTGGTGCTGAGGTGAGAGTTACTGAATAGGAAAAAAAGAGAAATAATTCAATATTTCATTGGGATAGTCTGGTTGGAAGAGAACAGGCATGGTAACTGAAGAGAAACAAATGAGCTTCATTTAAATATATGGACCTGCTTAAACAACTTTAACTGTAACTCTAAGTTGAAAAAAAAAAGAATCATATGGCTAAAATGAAATAAAATGTTACGAAACATGTGTCTGTAAGTGTCCTTGATGACTCTGATGACACTTGTCAAGCTCCTTTGACGTAGTTATATGGCTAACGGGTATTGAAATAAATGGATTTGCCAACAAATAAAATAAAATAAATGCTAAGAAAAGAAATATAAAAAGTTCGGACAGAGAAAGTAGCATTCAAGGAGGACAGTAAACAACAAAACACAGAAACAAACACGCAAACAGACAAACAAGAAGGCAAAAGCAATAATAAATGCAAACGACATCACAAACACAAACAGGGTTGACAATAGGGCTACCGCCTTGGAACGGTCAGTGGCAAAGTAGGCCACTGGGGGTTTAAACCGGTTCTAGGGTGCACCAAACCTCACACTTACCCTACTGTCATCCTATTAAAACAGGACAGTGTAAATAAAGAAATCCCCGCCATGATCTAATCTCTAACCAACAAGGCAGCATCAATAGGCAATATAAGTAAGTCGAAAAGGGGTTACAGAAAATATTTATCCAGAAAAAGTGCCATAATTTTGCTAAAATGCTATACAGAGTTATGGAACATGTGTCTACTAGCATCCGTGGACGCTTTACTGAAGTTGTAGTAATAATTAACAATCACATATTGAAATACAAGGACATGCCTTAAAACTTTAACCAGAATTTTGAAGTTGAAAAAGGAACATAACTTTGTTTAAATGCAATACAGAGTTAATATAGAACATGTGTCTACTACAATGCCCTTGATATTCCAAGCTTTACTGAAGTTCTGTTGGTGTACGACCTTTAGTTGTTAAAATACATGGACTTGTCAAAAAGAACTTAAACCAGAAATTCAAAGTAAGAAAAGGGCCAGGCTTTTGCTTAAATGCAATACAGAGTTATGAGTCATGTGTCTACCAGTGTCCTTGATGGTACTGATGACATATTTCATGTTTCACTGACCAGTAGTTACTGACATAATAAGTAGGCCAACAACTCAAAACCAACGTCGACGCAAACGTTGAGTATATCTACAACAGCTCTTCTTATTCTACGAATAGTAAAACTTAAAAAAAAAAAAAATTCTGTCTTTCAAGTTGACGGGGAAAAAAAATCTGCCCAGTGTAATAGGCGAATTAAAACAATCCTGGCTTTAAAGAAATGCATTACAAATATTCCGGCTGAAAGGAAAAGCCCAGGACACCCCACCCACACACCGAAATTAAAATGGTCGATCCCTTATGTGTCATACTTCATAATTTAAGATAACTATTTTATGATAGGATTTTTCTTCATAATTTAAAGAAGCTATCCCGCCAACAACAGCTAAATGATGTAAACATACATTCACCATGTCTAAAACTACTAACTACGAGGTATATATATAACTTACATAATTTGAAAATCAAACTCTATAGACACACTATAAATGGCTTTAATTAGCCTGGCCAAAGACCGAATCGTTAGATTATTTTCTTGATTTTAGAACAAATGGGAGTAATGAACGATTTTCCTTCTTCGTCATTTTAAAATTGTTTCTTGCGATCAAGCTGAAACGCCGTTGAAAATATACGGAGTTTCACTGAATTATATGATAAGCTTGTCATATATTTCTAATTTGTCTTATTTCCTCCGTTACATAAGCTGTAACTCCGCCTTCTTTGTGTAGTGAATCAGTTAGTTGAGAGCGTTAGTGTTTATATAAGGCGATACTATGCTTTATGGTTGGACGCTTGCGTCATCAAAGTTTTAACACTTTTTCTAGCGCAGCTTTATTTCCTCTTATATCTTAAATTATATATTAAATCCCAAATGCACTATGTGCAACCTTAAAACATGACCGTATCAAAGAAAAACGTACCCTAGATTGGTTTTCTCTTTAGCTGCAACTACTATGGTTGTTCAGTACGATTCTGGATACATCCTGGGATGTTTATTATTTTGTATGTGTTTCTTTAGTTAGTTTCTCTGGATGTGGACTTTATTGTTAGAGTATTCCTTTTGATGGGATGTAGTTTTGTTTACACTGTCTTGTCTATTTAGGCGCTGAAGACAGGATAATAGCGAGGATTGTGCGCATATAAAATCGATTCAAGCTAACCAGTAGGCTAATCGCCTACTGACCGTTCCAAGTCGGTAACCCTGTCTTCACCACCGACCTACGATGCCATTGCGTTCGCACGCTGTAGTTTCTATAGGACCCTATATCTCATTTTTGTTCTCATTAAAAAAACTTTCGCTAGAGAAAAACTACATATGTTTGGCCTGTAACAATATTAAAGCGTTTCTTACTAACGTCAGTTTACACAATTACAATATGTGGAAGAACGCATGTAACTACCGTTTAGAGACAAATTGTTGTATCCATATGTGTACGAACTGTGCCCCTCTTGCCGCAGATTCGTGTTTTTTTTTTACGATGAAAGAGATTTCATGTTGAGTCTTTCATCAGATACTCAGGCAGTTGTGATTGAAGCCTTTAATGACACCCTTCGGTATCTGGATGACATATTGAACATTGGTTATATTTTAACTATGGCTGATGCTAATTATTCTAAATAACTTCAACTCAAAAAAAGCTAACATTTCTAATACTGTCGCTTCTAGATTCACGGATGATTTTAATTTTTTATATTGTTAATTATCCCCACTTAGATAACATTTAATATTTGTTTGCATGTTTAGCAAAATGAATATACATGAAACTGTATATATCTAAAATCTAAAAAACATTATTTATAAACAACAAAATCAAACCACTGCAAGTACTGCAAAACATGAATTATATTATAATAGTAGTTTTAATATCAACATTAATGTGATTTCAGACTTTATTTTAAGAGATGTGTTTGTCTCGATTGCCATAAGCATTAATTTAATGAGTACTGTAGTATATTCGAAGTATTTTAAGTAATTTATTTAGAGTACTGATTGTACTATAAACAAAAATTCCTATTCGAAATAAATAACATATTACATTTTTGTACCAGGTAGTTATAATTAAGAAACAGAACATCGTTTACGGTGAATTATCGTGTAATATATTTCGGTTTGGAGTTCAATTGTAATCAGTACTTTCACGAGCCCGAAGGGCGAGTGAAGTTATTGTTTACAATTGAACGACAAACCATGATATATTACACGATAATTACATCGTAAACGAAGTTCTATTTCTATTCTAATACTCTAAAATGCGAAAATAATGCAAACAGCTGAAATATTTCGCATTGCATTGATTACTCTCCTAACGTTACAAAAATTACAGTGATAGATCGTTGCATATAACGAGATATTTTAAACTAGGCTTTATAGTGCGTGTGTATTAGCATGTGCATTAATATTGATTCATCATCAATTCGAATTGCTCAGCACTTGTAACATCATGAATACATTGGCGAACAAAACAGTTAATATTCAAAAAAGAAAGCAATCGTTGCCATATACATTAGTCCCAACAATTTAAATATTAACATGGTATATACCATCTAAATATTGCCCAACATTAAATTTACTTGTATGATAAAATACCAAATGTATGTAAATGGTTAAAGAGAAGAATAGTTGGTATGCAACATATACAAGAAAAGTTGGTCTAGGATGAATACAGGAATAGTCGAGTTGAGGGACATACAGTGACATGTATTTTATATTCAAATGTTACATACATAATGTAAAACCTCTTCTAAATTATTCTTAAATTGTGAACAATTTGTCTTTTGAATCAATTCAGAGGAAACATTAATCGCCTAAATATAGACATGCTTGTATAGAAAAATCTTTAATTTGGTCATTACAAATCACTTTGCTCTAAAATATCTACTTAGAACCAGGATGATATGCGTAAACAACTACATCGTTTCTGTAAACTTAAACATTTGCAACAAACCGTGTTGTACTTTCTCTACGTTCATGTGTCTGGCGTAACGTATTTTTTGTCATATATTTGTTGCTAGAGAAACTAGAACTATTTGAATATCATTGTTCTCTTCTAAATTCTCAGTATTGTTACCAGAGCAAGAAAGCACGATAAATATATCCAATTGCTGCACTAAAGACTGAACATGACTTTAATCTATTTCCATTTCTGAGAGCAGAACATCGCTGAGGATGAATGGATACTCATTCTCGTCATCCTCTACTCCAAAATCTTGCCGACATGTAGCAAACCATCGATCACTTCTTTTCATAATACTGTTGTAATTTTGTACAGGTACCAGTATTCAAGCCTGGTTACTGAGCACATTATGTCTGTCTTCGGTTAGCACCATAAATCTAGATGTGTATCTCTCTACAGGGCTAACTCAGGCTAATGCTAATGATCATAATTTATGGGTTAGCATCCCTTATTTGGGAGATGCTCTATGAATCAGGCCAATGCTAATGCTACATGATTTATGTGTTAGCATTCCTTATTTGTAGATGCTACAAGATTGATGAGTTAGCATGCTAATATTTACGACCATGCTAACCCCTTATTTGGAAGGGCCCTTATAAAAAGGGAGGGTTTTCATTGTTCGTGGCTTTTTCTTCGGGGCTTTTTCCTGGATACAAGAGATCAGTAGTCATGTGAGAGAGACACTATCATTATTAGTAAAGTGTTGTAAATATTAATTCACCATTATAGTTGGTAGCATGTAGAAATAAAGTTATAGAATATAGAATTGGACTATATATTTCTTTCTACCTTTTGAAGTGAAGAAATTGTAAAAATACCTATGCTACCATTTGATGTCTTGCACATGAGGTTGGTTGATCCATTATGTTGCCTGGTTAGGTGAAACCGTGCTAAAGTGTTTCAACCACGAAATTTCGGATAAACTTCCGGAGCTGTCATTGTTAACCCTTTCATTTCAACTCTGTATATACAAGACATATCATGGTCGTATAGTGTTTGCCAAGCGGAATCATAGATGTGAATGCCTGTAGACGAAGCTTTCAGCTAGCCTCTTTTTTAAGTCTGACCATACGTGCTGGATATTACAAGTGCAACAGACGGACAGACGCACGACATATATGGATTGTCTGACATATGAACAGTAAGTGACCCATGCTTAGTAATTACTTACGTATTAATCAGTATGAATGAAAGCATACTTTAATTGCTTAATTATGTACAGGTTTATAAATAATTACACACACACGCATGTCAAGGAAGGCATATTTTGAAAAAAACATATTCATCCTCAGCGATGTTCTGCTCTCAAACATGGAAATAGATTAAAGTCATGTTCAGTCTTTGCACGCCTACTAGACTCCGCAACTGCCTCCAAAAAAAGGTGCTAATACGACGTTTCGGAGACACGTCCGATGCGGTTGCGGAGAGTAAATTGAAGCAGCAACGGTAAGTGTGAATTTAATATTTTCCTTTTTTCGGCCCTAACTCGATCTTTTTCAAAAATCGGGGAATGTGGTACGATGTAGGAATGTTTTCCCTTCCTATTTTCCCTTACTTACTGGTAGTCATGTATTACTAGTATATGAATAAGTATACCTGTCAATGTTCCCTCTTTTCCAAGAAATCTCTTATTTTGCAGTTTAAATTGTCCGATATTCGTAAATAATGACCGATATTCTGCAGTCTCCCTACTTTGTATTATATAATATTGAAAATTTAACCTAGTGTCATTTTTTTTCTTTTAAACGAAATGATACAATGTTGTAAATTTTAAACAATATCAGAAAAAATGACTTTTAAAATATTCTCATCTTTCAAGCTCGTTCCAGAATTTTCCTCGATAAAACATAATTAATACTGGAAACAACGAAGACATCTGAAAACTATAGGAAGCAAACTCGGTTTTATAAGTTTGTTCTTTAGAGGTATATTATATGTATAATGCAACTTTTGTTCAGCCTCCAAACCCAACCGGGCTTCCTCGTCTATCTACGTAAGAATAGACTAAGGTCTAAAAAGGACCATGACTACACCAAGTGTGATTTGACTTGTGATACGGAAGATATATTATATTCTTGGACGAAACAGTAACAACGGCATTTATTGAAACGTATCGAATTCTACAATTTTCACAATAATTGCAAGCATTTACATATTATTTATCTATGTCTCCGAAACCGCCTCTTACTCTCCGAATCCGCCTCTTACTCTCCGACACCGCCTCTTCATAAAAATTGACCATAATTCTTTTTAATTTATATTCGATTGAATATTTTTCATTGAACGATGAAATATAGGTGATTTCAATGTCATAGACCCCATTCGTGGGCAGATTTCTCATAAAACAGCAGAAAAATGGAGTAAAAACCATGTCCAATTGAGAAAATTGCACTAGTCGATTGACTTATGACAATTCTACAGACCACATTTTTTAATATATTTCGAAACCAATACATGGAACAGGAAGGGAAAACATGCCTACATCGTACCACATTGCCCGTCCCCGATTTTTGAAAAAGATCGAGTTAGGGCCGAACAAAACGAAAATATTAAATTCACACTTACCGTTGCTGCTTCAATTTACTCTCCGCAACCGCATCGGACGTGTCTCCGAAACGTCGTATTATCACTTCATTTTGGAGGCGGTTGCGAAGTCTAGTAGGTGTTCTTTAGTGCATCTAACTTTAAAATTAATTTAATCACATTACTATATACAGTTTATAAGAAATGAACTAAGCCGAACAATATTTAAATATATCTGATTTATACCATAAAAACTGTGTTTAGTCATATTTAAAATGTACATTGCAATGACATCTGTAGTATTTGGGACACTCTACTGATTATCATGGTACCAATTAAACACTCCTAATATTTGATATCAACTCGTATTTTTTAATTCTCCTGGCAGGCCAACTAGTGAACGTTTGGGTTGTTCCAAAGTTGTTCACGGGCTCTTGCATCATAATTAGTTGAACACATGTCTTATCTTAACACCGTTGTGTCTCAGTATGGGCTGTGTTAGAATAATACTTAATCGGAAATTTATCAAGTCAAAACTCCAGTGTATGTCATCCTAGCCATGGGTTCGTGCGTCTTGGCATCGTTGGTGATTATCGGCTTCGTGACAGGTTTGTACAGCAGCTCTGTTATATTATAAATTGAAAAGTTATTCAAACAAATATCTAACATGAGTGCTTATTCAGTATTGAATTTATTTATTAGACGAGATGGCAAATGCTATATTAAGCGACAGCTTACCGAGCAATTCACCATTTTTGTCAACGAGTTTAATTCAATAACAAATTAGCGTGAATGTGATGTTCTTTTTATTTTATACCCCTTAACGTCACGTAACGCCACATAACGTCATATAAACGTCAGAAAGCGTACATTCAGGATGTTGGTTTGACACGTTTTGACATTTTCAAGTCTTAAGAATTAGACGACATATGTCCATGATTTGTTTGTACTTTATTGAATTCCAACAGAACATTTTTTTCTCAACATATTTAGACTTATTTGTGTATACTATTGATTTGTATCGTCCTTTGTACACAAACGACATCGGTAGCTCATATGTAAGGCGTCGGCTTAAGAGATAAAGACCTCTGTCTCGCGTGGTGTTTTCTCCTTACGGAGGCATGTCTGATCGAAAATTCGGTCTTCATCTCAACTGCATTGGTGTTTGGTGTTCCAATGTAACCTAATATAATGTAAACGGTACGACGTCATTTGTACGCTGATCAAGCCATGGGTTTGCGTCTTATTTTTAGTTGGCATGCTCTGTTAACCGCCACTGTCGCTTGTCAAGCTGGAAATATAGATATAAAGCAGCATTCAAGGACGACACAGAGAAACAAGGAACACATTTAAAAATAAATAAAATGACTTATAAAATATTACAAACACAAAAGGGTTGACAATAGGGCTACCGCCTGGAAACGGCAATTGGCAAAAAATGCCGCTGGGGGTTTAAACCAGGTTCTAGGGTGGAATATCTAATTAAATATCCACACTTTATTTACCACTGTTAAGCCTTTCTTCAGAATTGTCGTCAATTCATCCTTAACCAATGTTCCTTGCAATGCTCGCGTTTAATCGTTGTGATCACTCACACTCTATTTCGTGTTTAACATTCAGTCATTGTGCTTTCCTTGTAAAATGAAAATACTTAATGAAAAAAGCTCATGTTCGGTCTGTGTTTGAACGATCCACACTGGCAATTTGCGGAGTGTTAGCACCTTCGTTTGACTTTATTTATTTCATATATCGATATATTTGATGTGTTGCAAAGTATTTCATCACAATGATGCAGTTGCTGTGTTAATTGCCAATACAAATCAGTCTTTGCATTCATAGTAATAATAACAAATGTTATTCCAGTCTACGCCAGTAGCACATGGAATTGTAAACATTCGAATCGCTTTAAAACAGGTTTTACTCATTGCAGTTTATCCATTGCTTTTTCATTTATTTGTGGATGTTAATGGCATGCATATAGGGGCAAATACTACTTCTTGTGTTTGGTCTCATGGTCATATGCTTTTTAACACTTATAACAGTAGTAGATTTTGTTAAGGAATGAAGATATGCTTGTAAATATAGCTTATTTGTTTCATTGAAAATAGTTATATACATATTTTCAAAAACACATTATCAACTTCTGGAAAACTGTTTATGTTTATGTTCCTTTGATATTTCGTGTATTTTTCAAAACAACAGTCTGTACTTCTTGATTTCATCGACGCACGAGTTTTCTTTGGGTACGTTATCTGTCCTTAGTAATTGTAATGGCATGTCCATCCTTGCAGTGTTAGTTCGTTTGACCTTTGTCATCCCTATAGAATCGTCAATATTTTGGATAATACGGAGAATGTATTGTTTTACAGTGAGTCATACTTCTAGCCCGTCAACAAAATGACACTTTATGTCAACACCGCCATTTGGCATTATAATATTATTAGATGAGTATCTGAAGAGAACTGTCAATTACAAATTATTCATACAATTATAAAACTCTTTTAATATCCGACATATTTTTTTCTAGACTTTATTCCTGTCTGCGTATGAACATTTTGATTATGGAGCTAATCAATGTTTCATAACACTTTATCCATATTATATATGCACTTCAGGAACCGACCAAAAACCTAACTTATATTTGCAGTTTTATCCAGCATATCTGAAGTTTTACTCAACATACGAGGGGTGTTCGAAAACTTTTGCAAATGACACGTTTTCTCCGAGATATTAATTAAAAGTTGATAATTTTTTTGTCTAGTTACCTTCGAAATATTCCCCTTTAGCCAGAACACATCGTTTCAATCTTTTAATCCAATTTTTGAAACAATTTTCATACTCATCTTTGGGTACACCCATAAGAAACTGGTGAACTGCAGACTCCAATGCACTTCTGGACCTATATCTCCTACCAGATAGGTGTTTTTTCAATTTCGGAGAGAGGAAAAAATCGCACGGGGCCATGTCTGGGCTGTAGGGAGGGTGCGACAATACACTGACTTTTTCAGACTACAAAAACTGTGCTACAGTTGAGGATTTGTGGGCTGGAGCATTGTCAAGTAACAAATGGACATGCTGGAGACCGGTTTTTGGACGTACTTTTCTCATTTTTGTTCGCAATTTTTTCAGAACCACATTCTTATAGAAGCTACCAGACACACCCCTACCTTTTGGAACAGCAATTTGCATGAGTGGCCCAGAATTTCTGAAGAAAATGGCGTATAACACCTTCTTTGCTGTCAGTGTTCGTTTAGCAATACTTGGCCTTTTGGCATGTTTCAGAGCCCATATCCTGTTATCAACTTTCCGCTTGGGCTCATAAAAATGGACTCATGTCTCATCACCAGTTATGAGACTATCAAACACCTTTTTCTGATATTTTGGGTACGTCTTCAGCAGTTGCTTTGCCATTTGCACCCTCGTACGTTTCTGCTCATCGGTGAGCAAATGGGGGATCCAGCGAGCACTTATCTTCGTAACCTTAAGAATTTTCTTCAGAATGAAGTGGACAGATGCTAAACCCAAGTTTGTCATTTGTGCCAGCTGTCTGACAGTGAAACGCGTATCTTTCTCAATAATGGACTTGATCTTATTAATGTTAGATTTGGTAACTGCAGACCTGGGTCTTCCTGAATAAGGGGTATCTTTGACTGATTCCTGACCGGAACTGAATGTTGTAAACCACCTATAAACTGTGGAAAATGACATTTGTTTATCCCCATAAACAACACATATCTCATCATGTATGCTTTTGACACTCAATCCCAACTTACAGCGGGCTTTTATATAACTCCTGATTTCAGCAACATTGTCTATTCGTTTTCTAACCATTTTCAACGCAGTGTCTATGAATACACCTGAAAGCAATCGAAATTGCAAAAGAACCGGTTTGTGGATTTCAATTATATTTATACACAATGTACAGCGATGATCAGTCATCCGTTTCGTTTTGGTTTTGTACAGGTAAATCCCGTGATTGTCGAGTATACAGTGCGTTTGCAAAAGTTTTCGAACACCCCTCATATCTTCATTTTGGTTTTTAACGAACGTATTTGCAGTGTTATCCAAATGGATATTTGCGCCGTCGCTTCCTAGTTTGTGTGTAAATACGAAATACGTACTAAACTGTGTTTAATACACATTGCGCAATAGATACCTATTTTCACTACCGCCGTTGTCCCTTTATCTTAATACAGGCATCAATGCGGGAAGACTGTCTGTCTTGGGAAATGTATTTACGAAGGATGGCCAGCGCGTGTTTCTGTCGGGGTCGAACCTGGCGTGGGTGCATTACGCGTACGACTTCGGAAACAACCAGTACTCGGGTGTACATGCTGACTTTGAAAGGTACCTACGGGAAACACAGGCCGCTGGAGGAAACTCTATCCGTAAGTTAATTGAATTAATAGCACATTAAAAACAAAATAATGTTGAATTGACTGTTCTTTTTCAATCATACATGGAGATTATTAAAATATAACGTAAAGAAATATAAAAAGATCGGACAGGGAAAGTAGCATTCAAGGAGGACAGTCAACCACAAAACACAGAAACAAACACGCAACAGACAAACAAGAATGCAAAAGTAATAATAAATACAAACGACATCACAAACACAAAAGAGTTGACAATAGGGCTGATTGACACAAATATTAATATACAAAAAAAATGATTGAGACAAATATTACTATACAAACACTGTATTACTAATGACCTTATGTTCAGCCACTAGCCTTAATCGTTTGACTAATTAAAAACACGTTGACAGTGACGATTGTGACATCAAGATATCATCTCTATAACAAAACGTTGATCTTACACCTATAACTTCCGACAATAGGTCACAGACTTCATACTGTTTTGGTTTTCTTTTCAGAAAAGCCGAACATATATTTACTACAGGCCGCATTCCCAAATAGGCGTTAGGTTCAACTTCAATGGCCGCTGTAACAACTTAAAGCATCTTATGTATACCAATAAATAGTACTTACAACTAAATGACCACTATACCAAAATAGTAGGTGCTCTATATATAGTGCAATCTGTCGATATTCTAAATAATAGGTACTATAATTATATTACAAAATTGAAATATTCCATCAACTATGGCCGGCGTACCAAAATACTGGAAACTATAAAGCAACAGGTCAATGTTCCATCGACTCTGAATGCTGTACTAAAATACTGGAAACTATATTTATAGAGCTATCTGCCAATATTCCATCGACTGTGGCCAGCTTACCAAATTACTAGAAACTATACTTATAGAGCAATCGGTCAATATTCCATCGAATATGGCCGCAATACCAACTAACTAGATACTATAATTATACAGCATTCGGCCAATATTACATCAACTATGGCCATCATACTGAAATGATAGATAGTAGTACAGATTAATGAATTCCCGTATGCCAACATTCTATCTAGTATTATATCACTATCCCAATATTTTATGGACTCTGACCGCCATACCAAAAATCTAGATACCGTTTAAAGTACTACGTCGATATGTCATCGACTATGACCGCCATACCAAAATACTAGCAAATATTAATATCACTGTGTTAATGGATCATCGATTCTGACCGTCATACATCAACATTAGACTGACAAATGACCGCTATATCAAACCACTAGATTCCATATTAGATATTAGAACAATGTCGATAGTCCATTTTCTATGGCAGTCATACCAAACTAGTAGACACATGTACTATATTCTCGTATAGTTTCTACCATTTTATAAACCTTCAAAAAAAAAGCAAATTGGTCAAAATCCATATATTGTGGTCGTTGTTCTAAAACAATATGCCCATTTTAGGAGTGTGGCTACAAATAAAATGTGAATCATCGCCTCACTTTGATAGCAGCGGTCACGTGGACAAGACAGACGCATCTGGTACCCTGATCAGTGACATGAAGTCAGCACAGTATTTTGGTGTTCTTCTGCCTCTGGAACGCAGCCGTACTGAAACAGTCAACACACGCAAGGTAATCATTAATGTTGTTTTCATTTAACGGGGTTTGACTTAATAATAGAAAGAAATAATTATCAAAGAAGTATGAATAATACAAACCATGCAGAATTTGGTCAGTGCAATACGAGATCAATACACTTGTATAAGATATTTGCCTAAAAACAATAAGGCACATGCTTGGAGTGTAGTTTATATCGTAATAAGCAAATATGACGAAAGTTGCGTTAATGATTGCAAAGAAACCAGATAAGCACGATCGTTATTCACATCTTCCATAGATATTAATTTGTGGACATTTACCAACTATAATTAGGTTTATCGTTTAACTATAGCGTTAATATCCCTGATACGTCGTTTCTGTACCACCTCATATGACACATGATTTGAAATACATATCATCCGTGATAACCTTTCATTCTGGTCAAAAAAGACGTAGGGAAAAGGTCATTTGAATCTCTGATCATTTTTATCGAGTCCAAGGCAAACATGTGCCAATCAAGCGCTAGATTCAGGTATGTTTTTGCTTCATTACTTTTTTAATTGTTAACCAATTGTGTTCAACTAAAGCACACATACTGAATGAGCTTTTTCCTCTGTCGCAAACGGTATTTCGATTAATCCAATACTTTCGGAGATTATCTCTACCAAAAGTGTTTCTTCAATTTCCAATACTTTGGGAGTGCTAGTCTTAGGAAGTATATATGAATCGAATTACCCATTTCAAGCGGAGGAAACTTACCACTTTGCTGGAGTATGTGAGCTTTGCTAAAACTAAATGTTAAATATAAAGAAAGTTATGAAGCAAATTCATACGTGTTTTGCGCTTTGTTATTAACAGCATTTCCAAAATCGAAAGAAACATTTAAAATAAAAAAATACATGTTGTTTCTCTTTTTAGTACTCAGTAGTCAATGATGAATACATTACAACTCTTCACTTTCCATATCACACCTGCCAGATCTACCTGATATCATCGCTCCGTAGGACCAAGGTATTGATATTGAATTCTCGGGATGATATCAGGTGTGATATGGAAAGTGGAGAGTGATAATTTATACTTAACGTTGGTAAATGCATACCTTTCAAATTAAGTATTGCCTTTTGTGATGATATTTATTTTTTTGTCGCACGAACTGCTCATTCGAGTTGACTTAGCTTGCTACGTTAACAAATTAATTATATCGTGTATTACACAGACTAGATGGTCTAATAAGAGACACGGGCAAGCTTCAGACCTATATTGACCACGCCCTCATACCAATGGTGAGCCAGCTGATGCACGAGCCGGCTATCGGAGGATGGGATATTATGAACGAAGCCGAAGGCGAGCTGAAAAAAGGGGTATACAATAACGAACTCTGCTCTTACTCATACAGGTGCGGGATGGACTGGACAGTTGTACAGCGCACAAGAACTTCAGAGGTGAGGGAGAGAACTGCGACAGAAAATTGAACGAAATAACTTAATATTGAAAAGGGTTAGGTAATCTCATCCCAGTGACCTTTTCTCCGCGGGATGGGCGGAATAGTTGTATAGCACACAGGAACTGCAGAGGTGAGAGTGAGAGAACTGCGCCAGGAAATTCAAACGAAATACTATTGAGAGGAGTAAGGTAAACTCACTCCCGTGACCACATTGATGTATTCAAAGTTCCAATGTGTTACGCCTATTGTCAAACTTGTTGTTTGTAATGTATTACACTTTAACTACTGTGTACAAATATTAGATACTTTCGAGTCATTACACTTTCAAAAAGTATTTTCAATCATACGTTGGCTGGTGGATATCTATCGTGTTCGGCCGTTTCCAAAGGTCCACTTTCATACTCTTTTATTGTCTAACTTATAACGTTTTAATAAAACCTAAAATAAAATATAGTTATAAAATGCAATTTTAGATTTGTCAACTGGCAGGCGGATGCGATCCGTCGAACAGATCCCGGGACTATGGTTACGGTTGGTTCTTGGAATATGAAAGCCAATACAGACAATTTCGGATTCATAAATCTGTGGAAAGATGCATGCCTCGTTTAAGCTGGTCACAGACAACAGGTACACAACTACACATAGTGTCAAACTGCCAGTGTTTTACTTTGATACATGAGTTATTAGGCACTACGAATTTCCGTCGAACAGATCCCGGGGCTATGGTTACGGTTGGTTCTGGGAATGCAAAAGCCAATATAGACAATTTCGGATTAATGTAATTTGTGTAAAGAATCGTACCTCGTTAAAGCTGGTCACAGGCAACAGGTTATCAAATATACATCGTACCAAATGCATAGTGTTCAGTTTTGATACATGAGTTCTTATTCACTAACAATTTCACCAGAGAAAAGATGAACGGTCCTCCTGAATAAGAGTATGTATCCTTAACCAACTGAACTTTCTTTAATTGTAAAACTATATTTTAAAGTGGACTGATGTTAAACTCTTATTGGGAGAAAAGAGAAGTGTAATACAAAACAAACAGTACATTCATCCATTCATAATAGCCAGATCGACTATGTAACGAGTCATAAAATCGAAATTAAAATTTTATCATATCTTATTGACAAGTTTCATGTTCAGAATGAATTGCTGTTGGTGCTGAAACAAACATAAAAACATAAACATAAACATGAAATCCATGGTCCGGTACTTTGATAATTGATTGACGAATTTTATTTTCAGGGCCATTTGACATTTTACCAAATTCATACCTATTCCCATAGCGGTCACTGGGACGGAGTTTCACCATTCCAGGTATGTGGATTTTGTATTTTGTAAGCGCTTTTCTATGTCAGCATATTGTAAACGCGATATAATGATGAAGTTATGTTCCATATTGAGACGGTCCTATTTTAAAACAAACACAGAGAATGAGTATTTTATGATACGTGTTTTTCAAAATGGCTAAACAATAATTCGTATTGCGTGACACTTTGCAATCTGCCTTATCCTTAAGCATATGCCTGCGTGTTTTGTTTTGTTGACACCGTTTTGCAAACTCTACATTTTCTGTTCGACCTTTGCATCTACTTTTATTACAACTTGAACTTAATGTGACTGTTTCTTGTATATTTTGTCAGAAACATTTTAATAACTTTGGCCTTAACAAACCGGTGGTGATTGGGGAATTCCGACAGTCGTGTTGTTCTGGTATGAGTATACAGAACATGTATAACTACGCCTACTACTACAGATACGCCGGAGCCTGGGAATGGCAAGCCATTGAGGGAAACTGGGGCTCACTGAAGACGGGCATGTCCTTTATTAAGGAGAAAAACGACCAAAACAAGGGTGGACTTGTTCACATTCAATTGTAGCAAAATGTGGATTGTAAAGATTTAATAATGCAATAAAATAGTTTATTACAAACTGTCTTTGTACTTGATTTTAATAAACCCACAATTAATAAATAGATTGATTAAATACTGTTTATGCTAAATAGACTCTTCATTCAAATACTATGCATTACTGTAGTTACTTCAACAAGTTGATAATGTGTCCAAGATGGCTTCCATCAATGCTTATTGACATAGATTTATTTAGAGATTCCAAAATTGGAACATAGTGAGACTAGACCATTTGTGTTTGATTGCGGATCAAGCTTCATTTCTTATGCTCACACACTCCTTGAATTTGTCATTTACTACCGGCATTTAAAACCGCGTAAACGCCGAAAAAAATACGATTCAATTTTTAATTCTGAGCAATAAAAGAGAGACAAAATAGCAATAATATATACATGGTTTCGTAAAAATAAAAATCGACATAGGATTTGAATTCATCCGCTCTGCACACTTATTTTTATTTGAAGCAAGGTTCGTGCAGTTATATCTCGATCTGGTTTTAAATTACAGTAACGTCAATGCAAAATAAAGACAAACTTCCGATATATAGGGAAATAATTTGGTAAAACAATCCTCTTATAGCTGTGGTTCTTGATGGATCCGTATATACAAAAGGATTTCCACTGGAAAACTGAGAAAAACTGTCATATAGAAACAACAGCCATCAAACCAATGTCACCTTAGGTCCATACTGCACCACAAACCAAAATAAATGAGCATATTTAAATGGTCAGTGAAAATGATGAAATGGTCTTTATTATCTTTAACGTGCACGGGGTATGGCTCTCGCTGTAATGGGATCGACGGCTTTACACTCCATTTGAAAGAAGGCATAGTTTCAAAATACATTGCACGTGTAAATTACTGCCGGAGTATGTTTTAAAAATCTGAGATGTGACCGCACTGTGATTCGAACCCGAAACCTTTTGAAAGATTTGCAAAGATGCTAACCAATCGGGCACCGCAACTTTATGTCAGTAAACATGTGTTGATAATGTTACATGTATAAACGGGTTAGAATTCTCCCGAAGTCCTGTTCATTGTGTCATCTTTGCCATGTTCATTAACATCCTTAATCGTCATCCCTGGATTGTTTCATGTGCTACGTGAGTGGTGGCAGAAAACAAGGATCGTGGCTCCAGTCAAAGATGGAGTGTTTACAATAGAATTTGCAACAACTGCAGTTCTGCAGATCAGCTCTGCTGATGAGAAGGTAGTATGCCCATTCTGCTTATGTTTTATCTAGAAATAAATGGAGAGCGGGCCTGTTCATTTCTGTTGGGGCCATATAACCTTTTTGTGGCGGCGTGCCGTTAAACTCTAATTCGCCTAAACTCCGACTTTATTCCATCCATTAACCTTTTTTTTATTATTTACTACTAACTTCGTGCCTTTGATGGGGACGTTAACTGCGCGGTCCCGTGTATCATCCGAGAACATTAAAGAACCATAGGAATATATTCGTTTGGAAGTGTAAGGTGGTTCCCGGATTCCTATTCAGCATTGCCTCTGTATGAGCGGCTCTAAATAACCTATATTGTGTTAAAACATTCAATTCAACCACCCCCACAAACCTGCCCGCCCCCCTTGCAGTCAAACAATTTTTTTTAATTTCAAAAGTAAGTGCTAAAATCATGTAAAATGATGTAAAACTCCATTCAAATCAAATCAAATGGATCGTCTCCGTGACCGGATGGCTAACGACGTTGCGTAAACCTACGCCTCTCACCGCTGCGGGTTCGAATCCCACTAGGAGGTTGACTTGTAAGTGAGGAAGTATCGATTCTTACGGATATTAGTTCGAGTTTGGCATAATATGTAAGGTGGTTTTCCATTGCACATATTGCCGGTTTCAGCCAGACTATATATTCGAGTCTGCCACTTCGTAGATTTTAATTGAAGTGGTTAGAAAATCATAAAGTAAGTCACACTTAATTTCCTTTTATGAATGTTTATAGTAATTCTTAAATAGTATCCCTCTTTGACGGATTTTCGAATTATATACAAATCAAAAGGTTCCGAAAGAACGTTCGGACGATAACAAATGCACTTTTATTGAGGCAACACATCAATGAAACAAGTGCAAGTTATATACGTTAATATATTGAATATCATTTTCTCATGTTCTTGGAAATGAAAATTGCTGATATCTGCTATATTAAGATAACTGATAATTTGAAGTGATTTGAATATCCGAAGATATGTTTAATCTAGTTTTGTTTTAATTGCAATATGTGAGAAGAATATACTGTATGATATGTAGAGCCGCAACACAAGAAAACGTCCCTTCGGACGTTTAAACAACAACGTCCTAAAAGTAACAATTGATGACGTCGGCCGGTAATCAATTAATGACTAATCACATTTCTCGTCACTTCCGTCTTTTACCTAATTATTATATCATAGGGAATATGTTTCTAAATAAAAATAGTTGATGCTATAGAAAATGGTAACTGTATATGTTTTGTGTTGTTATTTAATCAAAGACGTCGTCCAATACGCCGACGTTAACGTCAAAATTAATGGTGAGTACAAACTTTAATTTTCAAATTGAGATAAAATAATTTTTAATTAATATATCAACATAAAATAAAGAGTTTTTAAAGAGAAAATCACCATGTTTCATAACCATCCAAAAACATAAAAGTGTTTCGTCTCATATATATATACTCTTAGACTCTTAAGAAAGCAATACATACGACTTTTTTCTGTTATGAGTAAATTTTAGAATTCTTAAATACATTCAATTAACAAATTAATGTATGTAGCAAGTGTGTACATTATTACTATACAGTTGGCTTGCGGAACGTCGGTGG
>JAWPHD010004236.1:0-193428 GCA_037043455.1 Cyrtodaria siliqua
CATGATTCAGTTATGTGATATTTGTCAATAGTAGCCTGGTTTCTATTTTTTTTTTGTTTTAAAAAAAAAAGTAAATAGTATGAAGAAACAGAAAAGAGGATATTAATGATGTTAAATAAATAATAACGTCTGGACCAAGCTAGGTCATAGCTAACAGTACTGTACAGTGATAATATTTATAACTTATCACGTGCCGACTTTTAAAATGAATGTGTGTGTGTCTTGGTATAAATTGTACCTAGATTATATTGTTTTAGGCACAGACCTAATATTAACACAATAGATTGGACGCTACGAAATTTTCTAAATTTCACGTGGCAAAGTGTGAAAATTTCACAAAATATTCTCAACTTTAAACACACATATGTCATAAAGAGTTTTATAGATACAAGTTTAGCAAAAAGGAGTTTGACGAAAACTTTGACTATGACATTTTTAACTTCAAACATCTTTTTATACAATTTCTTATAATAAACAGAAATTATTATAATCCCATTTTGATATTCACTATGAATCTTTGGATGTATTCTCATCAAAATCAGTGAATAATTGAGAGAGAAGATAGAAGGAAAAATTAAGGTGCCACTTGATATTTTGGTTACTTCATTGGTTAAGATAGAAAGTTTCCTATCTGTTTATTAGTATGTCTGTGTTTTAGGGCACATGTATTGGCACATGTATTGAAGGATTTTATTTTAAACATGTTCCGATATCATATCATCAGAATATGGTATCAACACCGTGTTGTTTAGGTCTGAATATGAGTTCATCGTAGATCTTGAATGAAGTGGGTAAAAATATTTATAAGAGCTGGATAGAACTTGTCATATAGGGCCCTGATAAGACGTATATGCACGTGTGTATTTGCCCGTGTCTGGTGGGTAACTTTTGATCAGTGAGGAAGTATGTACCTACTCCCTGTTATGATCAACTTACAAGAAGTTAATGACTGAGAATTCCTTGTACATAAAATAACGATCCAATTTTAGGCTCAGTTATTATATCGCTGGCCTGTAAACTAGATAGTATCATTATTCGTTATATTGGGACACCTAAATGCAAACGAAAAGCCCAGCCCGGTGTAAATGGGAATATACCTTTATATCGAAGCCCCATCCCCTCCTCAAGTGTTACTTAAAATAGATTCGTTAGTGTTGGCCAATCAGAGAGCACCAAATAACGTCGTACTTTCGGTTTCTGGCCTTCCGGTTTACTCACACATGTTAGTCAATGTCAGAAATAACAATCCAAATATAAACAAATCACGCCTATATATCCCGTGGAACTCCTTGATAACAGTTCGTATAAATGTGTTAACAATATTACCGAAGGAAATCACATTTGATTTGAAACAAATACAGACTCATGGCAACACCTGAACGAGAGATACGGTGAGTTTTGACATACATTTTATGTTTCCCCTTGGCCTGGCTATTCTATAATGGCCTAACAAGACATTTCCTGACTAACCCTAATTTTTTTTTTTTTTGTTTTGTTGCTAAAATCGTAAAAAGGGATGATATACAGTGAGGGAAGTCTCGGATTACTCCCTGTAGCCTAATACAGTCAGGGAAGTCTCGGATTACTCCCTGTAGCCTAATACAGGCCAGGGAAGTCTAGGATTACTCCTGTAGCCTAATAATTTGGGCGTTAAAAATGCTTTTTTTTAATAGCCTATTCTATATAAAAGAGACTTAAAATAATTGTAGCATGGTCGGTGACATTTCCGTTGATGAAATACAGAGCATTAAATCGTTTAATTTATGGTAACTAAATGGGCGTGGCTATGCCGTACTACAACTACCGGATATTGGAATTTAGAGTACGGTCACTATGACGTCACAGTGTTCTTAAGTACACCATGCTACAAAAAGATAGAGTCTGTCTCAGCCCGTTGGTTATTTAAACACCTCGATGGGCTATGCCCATCTCGGTGTTTAAATAAGCAACTCGCTGAGACCAGACTCTATCTATTACTTAGAGCCTACTGCAGTAAAGTTTATAATGCCTGCGGAAGCTAGCTAAATAACACAACTGTTAAAAGAGCCTGCAGTTTAGGAGTGGATCTACTACCGAACACAATAGTGGCCTCTCATTTCATAATTTTTTTTTTATATAAACTTTATTTACTTAATTTATGAAGTTACAACTTCACAGCATCCGTTATCAAATGTGCTCCCTGGCACAAATCAGGTATGTGCTTTCAGGAATTTTTCTAGGCTCATTTTTTGGGGCCAAATATCGGCAACCATCCCATTCAAAATATTCTCACATTTTCCAAAAAAGCAAAAAATACTCCCAAATAAAAAAAAAGGAGTTTTTTCTTTTATTAAATGTAGCCCTATTTGACCATGTACATGTGCTGCACTTTTGTAAGAACTTGATTTTTTAACTATTTCAAACAATTTATTGCCTTATATGTAATATACAGCTTTTCTTATTTTTCCCCAATTTGAAGGTTTCACAGGCATATTTTCCCAATTCAAAGGGCCAGGGGGCCCCCGACTACTTTCAAAACTGCAGAAAAATCCCTGGCATTAGCGTAAGGAACCATTTAGTGGTGTGTCCATTTTGTGGCTGTTTTGGTTATACATGATAGCCCTGGGTGTAACACCCCTCACCCGCCATCCAGACTACAGTTAATTAGACATGCATCTTGTGTCCTATTAATAAACTTGCCAGCATCCGGCGTTCAAAAAGGGTGCAAACTCAACCACCAGCTGCAGCATACCATATGGCTCTCAAAAATATTGCCTGAATCAGGCTTACCAAAAGGGAAGTTTCACCCTCCATGATGATTAACATATTTATCCATGGATTATTTTCTCGTCTTTATCTCATGAAACTGCTATCATATTACACAATTCTTACACTTTAACTGCTCGTGTTATTAAAAAGTGATTAAATCCTTCTCTTAACTAATATGCTTATAATCTCTACCAGTATCAATTTATCTTTGCTTATTTAAAACTGTTGATTTACCCTTTACGATCATATTTTGCAGGCCGGTGACAAATGGCCATGGTATTTCCCCGTGTCAGAAGAAGGCGAGGATACAAACAGAAATGGAAATGTTTGACGACATTTACCCTGAAATTGTACAGTTCCTCGTTAATCCTGGACTGAAAGATACAGAGATCTCAGATGCTTGTAAATGGTTTAAAGAGGTAGTGCCTGCATAACAACTATTCACCCACACACCAGGTGTTGACTGTAGATTTAATAATACACATCTTTTGTAATTAACTGGTAAAAGAGGTTATGACCGTACCATCTTGCAACACACCGCATCTTTAGTGGTCAACCTATTTACAGTTCACCACCATGCTTTCCTCTTTGATTGTTTGATGACCGGACAGGTTGTGTCCCCTGTGATAACGACTACATAAATCCTGAAAATGAGTGTATCGGCTATCTTGGCGTGCATCCAATGGTTTGTATGTATCTTCCTGTGCTCTGGCCAAGCCATTTAGTACTGAATTTGTGGCTTTCTAGGCTTTTGTTGTAACAGTCATATACACATGACCATCTTTGTGTCTTACTTATATTGTATAACTAGTAATGCTGCCTTGTTTGTAAGACAATACAGTCGGGTGGGGATTTCCTTATTTACACTGTCCTTTTTATGCCCCCGAAAAGGTTTCGGGAGCATATTGTTATCGACCGTCCGTCCGTCATTCCGCAGTTCGTGTCCGGACTGTACCTTCAAAGCCCCTACATGGATTTTTAATTAACTTGGCACAAGTGCTCACCACAACAAGACGACATGTCACACAAAAACCTGGTCTGTGGCCCCCAAGGTCAAGGTCACACTTAGAGGTCAAAGGTCAAATCATGTCCGGTCAATAACTTTTGCATGCCTTGACGGATTTTCAAATAACTTGGCAGAAGTGCTCACCACAACCGGACGACATGTCACGCACAAAATCCAGGTCCGTGGCTCCAAGGTCAAGGTCATACTTAGAGGTCAAAGGTCGCTTCGGGGGCATTTGTCACTTACAGTGACATTTCTTGTTGGGATGACATTGGGGTAAGAACCAGGTTTGATGCACCATAGAATCTCCTTTAAACCCCCAGCGCCCTTTTTGCCCGTTATGTCAACCCGTCTATGTTTGTGATGTTGAATACTTTGCTTCTCAGTATTTATCCTTGTATTTTATATACTGATGGCCAACAAAAACACACCATTAACTCCATATGTTTACGCTGAAACAATATTTTCTATTTTTGAAGTATTGAATCTTGATACCTAACTTGTCATAAATGTTTATGGTAGGCTTTTATGACAAGCAGTTAATGCAGTTATTTACCTTGTCATTTAACATTGTTTATTATGGATTATCATAATTAGAAAACTTCCACTAAATTTCAAGCTGCATTATTAATCTGTCTCGGAATACATTTCAGTTGGTTTTACTCGCCTCTTTATCGTTTGACTTCTGACAGTATTATGCAATGACGGTTTTCGAGGTAATGATTTCTTGTGCGATCTAACTGAAGAAACACGGAAATGCACATGCATTTCATAACACCAATATGGAAAGCACTAAATCCAGATATGAACGTAAATAAATGTTAAATGTCGACTCGTTATATGGATTATATCATGTTTTCTCCAACATGCCTCAAATTCTAACTTTTAAAAGGATCTGTTTTTTGGTGCGTTTTCTTTGACCATGAGTATAGTTTTTTTTTTATGTATATTTTCGAATGACATGAATGCTACATTTCCTGTTCCACTTATGCATCTTCTTTTAACTGATTGCATTATTTCACTGTAGGAACATCTGATTGCACAAAGACGGAATATTTATAATTACTAAACTATATTACATATGCCCTCAAAAGGAAAAGCGTGCCATTTCATACATGTTTTGCCTATACCTCAGGTGCTGGAGTACAACGTACCTCATGGGAAGAAGAACCGCGGCATGTTTGTAGTGATGGCATACAAATATCTAGTCAAGGACACAACTGAACAGGATCTACGTATTGCCAGGGTGCTGGGCTGGTGTATTGAACTGGTAATTGAGAGTTTTTCCTACAGAGACAGTTAACCCATGTAAAATATTCCAATTAAGAGCATATAATAAAAATTAAATTCGAATATTAAAACAATGCAATGTGTGAATATTTATGATTATAGTTATGAGACAAATATTACACTAGGTAATCAATTAAAATTTCATTTTTAGCTCTACTGATCAGAGATCAGCAGAGCTTATGCCGTGGTGCGGCGTCCGTCCGTCTGTCCGTCTGTCTGTAAACTTATTTTTGTAGCGACAACTCCTCTGAAACTACTGAATGGATTTTCATGAAACTTTACAGAAATGTTGCCCATGAAGTCTAGTTGATCCTAGCAAAAATTCATGTTGATGTGAAATCCAAGATGGCCACCAAATCTAAAAATAGGTTTTTAAAAAACAAGTTTGTAGCGACTACTTCTTGAAAACTATAAGTGATATTGATATGGGACTTTTTCTAAAATGATCAGCATGACATGATGTTGGTCCTTGTCAAAAATCGTTTTGATTCGACGTTAAACATGGCTGCCAGCGGCCATCTTTGTTTACATAGAATTATATAATGAAAACTTTTTAAAAAACAAGTTTGTAGCGACTACTTTTTGAAAACTATAAGTGATATTGATATGGGACTTTTTCTAAAATGATCAGCATGACATGATGTTGGTCCTTGTCAAAAATCGTTTTGATTCGACGTTAAACATGGCTGCCAGCGGCCATCTTTGTTTACATAGAATTATATAATGAAAACTTGTAGCGACTACTCCTCTGAAACTACTTGACGGATTTTCATGAAACTTCACAGGAATGTTGCTTTTGATGTCTAATTGATCCTAGCAAATTTTAGGTCGGCCGGAAATTCAAGATGGCCGCCACGACTAAAAATAAATTTTCAAAATACAAGTTTGTAGCGACTTCTTCTTGAAAACTATAAGTGATATTGATATGGGACTTTTTTTAAAATGATCAGCATGACATGATGTTGGTCCTTGTCAAAAATTGTTTTGATTCAACGTTAAACATTGCTGCCAGCGGCCATCTTTGTTAACATATAGTTATATAGTAAAAACTACTCCTTTGAAACTACTTGGCAGATTTTCATGACACTTTACAGGAATGTTGCTCTTAATGTCTAATTGATCCTAGCAAAATTTCAGATCGGCCAGAAATTCAAGATGGCCGCCACAGGTAAAAATAGAATTTTAAAAAAGAAGTTTGTAGCGACTACATCTTGAAAACTATAAGTGATATTGATATGGGACTTTTTGTAAAATGATCAGCATGACATGATGGTTATCAGAGTCAAACATCATTTTGATTCGACGTTAAACATGGCTGCCAGTGGCCATCTTTGTTTACATAGAGTTATATAATGAAAACTTGTAGCGACTACTCCTCTGAAACTACTTGACGGATTTTCATGAAACTTCACAGGAATGTTGCTGTTGATGTCTAATTGATCCTAGCAAAATTTCAGGTCGGCCGGAAATTCAAGATGGCCGCCATGCTTAAAAATAAATTTTCAAAAAACAAGTCTGTAGCGACTACTTCCTGAAATCAAAATCAATCAGTAGAGCTTCAAGGTCATTGACCTCTTGTTTTGAGTAAAATATTGTGTTTTGTCAGTGAAAGAACATTCGTAATCGCTAAATATTAGTGACAGTAAAACTGTTACTTTGAGTCATGACGTCAGTAAAGTGTTGCTGACGTTAACATCATCTGCCGATAACATTCAATAAAGCGAATAATTCTGGTTAAAAGCATACATAAACTGATTTAAAATGTAATAAATAGAGGATATTTATTTGTTTTGAGTGAATATAGAAATATTTGAGTTTTCTCTCTTCGAGATGAATATAAAAACCTATATTCACGATAAATCAACAAATATTCTATTAATTATACTCTCACAACCTGGAAATGATGAAAAAATGAAGAAAACAAATATAATGTGCCAAAACAAGGACGTCAACAACATAAACACATCAACAGTTGCTTGACATCATTTTGAGCGAAAATATGTTGTATTTTCACATGTGAAATATAAACAATGAAAATAATTATAAGGTTTTATTTTAATCATAAAATCCACTATTTCACTGGAAAGTAGATCTATATAATAAATAAGATTATTTAACTGCTGGGTTTGCTTATTGGGATATCCTTCACTCAATGGTAAAATACTAGAAGTGTTTTTGTTTTTTCACTCATTTGCATCCACTAGTTCGTGAAAAGAACCACACACCTACCATCTTGCGAAGGATTTCACTAGAATCTATCCAAGCAGTTAATATTATTTCAGCCTCGTCCGTCGGATGGGGACGTAAACCGGGCGGTCCCGTGTATCGGTCTATCCTCCGAGCACGTAAAAGAACCATAGGAATCTATTCGATAATCAGAGTAGGGCGGGTTCCCGGATTCCTATATATCCTTCCCCTCTCTGGGGCGGCTCTAAATAACCTATACTGTGTTGATGAGCCGTTAAACAACATTCAAGTATATATTATATTATAACAGTTGGAACCTTCAATATTTAATAGAAAACATAGATCTATATATTATTTTTCCATAAAGGGAGTCAATTTGCCATTTGCTTCACTTAAAGTAGCTATCCCGCCGACAACAGCCACATTTTACTACATAATTATGAACACAGTTTCTAAATCTACTGGCGACGAGGTATATATACATAACTTACAACATGACTTTCATATGTTGAGAACCCTGACTATACACAGTATAAACGGCTTTAACCAGCCGGTCCAAACCCCAAAACTAGAGCGTCGAATTAAGGGTTACCATTACCAACTTTACTTTTAATAGGCACATATACATTATTATATGACCTGAACACCTGGATAGAGTTTTGTTAAACGTTTTATGTAATTTTGCCGTTATTTGGCAGATTAGTTTCTTTAAATAACTCTCATTGCCAAAAATGTCATAAAAATCAAAGTTAGTTTTCCTGTATGTTAATTTTTATCAAAATTTAAAATGGACTTTTAACTCCTGTGCTCTTTGAAGATCACCTGATTGCTGGAGTACGTCAGGTGAAATTGTTTTCTTTTTTACTCTCAAAAGATATAAGTGATACTTAAATCTAAATCCTACGGTTCTAATACATTTCAGTTGCAAGCATTTTTCCTGGTAGCGGATGATGTGATGGATGCCTCGTACACAAGACGTGGGCAACCATGTTGGTTCAGAAAGGTAAGTTGACAGGGTTCCTCTAACAGTTGGAATTTATTAATCAGATAAGAAAAAACGACAAGGAGCATATTTTAACACACTGCAATTTGAACCCTTCCTTTATCTGTGATGTTTTTTAACTGAGAACGGCATTTCAAAGAGTTGGCAGTTGTCACCCCCCTACTGTAGGTAATTGATAATTAAAAAAAAATAAAGAAATAGTATTGAACAGATGCAAACCTTACTAAAGGTAAATTTTGTTTATATCAAACAATGGTTAATAATTATAGTTTGTCAGAAGTACTTACGGTACATAATAACGTGCCTTTTATGATTGCACACGCAGAAAGGTGTTGGCATGGAGGCCATTAATGATGCTGTGTACCTGGAGTCGTGCGTCTACCAAATACTCAAGAAATATATCCGAGACAAAGCGTACTATGTCAGTATCATGGAACTCTTTCACGAGGTAATTATTCAACATATCTTAATACAAAGTGGGGTGGTTTTGGTATGAAATTGTTCAACACAACTTATTCAAACACAATTTGGATATATTTTCATCTTTGGTAATTGTACAACTGTGAACATGCCTTCAATTAACAACTTTAATTCTGGTTCATATAAGTGCAACAACGGATCAATTCTTGGGTTTAAAATGTGTTTTTAAAAAGGTAGGTTACATAATTGGCCAGTACATACACATAACATTATTCAGCATTACCAATACAAGGTTAATAGCCTACACAACATACATACATACACTGTTGTGTTTGTCAAACTTTTTTTATCCAATCAAATGACCATGATGTTCATGCCCCACCACGAAAGTGGAGCAGTCATATAGTGTGTTCTGAATCTGGGTAGAAATGTCTATGGTGGTGGGGGATACCGATGAATGCATCTTCATGTATTTTATATCCTGCTTTCACAAAGTGAAGTGGGGGCTATATAGCAATCGTGTTGTTTGTAACGTCCCGTCGCGAAACATATTTTCATCCGATCGCGTCCCGTCCCATCGGGTAACACATTTTTATTACTTACTTAATGACCTTATGTCCCGCTACATCACTGATTGTTCATTGCTTATTTATTACAGAATTATGGCCCTTTGTTGATAGTGATAGTTTTTACAGACATTTGGAATTATGTATTATATTCAATGATCATGTTAAAACTCATGTGATGTATTAAAGCAGTTAGCTTATTATATTTTGCACTGTTCCAGATTAGTCACTGTACAATCACAGGCCAGTGCTTGGATATGACCGTGTCCCCACCAGCTGGTACCATAGATTTTACCAGTTATACCTCAGAAAAATACAAAGCAATAGTGAAATGGAAAACTGCATTCTACTCCTTCTATCTGCCAGTTGCCGTGGCAATGTATATGGTAAGTTGTATATTTAATGGTCAACCCTACCATTGCGAATAAACTGTGATCTACAGTTAACCTATAACATAATATTTTTCTATTCACGAAAAACACTCTCTGATATTCTTTCCATGTGTGTAACCTCCACTGTTCTTTCCATGTGTGTAACCTCCACTGTTCTTTCCATGTGTAACCTCCACTGTTCTTTCCATGTGTGTAACCTCCACTGTTCTTTCCATGTGTGTAACCTCCACTGTTCTTTACTTAAGTGAAAAACACGTTACTGTTCTTTACTTGAGTGAAAAACATGTTACTGTTCTTTACTTGAGAGAAAAACAAACACTCGCCACTGTTCTTTACTTGAGTGAAAAACAAACACTCGTCACTGTTCTTTACTTGAGTGAAAAACACGTCACTGTTTTTTACTTGAGAGAAAAACAAACACTCGCCACTGTTCTTTACTTGAGTGAAAAACAAACACTCACCACTGTTCTTTACTTGAGTGAAAAACAAACACTCGCCACTGTTCTTTACTTGAGTGAAAAACAAACACTCGCCACTGTTCTTTACTTGAGTGAAAAACACGTCACTGTTTTTTACTTGAGAGAAAAACAAACACTCGCCACTGTTCTTTACTTGTGTGAAAAACAAACACTCACCACTGTTCTTTACTTGAGTGAAAAACAAACACTCACCACTGTTCTTTACTTGAGTGAAAAACAAACACTCGCCACTGTTCTTTACTTGAGTTAAGAAATAATAAATAAGTACCTTTGTTTTATCTCGCATCCGAACGACTAACTGTATTTTATTCACCGATAAAATACAGGTCCGTATTTATTATTTCGATTCTAACACAACAATTACCCCATTATTTACGCTATTGTTGGGGCACTATATATTATTTCGGAGGTCAAGGTAATCAGGCTGCTATGTTTACAGGCTGTTCCATTGGGTGCCCCCGTATGCAAAGTTCTGCGTTTCAATGCACTAGTTTTCACGTGACAAACAAATAAGTCATTGCTTACGTCATATAGCTTGCGCTGTATGACGTCAAACGTTCTCACCTTGTTCAAGATGCTTATTAATGTTATATGTACATGTGCATATGATGGGTTTATTTCGGGGGGTTGCACGGTTTGGGAGAATGGCAATTTTGTTGTAATTAACATTTCATTAACATTACTGTTCAGTTTGTCTTCGTGACGTATATTTACCAAGTGACGTCATGTAACGTGGCGCTTCCAACGGATGAAATATACGCGGGGAATTAATGTAACAGCTGTGTTTTATCGTAGAATAACATACAGCTGTCTCCCTTCTTTGTGTATATGAAAGACTGCAGAGGTCGTGTTAGAATGAAAAACAAACACTCATCACTGTTCTTTACTTGAGTGAAAAACAAACACTCGCCACTGTTCTTTACTTGAGTGAAAAATAAACACTCATCACTGTTCTTTACTTGAGTGAAAAACAAACACTCATCACTGTTATTTACTTGCGTGAAAAACAAACACTCTCCACCGTTCTTTTCTTCGGTTTAAACACTCCATCCACTGTTCTTTCCTTGGGTGAAAAAAAACTTCACTGTGCTTTCCTTGAGTTAAAATTCTTCAATTATCCTTGAGTGAAAAACATCCACTGTTCTCTCCTGGGGTGAAAAACACTCAGCACTGTGATTTCTTTGAGTGAAAAAACACTCCACTGTTCTTTTATTGAGTGCAAAACCACCCTTCATTGTTCTTTCTTGGGTGAAACACCCTCTACAGTTTTTTTGTTGAGTATAAACACCCTCCACTGTTCTTTCCTTGAGTGAAAAGACTCAACTGTTCCTTCCTTGAGTGAAAAGACTCAACTGTTTCTTCCTTGAGTGAAAAGACTCAACTGTTTCTTCCTTGAGTGACACACACTCCACATTTCTTTCTTAAATGTAAAACACTCCACTGTTCTTTTCTGAGTGAAAACTCTACTGTTCTTTACTTCAGTGGAAAACTCCACTATTCTTTCCTTGAGTGAAAAACACCAGCGCTGTTCTATCCATAAGAGTAATTAGTGTGTTTGTCTCATAACTTAAAGGTTGTGGGTTCAAGTTACGCCTGTGACCTTGAACACATTACTCAACTCCCATTGCTTCATTCATCAAATACATTAAGCAGTCATAAGTAATGGAGACTATGATCCAGACATGTAAAAGAATCTGTTGAATTAACCCTTAACATGCTAAGGCCAAATAAAATTATACCTGAGTTTACTGTAACCCGACCGACCCGCTGAAAACACCCCCGACTCCTTTTTGTTTTATTGAAAATAAAAAAATAAATAAAAGAAATGAAAGTAGGCCGACTCATGTGCTCCCTGTCCTGCTGTTGGAACTGACCCTCTTCCGAACTTGCGAAAAATAAAATTAAACGGTTTTACCCCTTTGCAATAATTGCAAGTGATTGGGAAAAGAGCCAGTTGTTGCCATGCCTTTTGAGAAACAATAACACATACACAATTTCATTTGTTATCTATTGTAGTTTTTAAAATACCACATTTTCCCATTCATCAAAGCTCATGGCCACCTTAAATTAACTTCGCCAAAAAATAAAATAAAAAAATAAAATAAAATAAAATGCCTACCTACCTACCCGATTTTTTTCAGCAATGTTACAGTAAACACAGATATAATTCTATTTGGCCTAAGCATGACTATAATAGCCTTTGTCTGTAACTCGCAGGCTGATCTGGGTTTACAATGTCTGGCTGCTGATCAGTCATTTTGCCCAAAATACCCCTTTGTCACATAAATGGAATGGTCTTAATTTAAAGAAAGAACAGTCCATTATATATATATGTAGCGGGTTAAGGGTTAATGAACTGCTAAACAACATTACTATTCTTTCTACAGGCGGATGTTAACAGCGAGGAAAGTCATAACTGCGCCAAAGCAATATTGATGAAGATGGGACAGTATTTCCAAGTCCAGGTACAACTTATTCACAAACACTTATGGTACTTATAAATGTAAGAAAGTTACCGCTAGTTAGGATTATGCCAGTGTTGAACTGTGTGAATCTTCTATGGTCATTTAGCAGTGAACATATTACTTTTATAAGCAATATCAGTAATATTGAAATATATAGATGCATGCACTGGTAATTAGGTAACCACCATCGGTCTGAATTGTATTAATGATGGTGCCTTGTATAAGGTTGTGTGTGTGATTCTACTCTAGTTGCAGCATTTGCAAGGATATTTGTTCATTTTCTTGTATTCACATTACTTAGGTTCATCTTTAAAGAAACTAACCTGCCAAATAAGTGCCGAATTACACTACAAAACCATTCATCAAAACTCTGTCCAAGTGTTCAGGTTAAATAATAATGTAAATGTGCCAATTAAAAGTGTATGTTTCTTCTTGAGTTTTTAAAATACCCCTGATTGAATATGCGTAAAATGAATTACAAGTTGGTAACTCTTAATTTGATGCTGCAGTTTTGGGGTTTGGCCTGGCTCGGTCAAGCTGTTTATATTGTGTCTACAGTGTTTGGATTCTCATAATATGCAAGTTATGTAGGTTTAGAAACGGTGAACATATGTTGTAAATTTTAGCTGTTGTTGGCAGGATAGCTACTTAAATATAAGGATCTTTTAAACAAGTTTTTGACAACATGTTTTATGTCAGGATGATTACCTGGACTGTTATGGTGATCCAGAGGTGATTGGGAAGATTGGCACGGACATTCAGGACAACAAATGTAGTTGGTTGGTTATCACTGCTCTCGAGAAGGCCTCAGCGGAACAAATTGCTGTGCTTAAGGTAAGAAAGGCAGTAGTACACAGACGAGAATATCATGGCACATAAGATCATGTAGAATATGCGATGTGTAGTGTCGCACAAAAAAAACAATTTTGTAGGTGTCAAATTATAACAAAAATAGCATTCTGTTTGGAAAGAATAATATAGTGTAAAAAACATTTATTTATGGAAATTTGATAAAAATCTTATAAGCATTGAATGGTAAACTGTCTATAAAATGTACTGACATGTGCTTCTGTATATATTTTTATGTCTCCCCACACGAAGTGGAAGAGACATTTTGTTTTTGCTGTGTTTGTCCATCCGTCTGTCTGTCACAAATGTCGCAGCTACTCCTCCTAAACCGCCACTACTCCTCCTAAACTGCTTGTTGGATTTCGCCAAACATGTACAGGAAGCATTGTTATAATGTCTAGTTAATGCATTTCGCGTTTGTGTTCCGGTTCAATGATTTTTGAGTTATGTCCCTTTGACATTTCACTTTAAATTTGTAGTCGTCACTACTCCTCCAAGACCGCTTGTTGTATTCCGATGAAACCTGGCAGGAAGCATTGGTATGATGTCTAGTTTGGCTTTTCACGTCTGTGTTCCAGTTTGAGGGTTTTTGATGGAGTTATGGCCCTTTGACATTTTCACTTTAAATATGTTATCGCTGCTACTCCTCCTAAACCGCTTGTTGGATTTCAACGAAATTTGGCAGGAAGCATTGTTATGATGTCTAGTTGTAAATGTCACGTTTGTGTTCTTTTTCAATGGTTTTTGACGGAGTTATTGCCCATTGACATTTTAACTTAAATTTGTTGTCGCCACTACTGCTCCTAAGCCGCTTGTTGGATTTCGACAGAACTTGGCAGGAAGCTTTGGTAGGATGCATATCCCATGTGTGTTTCAGTTCAGTAATTTATGGCCCTTTGACATTTTAACTTTAAATTTGTTTTTGCCGCTAATCTTCCTAAACCACATATTGGATTGAAATTAATATGTTCCTACCACAACTAGTTCAATAGGAATGACTTGACCTACTTTTTGGACTAGGTTACTCACTGAAGTTTTGGTTTATGTGTCAGACAGCGCTACAGCAGTGCATCCCCTGGTTGTTGTCCTGACATTCTGAGTTACTTGCACGTTTTCAGCTCTGAAAACATCGTATAATTCATTTTTGTTAGCAATATATCTACAGTACAGACTTACACACATCTGGAGATACTCCAAATTTTGTCTCGGTACCAACCCGAAGAGTAAATTATAAATAATGTAATCTTTGGAATACATGCTACCTATAAGACACATTTAAAATGGTAACAACCCAGTCGTGTCTGAACATCTTGCTGCATGTTCATTGAAAGACAATACATTTGGTACCAACCCGACATGTCTTAAGGTACTTTTGTGCTTTGAAATATCATTTTCAATAAGAACCACGCATATATATATTAAGTATTTAATCTGTGTTGCAAACTAATTGGGACAGATTGAATACACTATATATACTTTAATTGGTCAATCACAGTGTACCGTCATAAACCTCATTACATCAGTAAGAGAGAATTTATGTAATTTATGTAATAAATAGAAATCATTTAGGATTTCATGTTGCAACTGAAGAAGGTCATTAGAACGAAAGCGCTCTTTCAGTTCAGATTATTGTCTATCCGAGTGAAGTCAGAGACGATTTCTGTGCTTGGACTATTTACACACATGACACAATTATAACGATTTTATAACATAAGTGTTACATAGAAAAAGTGTACATGTACATAATATACGCATGCAAACATTTAAAAACTGTTAAATTAAGAGACGGTTTACTTAATACGAAAACAATTATACATGGTATAGACTGACCATAATTATACAGGGTTATATGTAACCGTAATCAACTGGCTTTACTGATGCTATTGATCACAAACACATTGTACTTGCGTACAATATACAAAAGAACAGTAACAATCTCAAAACCCTGTGATAAGAAAATCCCCCATGCTAAGTGTGCTAACTGGGCAGGTTGCTACCACGAGGCAATTTGGAATCCCTTCTTTGGTCAGACACTCATACCCACTGATACATTTTTTTTTTATTGTCTTTTCATGTTACATAAAAACAATAAATGTTCCCTTCCACTTCCAAACATATCTTAACAAGGTTGCGCCCTATCCACTTTCAAACTTATTTTAACTAGGTTGTGCAGTGGGTGGGGAGACATCTGTTTTTCTCAAAAGAACCTGTAGTTTTAATTACGTCCACATATAAACACGCTATTTTAACCACAGCCTTTTTTATTTACAGAAACACTATGGTAGTTCTGAGGAAAATAAAGTGCTGAAAGTCAAATCTGTATACAAGGAGCTACAACTAGAGGAAGCATTTCGGGAATTTGAAGAATCAAGCTTCCAAGAGATTATGACTCTTATAGAATCTTCTTGCGGTAGTTTACCTAAAGACATGTTTAAGGCATTTGTTCATAAGATTTATAAAAGAACTAAATGAGCAACAGCATAATGCATGGAATCAGTAAAAATGGCATGCAGGATTTAAAACAGAAATACTCGATCATCATCTTAAAAGTCGTAGCATGGTTGACTTGTTGATCAAATAATCACGAACTGTTTTCTCCGGGAGTCGAATGCTTTAAAGTTTTGAATATTTTTGTGTAATTTAAATAACAAATATTCCATCACCCGTGTAAAACGTGGATAGCCTTATCCGGTATGCAAGAAAGTCTTATCCTTATGGGTAAAGATAAAAGTCACACGTGCACCAACATCAGGTATGCAGGTAAACATACAAGACGTTAGTAGCTGGTGGCGTCAACACATTTCATTTCTCTGATATGCAAGAAAAAGAATCGGTGTCGATTAACACACTTATATCTCGGGTTGGAATTCCCTACCTTCACCGGATATCCATGAAAGATTCTTATAATCTTGAATAACTCCGCAGTAACTAATGCATAGTGACTTCGACTGTCGAGAACCTTACAGCTATGCTCAACAGTTAAAGACACCATAAATGTCATTACTTTTACCAATATGCAGTAAAGAAGTTGTGAAAACCTCACCACTAGCCAATGTAAAAATCTCATACAATTTCTCAAAGTGAGATTTTTCTCTAGATGGTATTGGGCCAGAGCAATCCCTGTGGGTTGGTAGGATAAGCAATTAAGGTTTTTTAGATTAAACTATTTATATTTTTAATCATTAATCTTCTGAAAGGAAATTAGTTTATTAACTGTTAATCCAATCCCCTCTCTATCAGATTATCTGCCAACATGTTTGTTTTGTTTGTTTGTTTGAATGGTGTTTCACTTCATATTTAGCACATGTAAGGCCATATGATGGTGGATGTTTATGGTCGAGGCAGCCCACCCCATTTTTCCTGGGTAGAATCAGTACTGTATACCTTTCACCATCTGTAAGAATTTTCTCAAAAGTTTAGCTCCAAGTGGGATTCGAACCCGCATCGGTGAGAGGCAAGAAGGTTTACAACGCAACGTTGTTAACCCCTCGGCCTCGGGCAAACATATTTGTAATAGTTGAAGTATGTTGGTTTGAGACGTAATAGTTGAAGTATGTTGGTTTGAGACGTAATAGTTGAAGTATGTTGGTTTGAGACGTAATAGTTGAAGTATGTTGGTTTGAGACGTAATAGTTGAAGTATGTTGGTTTGAGACGTAATAGTTGAAGTATGTTGGTTTGAGACGTAATAGTTGAAGTATGTTGGTTTGAGACGTAATAGTTGAAGTATGTTGGTTTGAGACGTAATAGTTGAAGTATGTTGGTTTGAGACGTAATAGTTGAAGTATGTTGGTTTGAGACGTAATAGTTGAAGTATGTTGGTTTGAGACGTAATAGTTGAAGTATGTTGGTTTGAGACGTAATAGTTGAAGTATGTTGGTTTGAGACGTAATAGTTGAAGTATGTTGGTTTGAGACGTAATAGTTGAAGTATGTTGGTTTGAGACGTAATAGTTGAAGTATGTTGGTTTGAGACGTAATAGTTGAAGTATGTTGGTTTGAGACGTAATAGTTGAAGTATGTTGGTTTGAGACGTAATAGTTGAAGTATGTTGGTTTGAGACGTAATAGTTGAAGTATGTTGGTTTGAGACGTAATAGTTGAAGTATGTTGGTTTGAGACGTAATAGTTGAAGTATGTTGGTTTGAGACGTAATAGTTGAAGTATGTTGGTTTGAGACGTAATAGTTGAAGTATGTTGGTTTGAGACGTAATAGTTGAAGTATGTTGGTTTGAGACGTAATAGTTGAAGTATGTTGGTTTGAGACGTAATAGTTGAAGTATGTTGGTTTGAGACGTAATAGTTGAAGTATGTTGGTTTGAGACGTAATAGTTGAAGTATGTTGGTTTGAGACGTAATAGTTGAAGTATGTTGGTTTGAGACGTAATAGTTGAAGTATGTTGGTTTGAGACGTAATAGTTGAAGTATGTTGGTTTGAGACGTAATAGTTGAAGTATGTTGGTTTGAGACGTAATAGTTGAAGTATGTTGGTTTGAGACGTAATAGTTGAAGTATGTTGGTTTGAGACGTAATAGTTGAAGTATGTTGGTTTGAGACGTAATAGTTGAAGTATGTTGGTTTGAGACGTAATAGTTGAAGTATGTTGGTTTGAGACGTAATAGTTGAAGTATGTTGGTTTGAGACGTAATAGTTGAAGTATGTTGGTTTGAGACGTAATAGTTGAAGTATGTTGGTTTGAGACGTAATAGTTGAAGTATGTTGGTTTGAGACGTAATAGTTGAAGTATGTTGGTTTGAGACGTAATAGTTGAAGTATGTTGGTTTGAGACGTAATAGTTGAAGTATGTTGGTTTGAGACGTAATAGTTGAAGTATGTTGGTTTGAGACAACTCTTGTTATACACCGTGTAGAGGTTAAACGTGAATAACTACTCGCATGGCTACATGGTGTGTCAATGATCATTACCATTTATTAATATGATGATTTTTAGATAACTACCAACAGTTGATTTTAAAGGGACTCACGGCAATCTTGAAGTATTTATTCAAATTTATTTACCTGTTTAATTAACACCTTAATTCGTTGATCTTATATCATTTTGACTTTAAACATGCAAACATAATTTAATATCAACATGTATGTAACACATACAAATAAAATTTTACAATTTTCCTTCTTTATTCTACCATATGTTTGAATATGTTTATGGTCAACAATTAGTAATATACAAAAACAATTAGTAATATGCAAAAACAATTAGTAATATGCAAAAACAATTGGTTTTGAACTATTCTAATAATTATTATAAATAATGTTTGTAAAATGTAAAGTTAGATAAACAGAAAAAAATGGAATGCCGTGAGTTTGATGAAAATCCAGATTGCCGTTTGTCCCTTTAAATCTATATACATGCAAGTATTTATTTAAAATATGTATGTTTTATACGTTACATCATGAATACATAAATGATGTGACGGTGTGTATCTTGTTTCACAAGTGGTAGCTATAAGCTAAATGCAAACTATCAGCTGATTTTAATTCTTATGTTTGTACCCTTTAACTTTAATTTTATTTATGAATATACATGTATAAGATGTACTTTAAAGTATTTATATGGATGAATTAAATTTGTTGTAAAGTGAAAGTGTTCAGTATATATTCACAACCCAACAGATCAGATCTAGAACAAGCATCTTCTAATATATTTTAAGATATGAGTGTAACCAGGTTCTATATGTCCTTCAATTTACATCCCAGGTGTAAACAATTTAGCAAATAATTGAGTTTAATATATAATATTTATCAATGTTGAAATTATAAGTATGAGAAACATTAAACGGAGGAATACTTTATACAGGGTGTCCACAAAGTAAGGTAACACTTTGATATCTTCATAACTTAGCGATATTTCAGGCTATTTGTAAGAATCTTACATCAAACTATCGGGGATCACTTGAAGTTTCAGACGGTTGTATAAAAAGCGCGCTAAATGTAATAACGTTGCGACGTCATGACGTCATCAAAATAAGTTGTTGTTTTCAAAATGACGCGACTGACGTCGGAACAGCGTATTTTTGTCGTGAAAAAATATTACGAATCTAAATGCGTTTCAGATGTTAAGAGGAAGTTTAAATCTCATTTTAAGAATGCAACTGAGTAGAAAACATATTTACAAGATTGTCAATAAATTTGAACGACATGGATCGCTAAATGATATTCCGAAATCGGGTCGGCCAAGGTCCAGTAGAAGCGAGGAAAACGTGAGTTCACTTCAAGAACTGTTATGTTCCAGTCCAGAGAAATCAGTGCGGCGAACGTCTTCAGAGACAGGTATTTCTAAATCGACTGTTCACAATATAGCGAGGAAAGATCTTAAACTTTTCCCATACAAAATTCAGATTATGCAGAAATTATCTATCACAGACCAGGTTCAAAGACTTGACTTTTGTCGCTGGGCAGCTGTCGTCGCCGACAATTACGCTGATGCATTTCAGAATGTTTGGTTTACTGACGAGTCTCATTTCCTTTTGTCTGGACATGTACTCAAGCAGAATATGCGATTCTGGGCAGATGAGCAGCCGCATTGTTTCACCGAGAGACCCTTGCATAGTGAAAAATTAACAGTTTGGTGTGCGATGTCCTCACATGGAGTGATTGGTCCATATGTGTTCAACGATACAGTAAATTCACAGCGGTATCTCTTCTTAGAAACATATTCATTCCTGCGCTTCAAAAGCAACCAGAAAATATGCAAAATATCTGGTTTATGCAAGATGGTGCTACTCCGCATACGTCTAATGTAGTATTAGAATTCCTAAATGATACATTTGGCGACAGAGTGATATCCCGGCGATACCCAGACGTGAAGGAGTGTGAAGTTTCCTGGCCTGCCCACAGTCCTGATCTAAACCCCTGCGACTTCTTCCTCTGGGGCTTCCTTAAGTCAGTGGTGTACAAACCTAAACCCGTAGACACAGATATGTTGTTGAAGAATATCAGACGGGAAGTGAAGAAAATCAGCAAAGAAACCTGTAGCAGTGTGGTTAACAATTTCATTATACGAGTTAGACAAGGGAAGCTGTTGAAAGGACGTCACTTGGAGAACGTCATAAATTACTAAAATGACGTCAAAGACAGATTAAGGTATTTTGGACAAAAACTCTGTAAATAATGTAGTTATGTATTTACTTACTTGATTTTTTTGCATAAAAAACTTTCAACTTTCTTCTATGGGTATTTGAATTTTAGTAGGGTTCATGCCGTACTAATGGGAAATTAATTAGACGTGAAAGTGTTATCTTACTTTGTGGACACCCTGTATATGAATAAAGAATTTAAATTTGAAGACAAATATTCGTATTGATATGGAAACATCTCGAAGTGTTCTGTTTGTTACCCTTAAACATGTAGTTCATGCAAGGTTTTTTAGTTCCCTACCAATCTACGGATTATAGGATTGCACTCCGTCTGTCAGTTCGTCAGTCTGTCACACTCGTTTCTGCTCTGACAATAACTTCAGTTAGGATTGAGATATCAGAATGAAACTCTATGGGTAGGTAGCTTGAAATGGAAGCTTGGGATTGCATTTGGAGCCAATGTCCGTTACTGAAAATAGAAAAATGTTTCCGCTCAATAAGTTCAGTTAGGAATGAGATATTGGAATGAAACTTTATGGGTAGGTAGCTTATATGATAAGAAAGCTGGGGATCACTGACAAGGTCAAGGTCACTGTTACTAAAAATAGAAAAATGGTTTCTGCTCAATAACTTCAGTTAGGAATGAGATATTGGAATGAAACGTTATGGGTAGGTAGCTTATATGAAGATTGCATTTGGGGTCAAGGTCACTGTTTTTAAAAAAAAGAAAATCGGTTTCTGCTTAATAACTTCAGTTAGAAATGAGATAATGGAAAGAAACTTTATGGGTAGGTAGCTTATATGAAAAGGAAGCTTGGGATTGCAATTGGGATCACTGGGGTCAAGGTCACTGTTATTAAAAACAGAAAAACGGTTTCCGCTCAATAAGTTCAGTCAGGAATGAGATATTGGAATGAAACTTTATGGGTAGGTAGCTTATATGAAAAGGAAGCTTGGGATTGCAATTGGGGTCATTGGGGTCAAGGTCACTGTTATTAAAACTAGAAAAACGGTTTCCGCTCAATAACGTCGGTTAGAAATGAAACTTTATGGGTAGGTAGCTTATATAAAAAGGAATCTTGGGATTGTATTTGGGGTCACTGGGGTCAAGGTCACTGTTGCTAAAAATTGAAAAACGGTTTTCGCTCGTTAACATCAGTTAGGAATGAGATATTGGAATGAAACATTATGGGTAGGTAGCTGATATGATAAGGAAGCTTGGGATTGCATTGGGGTCAAGGTCACTGTTAGGAAAAATAGAAAATGGATTCGCTCATTAACTTAGTTAGGAATGAGATATTGTAATGAAACTTAATGGGTAGCTAGCTTATATGAAAAGGAAGCTTGGGATTGCATTTGGGGTCACTGGGATCAAGGTCACTGCTACTAATAATAGTAAAATGATATCCGCTCAGTAACTTCAGTTAAGAATGAGATATTGAAATGAAACTTTATGGGTAGGTAGCTTATATGAAAAGGAAGCTTGGGATTGCAGTTGTGGTCACTGGGATAAAGGACAAGGTCACTGTTACTAAAAATAGAAAAACGGTTTCTGCTCAATAACTTCAGTTAGGAATGAGATATTGGAATAAAACTTTATGGGTATGTAGCTTATATAAAAAGGAATCTTGGGATTGTATTTTGGGGTCACTGGGATCAGGGTCACTGTTGCTAAGAATTGAAAAACGGTTTCCGCTCAGTAACTTCAGATAGGAATGTGATATTTGAATGAAACATTATGAGTAGGTATCTTATATGAAAAGGAAGTTTGGGATTGCATTTGGAGTCACTGGGGTCAAGGTCAAGGTCACTGTTACTAAAAATAGAAAAATGGTTTCCGTCCAGTAACTTCAGTTAGCTATGAGATATTGGAATGTAACTTTATGGGTAGCTAGCTTATATGAAAAGGAAGCTTGGGATTGCATTTGGTGTAACTGGGGTTAAGGTCACTTCTACTAAAAATAGAAAAACGGTTTCCGCTCAGTAACATCAGTTAGATATGAGATATTGGAACTTATATGAAAAGGAAGCTTGGGATTGCATTTGGCGTCACTGGGACCAAGGTCAAGGTTACAGTTACCAAAAATAGATCACACTTGTGGTTTCTGCTCAATAATTTTTGTTAGGAATGAGGTATTACGATAAATTGCATGGTAGATAGCTTATATGGAAAGGAAGGTCGTGATTGCATTTGGGGCCACTGGGATCAAGGTCAAGGTTGCTGTTACTGAAAATAGAAAATAGTTTCCACTCAATAACTTTTGTTTGGAGAGAGGTATTGTGACGAAACTTGCTGGGTATAGGAAGCTTCTGTGGAAAGGAAGATTAGGATTGAAATTGGGGTCACTGTGTTCAAGTTCACTGTTACTAAAAATAGAAAAATGGTTTCTGCTTAATAACTTTTGATTGGATTGAGATATTGTGACGAAACTTACTGGGTAGGTAGCCTCGGTGGAAATGAAGGTTGGGATTGGGGTCACTGGGTTCAAGGTCAAGGTCACTGTTACTAAAAATAGAAAAATGGTTTCTGCTCAATAACTTTTGTTAGGAATGAGGTATTACAATAGAACTTGCAGGGTATGTAACTTATATAGAAAGGAGGGTTGTGATTGCGTTTGGGGCTACTGGGTCAAAGTCAAGGTCACTGTTACTAAAAAAAGAAAAATGATTTCATCTAAGTAACCTTTGTTAGGAGAGATGTTTGTGACAAAACCTGCTGGGTAGGTAGCTTATATGAAAAGGAAGGTTGGTATTGCATTTGGGGCTACTGGACTCAAGGTCAGATTCGCTGTTACTAAAAATAGAAAAATGGTTTCGGCTCGATAACTTGTTAGGAGTGAGGTATTGCGGCAAAACTTACTGGATTGGTAGCTTTTATGAAAGAAAGGTTGGGATTGCATTTGGGGCCACTGGATTCAAGGTCAAGTTCACTGTTACTAAAATAAAAAAAAAGTTTCTGTTCTGAGTAACTTTGTTATGAGTAAGGTATCGCAATTTTTGTTGAACCCGTTTACGGATGTCGACTTAGTGATCAAAATGTCGTCCAGGTGCATGTGTGTCAGTTCGTCCTTCCCTTCGTTAATAAGTGCGTCTGATTTCATTTCTTAATATCTTCTTCGTTAAATGCATGATTTTCACCAAACTCCACCACAATGTTCATTATATGGATCCAACATCACGTACACAATTTCGGTTGCTGAGACCTATTTTCGACGAAATATAGGTCATGTACGGTCTCCGCTACAGCATGCGTATCTTACTTCTTTCTAATCCAGGACTTTCACCAAAGTTCACCAGAATGTTCCTTATATGCATCTAACGTCATTTGCAAAATTTCAGGTCACTGTGACGTACTTTGACAAAATAAAGGTCACGTCCAGTCTCTGCTCTTGCTTTTTTTTCTCGCAGGATTTTTACCAAACCTCACCAGAATGTTCCTTATATGCATCTAACATCATGTGCAAAATTTCGGGTGGCTGTGACCTACTTTCGACGAAATATAGGTCACATCCGGTTTCCGCTACAACAAGCATAATTTGACCTTGATCCCAGTGACCCCAAATGCAATTCCAAGCTTCCTTTCCATATAAGGTACCTATCCTGCAAGTTTCATCGCAATACCTCATTCCTAACAAAATTACAAAATTACCTGTGTTTCCGGTGGCCCGACCGACCCTATTTTTAAGGGGCCGACCATAAAACTTTTTATGCAATTTTTTTTTTCCAATTTGTTCTGAAAGGGGCCGACCATAACACTTTTTATGCAATCTTTTTTTTCCAATTTGTTCTGAACAATGATTTTATCACATGCCTTACAATATGGAAGTGAAAAATAACACATTTCTATATTTTCTGTAATCCAGTGAGCACCGGTGGTATATGCAAATTATTACCAAATTACGCAGCAAAAGTGGAAAATATTTAGGTAAGCCATATGATTTGCCTGGCATATGATACATTCAGCGTTTAACGTTTTACTTCAGGTAAACAATGCGAAGCTAATTAACTATTAGTAAAATGCATGTTAAACCATGTCTTCTGGTTTAAAGTGTCTTATTATTTGTAACAGGAATGCGTAATTTAACTGGGGCGGTCTTATATCCAGGTAAACTGACAACATCACAGAGAAACTTTCAGTTGTATGTATCATCAACTTGTATGAGGTTTATGTGATAAATGGAATCTCACAATATCTTGTTCAAAAAAAAAAAAAAATAATAATAGAAAATGCCTACCGACCTACCTTATTTTTTTAGAGCATGCAATAGGAAACACATCTTTTTTTTGTTGGCCTAAAGACATTAAATAATAATATAATATGTTTTGTGATTGACATTGGTGTTAAATATTGGTAAAAAAAAAATCTGGACCTTTATAATAGGGCTTCTAGTTTAAAAAAAGTACTGATGGGAATTTTAGGACGACAACCTTAGATGTAAGAGCCATTTTAGCCAATAGAGCGTCCACAGGCCCTTTTGGGCCTATTGTTTATTCTCTTCACCAAACAGTAAGCCAGATAATCTTAGATCTCTGGGTTAGCGAACAAAGGCTCTTCGACCCTCTTGTTTGAAACAAAAACAAAAAAAAAAAAGAAGGAAATTTACATATATGTGATTATATATATGTTGCCCTTGATTGGAAATAAAAATTATTCTATTCTATTCTGTTCTTCAAACTTTACTTTTATGAAGGAAAAAAAGGGAAAATTAACAAGTCAGCTGTACTAGGTCTGTGACTGGGAAAGCCTCATCAACTGAAAATAAAATTGAATACCACCATATTTTCTCATACAATTGTTTGTCTAACAGTTTATATTTACCGTTACCTAGACGCATTAATACAAAGGTACTTAATGAGATATAAAAATACTGGTTGCGAACTGGTCATGAACCGAAACTAAGATTATACGCGACAAAAGCGTTTGATGACTCAGATCATTGTTGACAAGGAAGCCAAACTTGTTCAAGCGAGTTTTTTTTTAAACAATTATTGTATTTTGTGTACTTTTAAGGTAAATATATATCATTTACATAGTTATGTAGTCAACTAACAATATACGATATATGTCTGTTGCGTATTTTCTTTACATTTGCTAAACATATTCGACAATTTAAGAAATGAAAATATTATCTGAACTGTTTATTAATCCGGATAGGTCAATATTCGGATATTATTTCTTATGAAGCCATTCTTAACACTTATTTTCATATAATGAAATTATATCTTCAGTGTCACAGTTCATATGTTGATATCTATTAGGTAGATTGTTATAGCATTGTCCAGTTGGTTAGCTAAGTCTGTAGAGCAACAGATGGTAAACTGTGTACAGACAACACAGGAAAGTCAAACATCTTGAACCAACAGTTCAACTCTGTGTTTACCCGCAAAAGCCCCCTTCAACTCCAACAGTTGTCTGGGATGGCCGTACAAAACTATACTGACCAAGGTAAGCTACCAGCCACTTCTGTTCCAGAGCAAGACAGGAATCGGCACCCAATTATGCCAAAAATCATTATATCTGTGAATGGGATTGTAAAGCTGCTGAAAGACTTGAACCCCCACAAAGCAGCCGGTCCAGATAATATAAAGCCTCTGGTGCTACAGCAGCTCCGTGACCAGATAGCCCCCATTATTCAGGTAATTTTTCAAAAATCTATTGACTCCGGAAGAGTCCCAAAAGACTGGAACAGTGCAAATGTTTGTCCCCTTTTTAAAAACGGTGAGAAATGCGATGCTAACTATCGGCCTATTTCTTTAACCTGCATTTTATGCAAAGTTCTAGAGCATATCATTGCCTCGAAAGTTGTGACACACCTGGACAAACACAACATACTGTATGACTTGCAGCATGGGTTCCGCTCTAAACGGTCATGCGAGACACAGCTGATTATGCTGGTTGAGGATCTGCTACGAAACGCAGTAGATGGGCACCAAACAGACCTCATTTTGCTTGACTTTAGCAAGGCATTTGATAAGGTAAATCACGAAAAACTTTTGCTCAAACTCCACCAATATGGAAGCAGAAGCGATACCTTGCCATGGATCAAAGCTTTTTTATCAAACAGATTGCAGCAGGTAATAATTCAAAAATGAAGAATCAGACCCGGTACCAGTTACTTCAGGTGTACCCCAAGGCTCAGTACTAGGTCCGATCCTATTCATGATCTACATAAATGATCTACCTGACAACATAAAGTCCAAAGTAAGACTATTCGCAGATGACACTGCAGTGTATCTGGCTGTTTCCAGTTTACAAGATGCTCAACTTTTGCAGCAAGACCTCAACAAACTCTCTCTTTGGGAAGATGAATGGGATATGGAGTTTGATACAGGTAAGTGTATTCTTATTCAAATTACACGGTCAAAAACTCCTGTCCCATCAAAATACATTCTACGGTACATGGTCAATTACTGGAAACAGTCAGCAGTGCCAAATACCTTGGTGTCAACATCAGCAGCGATCTTACCTGGAACAACCATATTCAGAAGGCAAGTACATCTGGTAACAAAACTCTGGGATTCATAAAGCGAAACATCAGAAGCAAAAACCCAGGTATAAGAGCAACCGCATACAAAGCACTAGTCCGTCCAGTGATAGAGTACTCCTCCCCAGTGTGGAGCCCTTATACGAAACACAATATAGACAAGTTGGAGATGGTACAAAGAAGAGCCGCGAGGTGGGTACACAATGATTACTCCTATCAATCCAGTGTCACAACTATGCTTAACAACCTGAAATGGCGCTCTCTCGAGGACAGACGTTCCGACGCCCGACTTTGCCTATTTTTCAAAATCATCCATGGGCTAGTTACCATCCAAATGCCGTCATATGTCCAGCATCCCATGAGACTATCCAGACTGTCACATCCATTAGCTTTTCGTCAAATACACACACGCGTTGACTATTACAAATATTCATTCTTTCCGCTTGCTGTGGTACAATGGAACAGCCTGCCGACTAACATTGCCATGCTGCCTAGCTTAGATTCGTTCAAGCCTGCAGTTTGCACTGTTAGCCACCAAATGCCATAAATTAAAACGCTGTCTTTTATCTTTTAAATATCACCTTGTTCTTCATCGAACTTTTAACATACATAACACTTTCATCTTTATTTCACCTTCACCTTATTTTACTCTTTCTTTTATCATCTTTTAAATTACTCACATCCGCACAGACGCGCACCTGCACATAATCTTCGAAAGAGGGTGATGCAGTATCCATAGATAGATAGATAGAACGGTATTCCAAAGGTCCTGAGTTCGAGCCCAGCAGGACCTCTGAGACTTGTTCTTGCTCCTCGGAAATTTGGGGACAAATTGCAGTTTGTAGGAGGAGTATTGATATGTCGCGCTTCATAGATACCTAACAGGTAGATAATCTGAGCCTTCTTTACGATTTTGATATTTCATCTGGCTGTGTATGGTCAGAGCACGTCCTATAGTAAAAATACAGGGATCTCCTCTTCTGTGAGGGAAAGGAGCTACCCTCTTGGTTATAAGTCAATATGTCTATGAAAGTATGCATTGAATTAACATTTCAAGCATCTAAAGTGATTATCAATATATTTATTTACCAATCTGAACCAAAATATCTGTTATATTAATCGTTTTAAAGTTGTAACGGTCAACCCTTTTCAGACAAAGTTAAAAAATATATAACTTCCTACATTTGTTATTATTCAGGTCAAGAGTCACGTGATTGTGACCGGTGCGGTGATAAATATTTCTCGCAAAATTAAGACAATTTCAAAATTGCGACCAACTTTTTATTTTGACACTTGCAATTCTCTGAACAACATCCAATTGTTTATCTTTAAATTTTAAATCCTAATTATACTCCGTGAAAAGTTTGTTCCACTCCTAAAATCTCTCCACTTTGTCAGTTGATACACATGGTTGATAGTGTAATGTGTTTTAAAACAGATTTTCCATTTTCTGAGTGGGTTTATAGATATGTAGGCGCCTTTTTTCTCAGAGATGTGGTCGTGCTTCGTGTAGTGGCTATATCTCTGAGTGCTTTCAGGCTCTAAGCTTATTTCCAGCTATATATACAACAGATAAATGATAACTACAACTACCAGAATACTAAGTAAACGTTTATTATATAATGTAGTCAATACATACCCCGGCAGAGTTGCTTTCCAAATCGGAATTAGCTGACTGCCCAGAATGTAAGAAAAATTGAGCTTATATAGTAAATAACCACGTTCGACATGCGTCCAACGTGGAGCACGAGAAACCATGATAAGTGAGAAGTGCTGCGCAGTGTGTTTCATTAATTTACTCAACATGGATAACTTAAGACAATTTCTTTGCACCTGACATAGTCATACCTAGTAAAGCTTGCTTACTAAACATTTTATGCAAACGGGTTTTAATAACATGGTACCAAACTTTAGTTACAACTAACTAGTCAAGTGGACTTATCTTCCATACATGATGTTCTAGTTTGGTGGAGAATCTATATATATATTTTACTCCTGCTTAATGCAAAATGCCTGTACAATGGAACATGTTTTGTATATATTTGTATATATTAACAAATCAATCTTAAGGTCTGATGGATGACACACAGAGAGAAGGCAGTGACTCGGACTGGGATAGTACGCTGGACTTCACATCTCCGCGTCAGGGTGGCGTGGGTCAACTTCCACCACGCATAAACCTGGAGATAGAGGAAGAATCTGCCCTCTCAGATGAAAGTGACCTTGAAGGTGAACACAGTCTCCCAGTGGATAGACAGTTCATCAACAATGGTATGTATAACCTAGAGATAGAGGAAGAATCTGTCCTCACCTTGATGGTGAACACAGTCTCCAAGTGGATAGACAGTTCATCAACAATGGTATGTATAACCTAGAGATAGAGGAAGAATCTGTCCTCACCTTGATGGTGAACACTGTCTCCAAGTGGATAGACAGTTCATCAACAATGGTATGTATAACCTAGAGATAGAGGAAGAATCTGTCCTCACCTTGATGGTGAACACAGTCTCCTAGTGGATAGACAGTTCATCAACAATGGTATGTATAACCTAGAGATAGAGGAAGAATCTGTCCTCACTTGATGGTGAAAGTCTCCCAGTGGATAGACAGTCCTCTGAATCTGCAGTGGATAGACAGTTCATCAACAATGGTATGTATAACCTAGAGATAGAGGAAGAATCTGTCCTCACCTTGATGGTGAACACAGCCTCCCAGTGGATAGACAGTTCATCAACTATGGTATGTATAACCTGGAGATAGAGGAAGAATCTGCCCTCTTGGATAAAAGTGACCTTGATGGTGAACACTGTCACCCAGTGGATAGACAGTTCATCAACAATGGTATGTTTAACCTATAGATAGAGGAAGAATCTGCCCTCTTGGATAAAAGTCACCTTGATGATGAATACAGTCTCCCTCTGTACAGACAATTCATCAATATAAATGGTATAACAGCTTGTAATGTCTTATACATGTATATTTTATATGCTTAAAAGTGACAATACATAAATTTATATAGTTCCATATTTATTTTTAAATAATACACACAGTTAAACATATAGGCAGCTTGATGAAAGAACAAATAATGTAACCCAGCCTATTATTTGTGCATGTGTGAATAAGTATCTGATTTGTCTCATTCAAAGGACTGATCAGGTGTCAAATAGTTAGATCTCCTGTAAATGGGACTGTCAGCAATCTGGGAGGGTACTGATGTGTAATATATGATACATTTGGATGACAGGCACACTATTTTCACTGTTATATTATTTAATAATATACTGTTTCACTGTCCTAAACACAGGTATTCAGCAAGTAATTTGGTAACTACTACCCCCCCTCTATTACCCCAACCCCCAAAAAACAAAAACATTATCCAAAAAGTCATGTGTATAGGTAACTGTAAATGACTGTTAGACATAGTAAAATTATTTTTGTTAGAAAAGCTTTAAAATGTTATTAAATGACTTTGGATGATTCTTTTTAAAAAAAAAAATTGGGAGGTGGGTGGCGGGGTGGGGACATAGTAGTGACCAAATTACGCGCCGAATACCTGTGGTCTTAAACTGTTTACCGGTACGGATTATACTATATACTAAAAATAATGTGTTTTGGAAATTATGATATATATAGGTATTATAGATGATTAAGATGATAATCCCATGAAAAAGTAAAGCTTGAGATGAATTTTTTAAGGTGTTTCTACGGGAAAAACACACTCGTTTCTATATCGCAAAAATCTTTCTCACTCGGGAATTATTTTCCGTATCATGACAACAATCAGGGGCGGATCCAGGATTTCAGCTTAGGGGGGGCGTAAGATTTTGGTCAATTTTCGGGTCCGTCTCTAGCCTCATAAAACCTCATAAAACGGTTGCGGTAGTGCATTGACAGGGTAAAAAAGTCCGTTTTCAAATAAAAGGATTTAACAATGTGTTAATTAAACCACTCATTAGCCATTATGTGTCGAGCGAGCTTAGCGAGTGATAAAAAAATTTATACTGAGGGAGTGCATCGAAATTGTTTGATATGTTATCTACAGTAACATGGACATACACGTATAAATAAAAAAAAGTCTGTTTTCAAATAAAAGGATTTAACAATGTGTTAACTAAACCACTCATTAGCCATTGTGGTCGAGCGAGCGAAGCGAGCAAGAATTTTTTTTATACCGAGGGCGTGCAACGAAATTGTTTGATATTTCATCTACAATAACATGGACATACATGTATGAATAAAAAAAGTCCGTTTTCAAATAAAAAGATTTAACAATGTATTAATTAAACCACTCATTACATTATGTGTTGAGCGAGCGAGAATTTTTTTTATACTGAGGGTGTGCATCGAAATTGTTTGATATTTTATCTACAGTAACATAGACATACATGTATGAATAAAAAAGTTTGTTTTGAAATAAAAATGATTTAACAATGTGTTAATTAAACCACTCATTAGCCATTATGCGTCGAGCGAGCGGAGCGAGCGAGAAAAAAAATTATACTGAGGGCGTGCAACGAAATTTTATCTACAGTAACATGGACATACATGTATGATCCGGAATTTTTAGGGGGGGGCGCGCCGGGTGCGCCCCCCCCTGGATCCGCTAGTGACAATTGTTTATTAAACTATATATTATATATTCTTTGATGAATTTCTTTCCAATCGTCAATATTTTTACACCAGTTTGCCTTTTTACACCAGTTTGCACGAAAATTCCAAAACGACATTACGTCAAACAAACAAAACAAGTGGAACCGGAACTCTTTGTTAATTTCCGTAATCGGTATTTCCTAGTGTCGGAATCTGACGAAGACGTCCGTAAAACAATCGGAACATCATTTGGCGTTCCCGCCATGAAAGGAAAAGTCCGAACAATGTTCCATACTGTGAAATATCTCCCTACTGTGAAGATATTTCACAGTAGAGCAAACGAGTAGATATAGCTTTTCTATTCCCAGTGTTTCCTATACAAATCACAGACAGATATGTAATATGATGAATTCAGTAACTGTTAAAGCAGTCCCAATCAGAAACTGTCGGCAGTCCCAGTAAAGTAATGATCACATTCTTTCCACAGCATTGAAACCTCAAGAAAACAGAAAATCACGATCACCCTCACCCAGTCGGAAAGAAAACAATATAGTATTGGCACAGAAACAACAAAATCTCCAGAAAAAACAGACAGTGCCAGAAAGGTAGGCCCACAGGATCAACCAGTTTTCTAATGTCATTTAAAGTTATAATACAAAGATCACCAGTTGGTATTGGAATTGGCAATTTATTATGAATGTTAAAAATAAATATTTTATTTGGTAAAATATTTTGTTCTTTATTTTATTCATTGAAAATAGGCTTCATAAAGATATGGAAGTTTCAGCTTATTTTTCAATAAGACAGTATATGTGTATTTATCACATAACTTATGGTGTGGGAGTGGAATAACATCATTTTATATTTTTGATATACCACTAGTTATATAAGTATGCAAATAAGCCTAGTATGTGCTGTCAAAAACAATTGATAATGTCTATGATCCAATTCCCGCGGTTTATGTCGGTTTCGCGTGTTAAAGCGACAGGCAAAATGCAATAAAAGTCGAAATGTGAGTTATGTGATAAATAGAATCTAACATTCGTTCCCATTCATTATTGAATTTATATCATTTTGCCAATTTGTTTAATAAATTCAATAATGAATGAGTACTCATGTAAGATCCTCTATGTATGTTACTCACTTAAATTGACACACAGCTATCGTACAGTATTAAACATTAAAATGTTGGAAACAAGCATTGAAATGAAATTTCTTGGTTTATTGGGGCAGCAACCTCAGAGGAAGATGAGAGGAAGGATGAAGTTTCTCCTCAGACTTCCCTTCGCCAGGGAGCGAACCCACACAGAGCAAATGTCTGTAGCTCTAAAGCCAAGATTTTAAGCATTGAAATAAGCACCACGATTTATTATCCATTATCATTTTTACTTTAAGCCTGTTGGCATATATTTTTTTAAGGTTAATAACATTTGAAGTTTCTTGTTAATTTTCAGGAAAGAGCCCACATCCAATCAGCTTGCTCAAAAACAAGACGACACTCCGCCACCATACAATTTCCAAGAAGCTGTTAATGGTAAATGTTATTAAAATCTTTCAGATGTTAAAACAAATAATTCCATGTACCTAAAGACTGATGGCTAAATGGGAAATGTAATATAAATAATATAAATAAATTGTATATGTAACGGTAGCCATTTTTAGATACCCACTTTTAACAAGCATTGCGGGTATATTAATAACTAATACTATTTTGAAAATGTTACTTTTATATATGATAATATGAACTTGTAAGTTTTAATTTGTATGTTTTACACTTGTATTACATAAACTGCTTTTTGAATATTCGTAAATTACCCCACCTCTGAAGGCAAACTGCTTCAACTCAACTGTTGTGCAGAGTTTTATTTTCTCCTTTTGTAGGCAGAATCACACCAGAACCAGCTACAAAAGGTCCACCTGGGAAAGAAAGAAAAGGGACAACATATGACCCCGCCCCAACCCCCACACCTAGAGGCAGACCTGTCAGTCAGGGCAGTATTAGAAGTAGGTCATGATCGTTTGTGTCGTATAACTTCTAGAATGTTCCAATAATTTGCTTCCAATCTGCCCCCGTGTGGTTCCCTGGCAAGAATAGGGCCACTCCCAAATTAGTGTGCATTGCATCATTTTTGCCATGTTCATTAAAGGTCTTCATCATCATCCCTGTATTGTTACTTGAGTGGTGGCAGAAAACAATGATGGTGGCTCCAGCGAAAAATGGAGTAGTTACAATAGAATTTGCAGCAACTCTGCAGTTGAGAAGGTTCTAGGTGGTAAATGGAGAGTGGGCCTGAAATGTTCTTTCCTGCTGGCGCAATATAACCTTTCTTGTGTTGGTGCACCATTAAACCCCAATTCAACTCGCTTTCAGTCCAGCTTGACAGCTTTCAGCTTGCTTACTAGGAAGACTTTAAAACTCAGGAGAACACCTACTTCACCTGGAATGTCTAATCACAGATCTCCTTACAAAAACCTAATGCATCTGGGATGTCCAATCACAGCCATGCTTACAACCATTTAATGCTTCTGAAATGTCCAATCTCAGCCATGCTTGCAAAAACCTAATGCACCTGGAATATCCAATCACAGCCCTTCTTACAAACACGTTATGCCGCTGGTATGTCAAATCACAGTCATGCTTCCAAATACCTTATAAATCTGGGATGTCCAATCACAGCCCTGTTTACAAACACCTTATATATCCAATCACAGACCGGCTTACAAACACATTATACATCTGGGATGTCAAGTCACAACCATGATTACCAACACCTTATACATCTGGGATGTCCAATCACAGTCCTACTTACAAATACCTTATTCATCTGGGATGTCCAATCACAGCATTACTTATGCATCTGTGATGTCAAGTCACAGCTTGCTTACAAACACCTTATCCATCTGGGATGTTCAATCACAGCCCTGCTAATAAACACCTTATACATCTGGGATGTCCAATCACAGCCCTGCTTACAAACACCTTATACATCTGGGATGTTCAATCACAGCCCTACGTATGCATCTTTGATGTCAAGTCACAGCTTGCTTACAAACACCTTTTCCATCTGGGATGTCCAATCACAGCCCTGCTAACAAACACCTTATCCATCTGGCATGTCCAATCACAGCCCTGCTAACAAACACCTTATACATCTGGGATGTCCAATCACAGCCCTGCTTACAAACACCTTATACATCTGGGATGTCCAATCACAGCCCTGCTTACAAACACCTTATACATCTGGGATGTCCAATCACAGCCCTACTTATGCATCTGGGATGTCAAGTCACAGCCCCGCTTCCAAACACCTAATGCACCTGAAATGTTCAATCACAGCCCTGCTTACAAATACCTAATGCGCCTGGGATTAGGGCTTGGCACCCATAATTAAATTACTGGTGGGAAACCTTGAAGTCAATTTACCTGCAGTAAAATACATTTTTAGCTTGACTATTCAAAGAATAGTGAGAGCTATCCTACTCACCATGGCGTTGGCGTCGGCGTCCCCAGCTTCACCTTAAAGTTTTTGTGCAATAGATTTATAACTTCAAAACTACTCAAGTTATTGCATTAACATTCTGTACCCCATCCAACAATCCCCACAACTCTTCCATTCATTTTGACAAAATTATGGCCCCTGAATTGGTAAAAAATGTCATTTTTACATAGAAGTATATAGGAAAAAACACTTCAAAATCTTCTTCTCCGAAACTAAAAGGGCTGCAGCTTAGATAATTTGTATGTAGCATCGTCTAGTAGTCCTCTACCAAGTTTGCTCAAATGGTGACCCTGGGTTCAGAATTGGACCCGTCCCTGGGGTCACATGATGGTGTGGGTGGGCCCGCTGAGTCATAAATTAGTAACCGTTGAGATCCCCACCCTATAACCATATATACACTTACTGGACATGAACAGACAGTTACAACCATCCAACCAGCATAGACACCGGGTTGCTTCCCCACCCCTGGGATCTTAGTCCCTCGGTCATAACTTGGAAACCATTGAGATCCCCACCCTATAACCATATATACACTTAGTGAGCATGAACAAACAGATATAACCACCCAGCCAGCATAGACCCCTGTCTCCTTCCCCACCCCTTGGGACAAAGCTCCTCGGTCATAACTTGGTAACCATTGAGATCCACACCCTATAACCATATATAAGCTTACTGGGCATGAACAGACAGATATAACCACCCAACCAGCATAGACCCCCGGCTCCTTCCCCACCCCTGGGGAGATAGCCCCTCGGTCATAACTTGGAAACCATTGAGATCCCCACCCTATATCCATATATACACTTACTGGGAATGAACAGACGGATACAACCCTCAACCAGCATAGACCCCGATCTCCTTCCCCAACCCTGGGGACATAGCCTCTGGGTCATAATTTTTGTAAACCATTAAGATCCCTACCCTATAACCATATAATTATACACTTACTGGGCATTAACAGACGGATACAACCATCCAACCAGCGTAGACCCTAGGCTTTTTCCCCACCTTTGTGGACCTTGGGTCAAACTTTACAAACAATTTGATATTTTTATCTCGACTGTTCGAAGGATCTTATGGGGTCTATAGGTCAAAGTTCATGGTCACAAGTTGCATTTATGTGTTTACGTCTGCATTTCTTAAGATGTAAATAACTTCAACATTTTTTATCCAATCATCATCAAACTTACGTGCTTTATTATAAATGGGACGATGATCGTATCTATTGATTTCATGATCATTGTATGAAAGGTCAAGGTCACAAAGGGGTCAAAGGGCATTTACATAATACTTTTAACATATTTTCTTCAAATTTTCAACTTACAAAATTTGCATTATGTATCCTTTGAAAGGGTTATTATGAAATTACCTCCGTGTCATCACAGAAACATTGTGTCCCTTGATTTAATGAAAATTTCAATGTTTTCCTTCTTGACACATCCAGCTCGCCCCTTTGTTTTCACTTTTTTTTTCTGATGGTATGCCAGGTGTATCATTACTTGTTCTCTGAAAATTTGAAATAGTCAAGCTACACTGTCCTCTGACAGCTCTTGTTATGTTTGTGTTTTCCTTAGCTTATTATGGATATTGCAGCTGTATAAGGTAGAATTACGTTTGAGCTTCACCAATGCCTTCATATACATTGGATAGTACATTTAAAACCAGGCGGTGATTTATCCATGTATGTTATGAAAAAAATTCATCTAGATCTCTATTGAAAGTTAGAATTAATATCTTAAAATCTTTTTTTGTTGATTTAAAATTGAGCTATGACTGTGTAAATAACATGTGACATCATGTGTATCAACACCTACTGACTAGCTGTTGTTGTGTAACAGCACCAATCAATTAAAAGTATATCTACATATATCTGTATATAGTACAGTGTCTATTGTGCCAGTGTGTAGTCCACTATCAATGGCATCCGTACAGATGGAGGAAGTATAAACCTTAGAATTACACTAATTAATTACACTTTATACTTCAGGTGTAGGCTCATGGGATGAGTCCGACGCTGATGAGAGAACTCTGCGAGAACTTCGCTCCAAATACAGACAAGAGAAACAGAAGGAAGAACTCAAAATAAAGGAGGCGGAGAGTATGTTATATTGGTTATCTGCCTTTGTTCCATAACTTTGTATGTGCATACTACACTTTTCAAGTTTACCAGTACAGTATGACAACTGTACATATAAAAGAAAAGTCATTTTCAATGAAGCAGCATGTTAAGATTATTAAATGGTTGCTAATTTTCATCAAATTTGATGTGAAGCTTTGTTTCTAGAAGATCTCGAATGAGTTTAAAATTGAGCTATATTGACACATGTGTTGTAGAGTGGTTGCTCTTGATTGTTGAACAAATTGGCAACTTTTAGCTTGAGAACTCGATATCTTAAAGGGAATGTAGGCATACAACCAAACAATCTATATAATTGGGAGTTCTGATAATCTTGGAAAGATTGAAAGAATTATCGCAATCGGATATAAACAAAGACGATAATTTATGATCGTGGAAGATATGAAAGCCACCATTTTGAGAAGTATGACATCTTAATTCTGAATTGCCATATATGGAATATTTATAAATATGATAATTTACTGATCTATAGGAAAAAATAACAACTTACAGCTGTATGAAAAATAAGAATACTTAAGAGCAAAAATGCATTATATGACCAGTAAAGGCGTTCACATTCATTTGCAGTGATTGTCTTTGCTTTAAATGATATTTATCAACATGCCATATAATAGGTTATTTATAACTATGACATCAAAGTTCTCAAAACGGCTTCTCCTATATCTTTTTCAGAATAACCTTCAAATGGTCATATTTTCTTTGTTTATCATCTGATTTTGATAATGCTTTCACGTTTTCCCAAGTTTTTCAGAACTCTCAGTAATCAAGTTTGGCTGTATGCCAACATTTCCTGTAAGTCCTAAACACTCGGATTCTCAATATACATGTATTTGGTTTGAAGGTTAGTTTCAATAAGATATCTGGCTAGTTTGACAATAAGCAGAATGGATGCATGTGTTACGGAGTAACTGCCCTTTATAATTGAAAAATAGCAAAATCTTAATGTGTGAATTTAAGTAAATGTTTTTCATTTTTACCAACTTTTTATTGAAAGGCTTGTTTTAACCCTTAACATGCAATTAGCAGGCTGATCAAGGTTTACAATGTCCGCTGATCAGTCATCAACACACCCTTTTGTCACATAAATGGAATGGTCTTAATTCAAAGAAAGAACAGTCCATTATATATATGTAGGGGTTAAGGGTTAATAATATATCTTACAGAGTTTGACAATGAGCAATACCAACACATCTGACAAAGTAATGGACATGAAGTAAAATATTCACGTCTGGTCGATAATTTATATGTATCACTTTGATAGATGGTGTTTCTCACATGCTATTTAACGTTGTATATTCAAGTTCAAGATCATGCAATTTTTATATCGTTCAATAATCACTTAACGTGAGTATCTGTCATCAATAGATGGTATCTTATGGTCGCATTGTCAATGTCATGCATACTTTTTGTGTTTGTTTCAATTACCGTAACCCTAAACAGTTCCAAAAACTGGGATGAAACTGTATGTGTTTATATATTACAAATAGACTGTATGTCATGCACCGAATTTGGGGTCTTGCGTTTTAAGGTCATGCATTTTTTATTTATTTTTTGGGCCACAACTTTTAAACTGCTTGAGATAATGGAATAAAGCTTGGTGTGTCGTGCACACAATTCGAGGTCATGCAATTTTCAAGTCTGGTCCAGCAATTTTGCGGTGTACTAAATGACGATAATTTGGATAAAATTGCTCATTTAAAAATGTAATAGGAGATGAGCATGAAAGGATATATAGCACAATTAGCGATTATTCTCTGGTTACAGTAACACTAATTGATAGAATGTATACATTAATTTCTCTAAATTGTTACATGTGTGAGACTTATTTTAACCAGTAGATCATCTCAAGTCCTTTTGGGTAACATGTTCAGAATATCTTTTTAATCGTTCTATTCTGGTAAATAGTACTGCTACAGAAATCAGCAAAATTGGCCTTACTCCGATTATAAGACTACCTTGGTTCTAGTAATGTAACACATTTGAAAACACAGGTTTTAAACATGACATGTGTTTCTACTTCACAGAGCAGAAATCTGTGATAGAGGATGCTCCACAGACGGCGAGATCAGAGACAACATGGCAGAGCTGGGCAGGGAGTAAGTTTGGAAAGAAACCAAAGAACGGAAAGAACAATCAACAGTCGGTGAGTTTTACAGCAATTCTCTGTCAAATATAGTATGGCAATGATATCGGTAATAATTTGAACTGGTATCACCATCAGTTCCTTAAGTTTTACTTAATAACACATTAAATACCTAATTGATTAAGGCATTAAGTAAAATTTAACTGAAATGAGTTTCACTAACATAATGAACTAACTATTTAAACTTTAAGGGATACACGTCAATCTTGATTTATTCCCCAATTATATTGCACCTATAATGTAGATTTTAAACATATGGTAGAGAAAAACAGAAAGAAAAAATAAATTGTATTACTATCATATAATTATATGCAAGCAGATTTAAAGTCAAGATGATACTGGATTAATAAATTGAGGTGCTCATTACTACTTTAAGATTACCAGGTGTCCCTTTAAGAACTTAATTAAAGCACTTGCAGTTTTTTTGGAACCAGTCTAAATCATGATCACCCAGATGCTTGCATTACATAGCAACTGCAGTCAGCAACAGCATGGTAACTGCTTCTTATCAGATCTGTACTTTTTATCAAATAATTCATTTTAACTGCATGTTATCTTTGTTTTATGTATTTAGAGATGTTACAGATATATGTGTGCACATGTTTTTCTTTTCCTTGACTTGAAATTATGAAAAAAAATTGAAGAAAATTGAAGAAATGTGACTTTTCATGCAATTTTTGATTATTCAGTTTATTGTTTGTGCTGCTTGTTTCAGCCAAAGTTTTTCTGCAGTAGCTTGAGCAATTTACATAATGCATACATGATCTATATATCATTAGAACTGGTATTTTTAGTGGTAAATAAAAATACCTTAGTTTTGAAAATTGGTTGAGAAATAGATATTTTATTTTGCCATAACGTTACTGCAAAGAAAATTCTCAGGATTTCATTAGTCAGTGCGCCGTAGACTACGTCTCGCAATGTGAACATAGGACGAATTCCCCGTAGGTACCCCATTACTCGATTACACAAAAACAAAATGGCGACGATAACGTTGTTGATTCATTTTGGAAACCGCCGATTGTTTCCTTCCTTACGCTTTTCTGCGCTTTCCAGCGCTTTCCACTGTGTGTAAAAGTCTGAAATAATCGTACGTGTATTTTTTTGGACAATTTTACAGTTAATGAACATTAACATAGTGATAAAATACGTTTATTTTATTTAAAAAATCCGCCAAATTTAATGATGTTAGAGCGATGAGGTCACGAAAATAAACAACGTCTAGTTAGAGGCACGTTACGGGGAAATTGGCGCACTGAAAATGAAATCGTGTTTTTGGCTGTTTTTTTTCTTTAAATAAATGGTTACAACTTTGAAGTATGACAAATTCGTTATTAGGATTCTTGACAGGGGACATGGGCTCACATTCCCTGCCTTGAAATTATATTCACCCGAGCCGTTAAATTTCCAGGCAGGGAATGTGAGCCCATGTCCCCTGTCAAGAATCCTAATAACTAATAATATATAATATACTAGCTTCCTAAGATATCAAGGGTTCTACTGGCTGTATACCAGATATTGTCATTTTTATGTTGGTTCTTTAATATATATCTAAATCAAAACGAGTCATCTCATAAATATTTTTGCCGGTAGAGAAGCTTACCCCTTTGCCGTAAATATTCTGTGTTTACATTGTTTCTATTCTCGGTAACAAGTGTCACGTGACCTTTTCTAAATATAGACTGAATTGGGCAGGTCCTCTGAGCTAAATGCAGTAGTTATCGTCATCTTCAGTTTAATACCGAATAACCCATATTTGGGATGATGAAGTTAGTAACATAAATATACCATTGCATTTGAATACCTCAAAAAAATATTTAGAAAAAAGATATCTACAAATTAAAATGATTTTTCCACTGTATCTACCTCACTTCGACGTTCATAATTTAAAGGGAAATAACTGATCGCAAATTTAAATTGATTGATGTACTCGTTGTCTCCCTTGTCTGAAACTGTTAAAAGCACATGCTTTTAGTTTTTTGGGCATGTAAAGATGTTTCCATGATTCAACATAAAGGATCAGATATTTTAAAAGGAAATTTTCCTGAGCATACGCATTAGCCCGTAAATCCCTGACTGTGTTTTGTTTATAACGGTATTTATATAGGTAAACGGGTTGGTTTGAGAGTGTATGTTAACATTTCTAAAATATTATTTCCTCTCCAATCGTCTGCTGATAGTGTGTAGTGATTTGTAAAAATAATCACAACATCGAGCGTTTTATTGATAATGAGGAAATATGGTGAATGACGATAACTGGTACACAACCAGTACAGACATTTATCCTGAATAATTTCAATGTTTTTTCCTTATATAAGTGGTACCAAAAAACGGTACCATTCCCAATGGCAAAAAGTATGGGAGTTTTCCCAGTTGAGTGTAAAATTCCCAATCAAAATCCCCCAAAAAAAACAATAGATTTATATATATTTTAGAGGGTAACTTTAAATAGAAAAGGGTGAAACTATGTATACACGTTAAGGGAGAGTAATGAAATACTGTAAGAGTATGTATTTTCAAAGTATTTAAGCATACAATATTGCTTTTGTTTGATAGTGGAAAATTCCCAATTTAAGGCAAAACAGTGCCAATTTTCCCAATTGAATGGGTACCGGTGCCATTCCCAAAAGCAGGGTTTGGCATTAACAGTTGTCCCCTTGTCCTGTGCCATGTAGATTCTACTGGGGACAAGTTAATTGTCCCAGGTGACCTGTCCTACGGACAACTAAATTTTATAACAAGAAGTGAATTTTACATCTTTAAAACTTGTGAATTAAAAAATGTCAAAACATTGGTCAGCACATTGTAAATGACAAATAAAACCCATCTTGTTTTCACTGGTGGAAAGCAATTGCGGGAATGTAATGTCACTGCCATGATTGATCTTGTTTTTTGTATCACTTTTACATGAAGTGCGGGGACAAGTAAATTTGACTGGGGACAAGTAAATTGTGTAAGTTACTTGTCCTATGGACAAGTTGCTGAAAAAAGTTAATTCAAACCCTGAAAAGGGTGAACAAATTCGCTGAATTTTTTCTACATTTTGCTTACATTTAAGTTTTAAATTAAGAAATTAGTTTGGTGATTCACATTTTCCTTAAGAAAAACTTATGTCTTTAAGTAGCCAAATATATATATATATATATGCTGTTTTTTGTCAACTTGAAGGCATGTAAAATATGAGACTTAGTTTATTAGTTTTTAGACCAGCAAAAAAACACTTCATTATCATATTTATTAGAACAGCTGTGTATTTAAAACATATAAATTTATGTAAAATGAGAAATTGAGAAATAAATGGAAAAATCTTGTACTGGCAAAGAATCAGTAGTCGTCACACAGCAATAAACTTTTTGTTCAACGCTTATTTTTGATGGGATTCATCAATATTTTGTCTCCTGGGGAACTAGACGGTACTATAATGCTCTGCTTTAGACGACACAAAATGCAAGGCTCATTACTAGAGGGAGACAACAATTACATTACATCGTATATATAAGTATAAACATTGTTACTGCCCTTTAAACAAGTCAAATGATAAACTAGTAATCGGGAATTTCGGGATGTTTAAATTAGTTATCCAGACACTAAATAAAAAAATATGTTATCTTAAGTACAGAATATATGACTGAAGTCTATTATTGTACAACACATCATTGGATAATTTTCATAATAACGCAGATTGCTTCTGTGCAAGCTTTTCATGATACTAAAAATAACCCTTTTGGTACCCGTAACCCTCTGCCAGATTGTTACACCAGTATTTTGTTTACAATTGGGGCTTTGTTTTATAGAAATTACAATTATTAAAAATACGTTACATTAGCTATGTTTTTTCATGACGACTATTGCTTGTAATGTTCAAAAAGTATGTTTATCAATAATTATCTTCCAGCAATCTTCTAAGGCACCAGCAAGGTCACAGGGTCAGCTACAAGGTCAGTCACAAGGTCAACCACAGGAAAGATCTCAGGGTCGCGAGGTGGTGACCATGGCAACTGCGCGTGATGTTTCAGCCCCACCCATTGAAATGTTCGATGTGAGGTATTTGAGCATCATTTACTTTACGTCTGATATATACTTTTAGAGCAAACAACTGTATGACAATAATCACTTAACCCTACCAATATGAGCCGAAACACGCGAAAATGACCCTTCAGACAAATTTTTTACATTTTATGTTTTTTGATGTTTATGAATCTCGGCGATTTACTCTTTAAAAAAATCTCTTTATTTAATGTTGATATCCTAATTAAAAATGATGTTATCTCAATTTCAAAATTAAAGATTGTACTCTCCATTAATTTTGATGTCGGCGTCTTGGACGACGTCGTTGATTAAATAACAACAAGAAACATAAACAATTACCATTTTCTATAGCATCAACTATTATATAAGAAAACATATTCTCCCATTTCTAGTCATGTGAGATAGGCATTTTCCTCATGTGAGATAACTCTATCTTACATGACATGTGACTTATGACGTCATGACGTTACGTCGAAGTCGCCTTATTCTGGCGTTAAATCAGCAAAGTCATTGATTTTATCAGAGCCTCGTCCCTGGTTACAATTCTAACCCCTCGGGTGAGATTTTTCTATCTCACATGGATAATCATGATGGATTCTTATATTCCCTATGATACAATAATTAGGTAAAACATGGAAGTGACGAGAAATTTGATCAGTAAGTAATTGATTACCGGCCGACGTCGTAAATTGTTACATTATGACGTTGTCGTCTAAACGTCCGAAGGGACGTTTTCGTGTGTTGCGACTCATATATAAAGGTCAAGTTCACAGTCAAGTTTAAATTTTTGGTTTATAGGAAATTTTGTCAGGAAAACTCAACATTCTGTATAACTTCTTCATTATTTCATAATACTTTTATATCAAACTTTCGCTATATACAGACAGCACTAATCGATTTATTAATGACCTTAAATTAGAAGATGTATTCTTTACAGTGTTCTTGTACTTGTACTTGTTATGATATAACTAGAACAAAATAAATAGAGGATCTTACATGAGTACTCATTCATTATTGAATTTATTAAACGAGTTGGCAAAATGATAGAATGCGAGGCTCTTGTCGAGCATTATATCATTTTTGCTAACGAGTTTAATAAATTCATTAATGAATGAGAATGAATGTTAGATTCTATTTATCACATAACTCACATATCGACTTCTGTTGCATTTTGCCTGTTGCTTTAACACGCGAAACCGACATAAACCATGGGAATTGGATCATAGTCATTATCGATTTTTTTTGACAGCACATACTAGGCTTATTTGCATACTTATATAACTAGTGGTATATTGAAAATATAGAATGGTGTTATTCCATTCCCACACGGTAAGTTATGTGATAATGCAACATACTAGTACATCTAATTACGAATGGCTTTGTGTCCAGTTATTTCATTCACTCAACAAGTTACAACAATACAAGCAAAACAAGTATCTATATGATAGCTTGCACTTCAAGACATTAAAACATCAGTTGAACAAATGTATTTGTGTTATAATATACAAATATAACACATGTATGTTTAGATCATTTTACTGATGGCTTTTTGTCCATCTTGTCGTCAGCAGCTTTAACTTAATTAAATGGTTGCTGTTTTTCATAACATTTGATGTGAAAAGCTTTGTTACCAGATACAGAAATACAAGAGGTGTTAAACTTATAACGTAACACTTTCATTTTGTAACTGAATCAAATATCTTGACATTCTCCCCGAATATGTTCATTTTAATGAAAAGTCTAAAGATTCCTTCGATATACAAGATGATGACATGAACTATTATGCACTTCCTAGTTTTGCTGCATCCATATTTTTGAAAATTGGTAGAGAATTATGTTTTGAAGCAAATATCTTCAATTATAAAAAATAGCTGCATTACAAATTTAAAACAAAAATGCTTTTAAATTCGTTTAAGTTTACAGTAGTCTGATATGTCCATGTGTGAACGTAAAAATGTGGAATATGCATTTTTTTTTGCTATTTGTCTGTTTTCACGATTTCAGCGAAAATTAACTTGAAAGTTGACTTTGAACATGATTAAATTTATGAAAACTTCTAGTTTGAAACATCAGTTGCAGGCAGTTTTATAATTTCCTCCTCTATAAAAAATAAGTTTCATTACTTTCTTATAAGAAAAGAAAGAACAAATGTATAACTTAAGATTTAGGGGCAGAACACACACATAAGATGAACAAAATATAAATTTTGGCCAAAGATATTTTTATATGGTATGTGATAATACAGCAACAATAACTTTTCATATTTTTGTCTTACAAAATTGGAATAAAATCTTTATTTTGGTTAATTGATGAAATCGGTTAAATACGAGCAAACTGTCCTATTATCTGTCAATTTTTGTGTCACCTTTTGGAAGAAAAATGCGATACACAGGGATCACTTTGTCGTCCGGCCGTCAGTCCGTCCATCCATCCATCACAAAAACTTAACGATGGCTATAACTTTCTCATTTCGTGATATCTCCTAATCAAACTTTCAATATATACTCATCATGACAACATCGACATGACCATACTAAAATATAAAGGTCAAGGTCACACTGAAGGTCATTATATGGTTTAAATACTCATTTTTTCTTCACGAAAACTTAACCTTGGCTATATAAACTTTCATTTCTTGATATCTCCTCATCAAACTTTCAATATATACTCATCATGACAACATCAACATGACCATATGAATATATAAAGGTCAAGGTCACATAGAAGGTCATTATATAAAACTTAACATTGGCTATAACTTTGTCATTTCTTAATATTTTTTCATCAAACTTTCAATATATACTCAACCCATGACAACATCGACATGACATACTAAAATATAAAGGTCAAGGTCACATTGAAGTTCATATGGGTTAAATACTAATTTTTTTCTTCACAAAAACTTAAGATTGGCTATAACTTTCTCATTTCTTGATATTTCTTCAGCAAACTTTCAATATATACTCATCATGACAACATCGACATGACCATACTAAAACGTAAAGGTCAAGGTCACACTGAAGGTCATTATATGGGTAACTCATTTTTTCTTCACGAAAACTTAGTCAGGTCAATTTTTCAAGGTCATTTATCTGGGTCCAAAAACCTTGTTATACTGACAAAGCGCTGACAGGCGACATGCGTGTTCTGCAGAACATCCATCTACTTTAATATTGCAATAAAATTCGAACTTTTTAATTCAACATTTATATTTTTATCTTAAAATAAAACATACGATCATATTTAAATCACAAACACAGTTTTAAACAATTATGATATGCATTTAGTAAAAGTATTTGGTTTAAGGTAAAAGTCTACGGCAATAGACACATATAGGTTTAAAATTGGGAAATAGTATGTACCTAATTCAAAATGTAATTTAAAGCGAACCGCTTGAAATTGGAGTTTTAAATACACACGTTCTAAATTCATGACAGTTTCACATAATTAAATCACACACTTTTTATGATAATCCCTTCTGCTGAAAAATAACATCTCAAACAAAATTGTTACATTCTAAGTTGAACACCTCTTGTAAAAGCAAGTATCCATTCAATTGTTTGCACATAAATTCATAAAAAAACACAGTTGAAACAACCATATTTGTGTTATACACAGATACGAGAGTCCAGCCCAACCCAGCCTTCAGATGCAGTATCCCCCAGTACCAGTGTATCAGAAGGAAGAAATGGAAGATTTTGATGAACCGAAGAAGCTATTTGTCAAAGATGATGATCAAGGAAGGTTGGTGGCAACAAGCAAATCAAACTAGACTAATTTTAAATAGTTGCCAACAAATCTGTATTAATTTCTGTATTATCAAATTTGCTTTTCAAAAACCTAAAATTATATATTTCAACAGTATAATATTGAATATTTTCTGTCTAAAGTGTCCTTGAATGCTGGGAGCATTTTAAATTTTCAAAACCCTTACCCAATGTTAAGGATTACACAGTATCATTGGCATAGAACACACATCCGTTGTGGCTACCTTTATATGTTTTTTGTTGCTCAAGATTGCTAAACTTTTCCTGCTTTATCTATAAAATCGGTGGAAATATGATTAATATTTTACCACTTCTTCTTACGTATGGCAGGAGGTATACAGTACTGATTATACCCAGGAAAATGAGTCTGCCTCTACCACAAATAAATCCACCATCAAATATGGCCTTATCCCTAATATGGACTAAAAATGACATAAAACACCATTCAAACAAACAAAACATCTTTCATGTACATGTGTCTGTATTCATTGTTTTCAGATACCTGTATTTTTTCGGGCATGGCAATTTACGGTACTATGAAGTAAATGAAGATTTTGATGAGGCTGTCCTCCCTCCAATAGCAGATAAGTATGTGGCATTATTTAACTCTATTAGTTTTAGGTGAGCTTATAGGATGGCACACTTTCTGTTGTCCCTCCGTCTTCTGCTGTCTGTCCGTTGTCTAATTGTTGTATACACGATTACCTTTCTGCTGTCTGTCCGTTGTCTAATTGTTGTAGACACGATTACCTTTCTGCTGTCCGTCCGTTGTCTAATTGTTGTATACACGATTACCTTTCTGCTGTCCGTCCGTTGTCTAATTGTTGTATACACGATTACCTTTCTGCTGTCTGTCCGTTGTCTAATTGTTGTATCCACGATTACTTTTCAGATTTTTGCCAAATTTTGTTTGAAGGTTTGTTTCAAAAAGATTTCGAATGAGTTTGACAATGAGCAGAATTGATGCTTTGAGGTCAGTAGGTCAAAGATTAAGGTCACCGTGACCAGATAATAAAACATTTTTCCTGCACTGTACCTTTTCTTTTCCTTAAGCAAATCTCATGAAATTTCATGGTGGACTGAAAAACCTTGTCCACTTTGTAACTCTCCCTGAAGCAAATCAAAGGTTGACTGCTTCGAGTGAGATGTTGACCCTCATTTGATTTTGAAGTCAGTAGGTCAAATTCAAGGTCACAAAGGCCTTATCATGAAAAGCCTTTTCCGCACTGTAACTTTTTTTTCCTAAAGCTAATCTCAGAATTTCATTGTTTGACTGCCTGAGATGATGATCCTTATTGATTTTGAGGTCAGTGGGTCAAAGTCATAGTGATGGGATAATGAAAAATCTTGTCCATACTGTAATTTCACTTCCCTTGAAGCAATTCTCATGAAACTTTATGGTGGAATGCCTGTGGAAAGAGAGTGAGCCTTTGGATTTTTAGGTCACAAGTCAAGGTCCCTGCAGACAAAAATACACCCTACCCACTATCAAAAATATTTTAACAAGATTGTGCAGTGGGGAGAGACATCTGTTATTCTCCCATTTCTGCTCATGTGAGATAGGCATTTTCCTCATGTGAGATAACTCTATCTTACATGACATGTGACTTATGACGTCATGACGTTACGTCGACGTCGCCTTATTATGGCGTTAAATCAGCAAAGTCATTGATTTTATGCCGGTAATAAACACATAATGGGAGAAAAATAATCCATCATGAGTGATCCATGTGAGATAGAGAAATCTCACCCTCGGGATCAGAATTGCAACCAGGCACTCGGCAGAGCCTCGTCCCTGGTTACAATTCTGACCCTCGGGTGAGATTTCTCTATCTCACATGGATACTCATGATGGATTCTTATATTCTCAAAAAACCACTCTAGTTGCCTTTGATTATGTCAGAATAAGTGGATTTCAGCTTGTGAGCAGGATAACTTTAGTAAACTGTTTTGGATGTTCACCAATTTTGTATGTTTGTTTCAATAAGGTCTCAGTTGAGTAAAAATATGTTTGACAATGAGCAGAATTGATGCATGCGTTACATAGTTATTGTTCTTGGATTATTGAAAATTAAGTAGTTTTTGAACATATAACTTTAGCCAACTGTTTCTAATTTTAAGCAAATGTTATTTGAAAGTTTGTTCAATGAGATCTTAGACAAGTGGGACTATGAGCAAAATAGGTGCCTGCGAGTTATATAAGGTTTTAAAATTCTCCAAATTTGATTTCCAGGTTGTGGATGAGTTCAACGATGAGCAAAATCGATGCTTATTTTACAGAGCTATTGCCCTCGATAAAGTAAAATGTTCACGTTCAGTTCATATTTTCTTTCATCTGACCAGTAGAGTCAACAGGTCCGCTTGAGGCTCTCGATTTATATATATAAAAAGCAGCTTTTGAACAGGCTTTTCTTCTATCTTAACATTTTGGTCATAAGGAGCATGAAATTGGAGCTTTGCTGTCATCTCTTGTTTCTTTTCACATGTATCCGTTTAACTGTTCGGTTATATATTATTTTTCAAATTTATATTAAAAGGGCAGATCAGTTACAATTCATCATGCAATACTGATATTTATTTAATGCTTAGAACTGTTTACTTCTAAAAGGCCACATTCGACTTTTACACTTTAATCGTTCATTTGAAGTTTGGTTAAATGTGTTAAAGGAATTTCTGAGGAAAATTTATTAAAGCTTTAGCTGCAGACGGACGAAGAGCAGTCATAACACATATCAGTGTCATTAAAATCATATCCTAATTACGCTTTGATACTCTCTGCTATAGGATCTGACAACACTCCCTTGTAGGTCACGTCAGATCGACCTTTCATCTAATATTCTTGAGAAGATCAACTAAATTCAACCAATGAAATCGCGCGTTTCATATACACTTCAGAAGACGTTCGAGTGAACTGAACAAACGAAAATCCACATAAAACACATAGACCTATATCCGAATAAAGATAAAGTCGTTGTGTGTTATTGCTGTTGATTGCACAATAAATTCAAAGAAATACACTAAATGGCATGTTTTATATCAAGATACGAAGAAAATCATGGGTGCTGCCATGTGTGTTTTGAAAATATATTTTCCACCGAATTATTATGACATTAGTACTCTAAATAGTAAGACATAGTACATCTGGCCCGCTTAGCTCAGTTAATAGCGAACTCGACTGTTGACCCACGAGTGTCATTTTAATGTGGGTTCAATCCCACGAATCGGTAAATTTATTTGTACCGCTATTAAATTCCGTCAAGCAATCTTTTCTTTCCTTTTTTCCCCGAGTATATATTCAATAAAGGTTGGTGTATTATGTTTGTCAACGCAGTTATTTTGTGTTTTTTAAGTTAAAAGTTACGGACATTGTCTCTGTCAATACTGAGCGTAGACTGCTCCACAGTGTTTTACTGAAACCTGACATGCGCAGTGAAGCAGTCTATACCGAGCAATTTTATAGGCTGAAATCTGAAATCGTAAGGTCAATCTGACGTGACCTCCAATGGAGTGTTGTCAGATCCTTGTGGTGTAGAGTATCATAGCTTGATAAAGGATCTGATTTTAATGAGATTGAACACATTTGAGCCTTTATTGTGTCGCCTGTCCGTCGTCTGTCATCGTCCGTCTCCATCGTCTGTCATACTTTAACCTGCCACCTAACCTTGGCCATAACTTGAAAAGTCTTTCACCTGTGTTCATGAAACTTCACATACATCTTCATCTTACCTTGAGAAATGTCGTTAAACATGTCCAATAACTCTGACGTTCATTTTGGCAGAGTTATGCCCCTTTCTATAAAACTTTATAGTTAGATTGTACTTGCTGAAATAAGCACACGGCTGGCGACACAAGTGTTCCATAGAACAACCTTCAAGTGTTAAATTTACACATGCATTAACTCCATGAAAAACAAATTTAATCCTTGTTATTCCAACGTTTTGATTAAAAAATACATTTTAAGATTAAGAACCTCATTTAAAATAAGATAATAACTGTTAAGGCTTTTGCATAAGAAAAGAAGTGCATGTGAAAACTTTTGGAAAACTATGTCATGTGTTTGGTTTCATCCAATGAAATAACATTAAATGCAGAACTGCTCATATTAGAGGTTGGAATTACAGTAAATTCTCACCATCTAGTTGAATCTGACAGTAGTTAGAGCCACTGTGGCTGCTATTTATGCAAACAGTTGACTTTACTCTATGTCTCTTAATTTCAGGGTTGACAGAATAGCACAACGACTCTGGCAGGAAATATTTGCATTGTTGAGAATCATTCTTAGTTTCTTCATTTCTTTTTTCGTTGAATTAACACGGTTTTTGGGGCGCCATATATTCCGACCAATAATTCTGGGAATATTTGTGACTCTCGGTGACTACGTAATCAAACCGTTTCTCTCAGCAACTTTCAATGGATTTGTCCAGCCATTCAGCATATTCTGGTGGAATGTGTTTACCGGAATGCGGCACATGTTCCGACCCATCGGCGAAATCCTGGCACGAGTGTTGGAACAGTTTGCCGTGTTATTCCGTTCCATTCGTCTGTTTGAGGTCAACTGGATCGCCAGACAGGGACCTGTTCCACAGCAGCACAGGCAGCACAACGTGTAAGGTACAAGTAACAGATATAGGATGTTTAGTTACACAAATAATCACAGGTTTGAAATTGATAGTTTCTATAACCAGTATAGCACCGTAGATCTTCTTGAGCCGGTAGCTGAAGTCTTGTAGAAGGTGATGAGTAAATATGGTCCTTATACAGAAGGTATAAAAGGGAAAGTGTCCGACCTTCAAAGTGAGCAAAGTCAGTCATGTTGCTCTAGTAGAACACTGTGCACATCCTTGTGTACAGGCTGTATTTGTTTACACCTTGTAGTTGTAAAGGGGCATACAAATAACTCCTTGCAGTCTTTAAAAGAAGGTTTTTCCCACCTACAGGAATCTGTTCTTTTGAAGATAAATTGTCAGTCAAACCTTTGCCGGGTTTAAAGATTCCTAAAACAGCATAGAGTGATGCAACTCAGTCTAACTCAATTTTGTTAGAAACCATATTGAAATTGACATGTGAGACCCGTTAAGAATGAGACTTGAGAGATAAGGTGCCCCATTTTTATGTTTGAGAAATAGACTTACTGCAGATTATTTAGTACTATTAGAACAATTACTTTGAGTAATCGAGTAAAAGTTGAGTAATTAAATTTACTGGATATAAATCCAATATTCTTTGTCAAATAATTCTACTAATTTAGTTTTTGTTGCCACCTGCTTATTATGGCTGACAGTTAAGGATCACTTTGTCCTTCATCTGTCATGTGTCGTTATCCGTCCGTCACACTTTAATCTGCAACCTAACCTTGGTCATAACTTAAAAAGTATTTGACCTATGTTCATAAAACTTCACACACATTTTCATCTTAAAATAAGAAGTGTCTATTCTTATGGATGGCGGGAGCCACCACAAAAGAATTGACCGTCATATATAATCTTACATGTGTTGAAAATGACGTAAACCACCATACAAACAAACACACAAATCTTACCATAAAGTAATGCTGTTTTACATGTCCAATAACTCTTGACTTTCATTTGGACAAATTTATGCCCCATTTCATAAAAGTTTAACCTGCAGCCTAACCAAACCCAGAACTGTCCCAAATAAGCACACAGCAGGTGACACAAGTGTTCCATGGAATGCCCTTATAGTTGGTAAAGGGAGTACATTAGGATTGGTATTTTTTTAGAATTGTTCAAATACATTATTTCTGCATTAAATTGATAAAAAATGACTAAACGAGCCATAACCCACCAAAAGACATTACTCTGAACATATAAGTTAAAAGATTCGAAGTAGGTATTTCCTAACAGAGTTATCTGTTTTAAACTTGGTCGTAAAAAAATTGGTATGCAGTACAACGCAAGCATCATTTGTAGATATCGCCAAGCTGATCCACGTGGCAGCAAATTTTAACTTGGGATTCTTTTATGGCCTGATAAGACAATTTTTAAATATAATTTTTGCGCTTTGTTATGAAAAATGTTATTAATGTTCCATCTATACCATTTCATGTTTTAAATTGGTCATTTTCTGACTGTTTATTGGTTAAACAATTTCCCCCCCAAGCCTGACGTACCCCCTTTAATACCAAAAATGAATTTGCAATGCATACATTTTGTCACTTTTATTTCTTACATTACATTATTCCAGCAATATCTCTAGTTATATGTTGTGTATACACAGCAGCTTGTATTAGTTATATGTTGTGTATACACGGCAGCTTGTATTTGACAGAAGGAGCACAAAACTCAACAAACATTATTTGTAAGATTATATGTCATTTATGTTTCAGTAATATTGAAAATCAAATATGTTTTATGAGAGATTTGTTAATAATTATGAGTGATATTTTTACATATATTTATGTTGTTACTATTACAGTTGTTGCTATCAGAGAAGAGATAATTATGTATACCAGGTTATGATATAGTGTTGGTGCTAGTGTGCCGGTACAGACATGTTGCTATACACCAGTCATTATAGCCAGTGCTTCTGTGTGTTTTAATTTGTATCTAGCATGTTGATAACCATAGAGGGTTGGTGACATTTTTAGCTCTTCCGAGCCGAAGGCTCAGAGGTGAGCTTTTTGGATCACTGTTCATCTGTGTTGTCCGTTACCCGTCGTTAATTGTTACTATAAATGACTTCTTCTCAGGAAACGCCTGGTCAGTGTTGACCAAACTTCATATGCTGATCCTTCGGTCAAAGATTTTCGAATTGGTTAAAATTAGGTCAGCGTAACATAAACGGTAATACACAGAGTTACATAGGAACATCTTTAAAAAATCTTCTCTGCAGCTACAAGAGCTATAGATTTAATATGTTGCATGTAGCATGATCTGTTGGTCCTCTGCCATGGTTGGTGAATATGGGGTAACATATGGCCTGGGTCACATGTTTTACATGGACTTCTTCTCTAAAACCACAAGGTATAGATATAGATATGTTGCATATAGCATATGCTAATGGCACTCTACCAAGTTTATTTACATGTTAATCCTGTGGTTAAATTTTAGTTATATTGGACAATCTTTAAAGAATCTTCTTCTGAACTTTCCAGACCTCTTCTGTCTTACCAGTTTTTGTTACTGTTTTGAGTCTACAATGGACAGAGGTCATCAGGTCAACGATTCAGGGCCATTTGACCTTCTTGTTTAATTATACACCAATATCAACACTCTGACTGTGCTGAAGCAAAAAGAGAGAACAAGAACTCAAGAAATGTTAGGTAATTCACTAAATCATTATGTGTACATTTAATCAGATTAAAGTTTCGGGTTTTTGTTTATTTTAGGCAGCAGTGTATCATATATGTCCTCACAACTTTTATATCAATGGTATTCACACAGTATCTTATATACATCAGAGACATGATTTACATGTTCATTATTTAATAATCTTATTCTGTTAATTAATAATCATAAGTCTTTTAGATGAAATGCAATATAATGATGCAATCATTTCATAAATATGTTTCACCTGTACTAGTATACATGTTGTTTATATATTTAATCAGTACCAACTCATACCACTATTTGCCGTTCCATATTGTCATCTCATTATATTTTTTCCGATTACGCATGCAAAATATGACCAAGTGAGACAGAGATCTGAGAATTAGTTTATTATGTCTCTGGGTGACATCATTCAGTGATCAGCAATAATATATGAGGCAGCAGATTGTATTTTTTAAAATATTCATATCTTTAAATTCTCCTATTTCTTTAGAGAATTACTCAAACAAGTGATGTCATATGGTAAATTAGAATACTTGTGATTAATTCTTTTTTTTTTTCTTTTTTTTTTTTAAAAATGGTTCGAAGCATTTTACATATTTTGTATGAATTGAACACTCCTGTAAGACCATTTGTATATACTATCATATTAACTTAGATATAGTAAAACTAAATATTAATAGATAGCATCATGAACAGACAAATGGATATGTTTCATGTTTTATATTTTACACATTTAGAAATCACATCATTAGGATGATATATAAAGTCAAACCTGTTCAAGGCACCACCTGTATTAAGAGACCACCTGCTTCAAGAGACCACCAGTTCCCAATCCCCGTGTGGTTGCCGGGGTAGAGTACAACCACTACAATTCCCGCTAGAGGCAGAGGGGTACGGCCCTTCATGTTCATTTTGTCATTTTTTTATCATGCTCATTCAAGGTCTTCATCATGACACCGCGTATGCAAATGTGGAAACATGCATGGCTCCATCGTAAATGGAGTGTCTACAATAGAATTTGCAGTTCTGCAGGTTAGAAGGTTCTAGGCCCATTCTCCATATTTTATCTAGATGTAAATGGAGGATGAGCCTGGCATGTTCATCCCTGTTAGGTGCCATATAACCTTTCTTGTGTTGGTGCAAACCCCAATTCAATCAATCAGTTTCCAGTTGTATTGTCTTTGAGTAAAATACACCTGTATGAAGAGGTCACTATTAGATAAGAGACAGATATTTTGCTTTTCCCTTTTGTGATCTGGTAATTCAGGTTTGACTATCTATTACTTTCAACTTTGAAATATACATATTCCTGTTGAGATTGAATTGAGAATCATATAGTGTGTACATGTATATGTTTGCAATAGCCTGTTACATGGTATGATATTATGATAAGTGTTAGTATGTTGAAACATAGTATTTTATTTATATATTTTTCTCTTCTTTTTTTTGCAATAGGAATGAGCAATGTGTTTATTATTATATATTGTCTGTCTTATTGTCTTGTCTGACTGTGTGAGTAACTATGGTCTTGTCTGGCTGTGTGAGTAACTATGGTCTTGTCTGACTGTGTGAGTAACTATGGTCTTGTCTGGCTGTGTGAGTAACTATGGTCTTGTCTGACTGTGTAACTATTATAGATGAAATTCTCATGATTTTAAAGAAATAGGGTTAACTTCTGATATCACAAAGACACAGATTGTTAAATGCATACCAGTCACAATTTTGATTTAAAATGTTGTATTGTTGCTTTTATTGAAGTCTGCGATGTATGCCAGCACATGTATACAGAAATCTCATCTCTGAAGCTCTTGCCATACTTTATACCAGCAGAATCTCGTTTTGCCACAGAAATCGTTATGATATGCCAAATAAAATCGACAACGAAAAAAACATTCTATACACTATGGTTGTTATGGTTGTATTGTTCATCTATTGTTATGGTTGTGTTCTCTTGTGCATCTATTGTTATGATTTGTGTTCTCTTGTATGCCCATTGTTATGCTTGCGTTCTCTTGTACATCTATTGTTATGGTCGTGTTCTCTTGTACACCCATTGTTATGTTTGTGTTTTCTTGTATATCTGTTGTTATGCTTGTTTTCCCTTGTACATCTATTGTTATGCTTGTGTTCTACTGTACATCTATTGTTATGCTTGTGTTCTACTGTACATCTATTGTTATGCATGTGTTGTACTGTACATCTATTGTTATGCTTGTGTTCTACTGTACATCTATTGTTATGCTTGTGTTCTACTGTACATCTATTGTTATGCATGTGTTCTACTGTACATCTATTGTTAATTGTACATCTATTATTAATTGTGTTCTATTGTACATCTATTGTTATGGTCATGTTCTCTTGTACACCCATTGTTATGTTTGTGTTTTCTTGTACATCTGTTGTTATGCTTGTGCTCTATTGTACATCTATTGTTATGGTTATGTTCTCCTGTAGGTCTATTTTTATGGTTGTGTTTTCCTGTACATCTATTGTTATGCTTGTGTTCTCCTGTAGGTCTATTTTTATGGTTGTGTTTTCTTGTACATCTATTGTTATGGTTGTGTTCTCTAGTACATCTATTGTTATGGTTGTGTTCTATTGTACATCTGTTGTTATACTTGTGTTCTATTGTACATCTATTGTTATGCTTGCATTCTCTTGTACATCTATTGTTATGGTCGTGTTCTCTTGTACACCCATTGTTATGCTTGTGTTTTCTTGTACATCTATTGTTATGGTTGTGTTCTCTTGTACATCTATTGTTATGGTTGTGTTCTATTGTACATCTGTTGTTATACTTGTGTTCTATTGTACATCTATTGTTATGCTTGTGTTCTCTTGTACATCTGTTGTTATGCATGTGTTCTTTTGTACGTCTATTGCTATGCTTCTGTTCTCTTTTACACCCATTGTTATGCTTGTGTTCTTTTGTACATCCATGGTTATGCTTGTGTTCTCTTGTACATCTGTTGTTATGCATGTGTTCTTTTGTACGTCTATTGCTATGCTTCTGTTCTCTTTTACACCCATTGCTATGCTTGTGTTCTTTTGTACATCCATGGTTATGCTTGTGTTCTCTTTTACATCCATTGTTATGCTTGTGTTCTCTTGTACATCCATCATTGTTATGCTTGTGTTATTTTGTACATCCATGGTTATGCTTGTTTTCTCTTTTACATCCATTGTTATGCTTGTGTTCTCTTTTACATCCATTGACATTTTTTATGCTTGTGTTCTCTTTTACTTCTATTGTTATGCTTGTGTTCTCTTTTACATCCATTGACATTTGTTATGCTTGTGTTCTCTTGTACACCTATTGTTATGCATGTGTTCTCTTGTACACCTATTGTTATGCTTGTGTTCTCTTGTACGACCATTGTTATGGTTGTAGCTTTTGTACACTCATTGTTATAGCAGATTGATTCTGTAAATAGGTATTTCTGTGGTAAAGGAGTTCCATCAGTCATGTAGATTCTTGGTGTTGTTTAATGTTATTCGTGTTTAACACAATCATCTCTTGTGCTTAAATTTTCTTCAATATGAAAGAGTCGCATCTGTTTATTTTCTAAAATCCTCACACTTAAAAAGAGTAAAACAGTTACCATATACAGGTGTGTTTGTTGTTGTACATAACAGCCTTCTTGGCATTTCATTAACATTTACAAAGATTGCAGTTCTGCAGTATAGTTCATTATACAGTTTATGAGGTGTTTCAAAATGTGTCTTGTGAATTTTCTCTCGTGCAATGTTTCAGTGTGAGTATGTTGATGGTACAGTAATCATTACTTGTTATTTTGTTTATCATAACGACAGTGTTTTCCCCCTAGGGGCATGGCGGGAGTGGGGGGTAGGGGAGTGGGGGTAGGGGAGGGGGTGTGTAATTCTTTATTGCATCAATTTATGAAAACATTCTTAATTTAACAAGTAGTAACTTGAGAGAAATGCATATTTTACCTTGTAATTAAACAATTGAAAAAATAATGATCAATAAACAAGTATTGGACATATAATGGAACCCAAATCACCTCCAGCCACTTTTAATTCCTTGGACCAATGCAAGGCTGGGTCTATCCCCGGCTTTCAGCCCCATGTCATCATTTTGGTCCTGCCTACATTTAGTTGCTGTCTAATCCCCTGGGTATGCCCTGTGACTCTCACACCCATTCCATGGTGGGGAAAAACAATGATACAGATAATCTTATGTGCATAAAGAAACTTGTACATGTTCTGGTTGATAGTAATATATATTCATAATTATTATAACATATTCTTATATTTACATTCCGTTTTAATATACTAGAAAACATGCATATTTTTACTCAAATTTTATTTCTATTTGATTGTATTACAGAACGATACGTCCATTTGATTTTGTTATATTAAAGTATGTTATGTATAATACTATTTATTAATAAACTATTAATTAGTATCAAAGTCTTTCCTTCTTATGTTTAAGACCACTGGCCAACCATTCCAATACCGCTAATTTACACATGTTGCCACAAAGGTACCGTGTATTATATTTCCATATAGGTACTGTACATTATGTGTTGCCACATAGGTATCATGCATTATGTGTCACCACATAGGTACCGTGCATTATGTGTCACCACATAGGTACCGTGCATTATGTGTCACACCACATAATTATGTAATGTACCATGTATTATGTGTTGCCACACAGGTACTGTGCATTATGTGTTGCCACATAGGTATCTTGCATTGTGTGTTGCCACATAGGTATCGTGCATTGTGTGTTGCCACATAGGTATCGTGCATTGTGTGTTACCACAAAGGTACTGTGCATTACGCGTCACCACAAAGAATTATGTGTTACAACATAGGTATCGTGCATTATGTGTCACCACATAGATACTGTGCATTGTGTGTTGACACATATGTACCATGCATTACGTGTCACCACATATGTATCATGCAGTATGTGTCACCAAATAGGTACCATGCATTGTGTGTTGACACATAGGTATCTTGCATTATGTGTTGCCACATAGGTATCATGCATTATGTGTCACCCATAGTTACCATGCATTATGTGTCACCACATAGTTACCATGCATTATGTGTCACCACATATGTATCATGCAATATTTGTTGCCACATAGGTACCATGCATTGTGTGTTGTCACATAGGTATCATGCATTATGTGTCACCCATAGTTACCGTGCATTATGTGTCGCCACATAGTTACCATGCATTATTTGTCGCCACATAGTTACCGTGCATTATGTGTTACCACATAGGAACCATGCAATATTTGTTGCCAAATAGGTATCGTGCATTATGTGTCAGCACATAGTTACCATGCATTATTTGTTGCCACATAGGTATCGTGCGTTATGTGTCAGCACATAGTTACCATGCATTATTTGTTGCCACATAGGTATCGTGCATTATGTGTCAGCACATAGTTACCATGCATTATTTGTTGCCACATAGGTATAGTGCATTATGTGTCACCACATAGATACCGTGCATTATGTGTCACACCACAGTTACCGTGCATTATGTGTCCGGCAGAGCTTATGGGATGGCGCGTTGTCCGTCGTTAACTATTTCCTAGTTAAGACGCTCTTTACCAAACTTTACCAGATTGTTAATATCAATGAAAGCTCCGGCAAGTCCGAAAACCAACCAAATCGGACCAGTAACACCCGAGTTTTCGCCCTTGATTTAGTTAAACAGGCTATAGTTTGCCTCGTTAAGACGATAGAGCCTTCATTTCCCTTCAGATATTTACCAATCTTTACCAGATTGTTAATATAAATGAAAGCCCGGACAATTTCGAAAACCAGCTATATCGGACCAGGAACACCCAAGTTGTGTGCCCTTGAATGTTAAAAATACTGTATTTTGCCTCGTTAAGAGGATAGGGCCTTCGTTTTTCATTCGCTCTATACCAAATTTTAACAGATTGTTAATATCAATGAAAGCTCGGAAAAGTCCGAAAACTAGCTAAATCGGACCAGTAACACCCGAGTTATCGCCCTTTATTTAGTTAAAAACGCTATATTTTGCATCGTTAAGATGATAGAGCCTTCATTTTCCATCAGATATTTACCAAACTTGGCCAGATTGTTGATATCAATGAAATCCCGGATAATTTCGAAAACCAGCTATATCAGACCAGGAACACCAGAGTTATGTGCCCTTGAATTATTGAAAAATGTCATTTTCAGTCTTGTGAACACTCTAGTGCTTCATTTTGAACTCAATCTTTCCAAAACTTGGCCACATTGTTGATTTCAATGAAAGCTCGGAAGAGTTTGAAAAACAGCCAGATCGAACGAATAACACCGGAGTTATGGCTCTTTTTCAATATTTGGGGGTCGTGGGTTCAAATCTCACCGGAGGCATTTTTTTTCCATAAGAAATCTTGGTTCATGGTTTCAATATTTTTCATTATTATTATTTATTTATTGTTTTCTTGTTTAATATATATATTTTTTTTAATTAAAAAAAATAGAAAAAATTCTCATAAGAACCCGTGGTTCATTTTTCTTTAATTGGGAGCTTTGGGGCCCTTGTTGGATCAGTTTTACATAAGAGTTATAGGGAAGAACTTACTTCAAAAATCGTCTTCTCTGAAACTACAAGAGATAAAGGTTTAATATTTTTAGTTTTTTATCAGTTTTGTTCAAATTGTGACCCTGGGATAAAATTTTGCCCCGCCCCAGGGGTCACAGTTTTACATAGACTTATATAGGGAAAACTTAAAAATCTTCTTCTCTGAAACTAAAAGAGCCAGAGGTTTAATGTTTTGTATTTACCATCAGCTTATGGTCCTCTACCAAGTTTGTTCAAATGGTGACCCTGAAGTCAAAGTTGGACCTGTCCCCTGGGTCACATATTTTACATGGACTTATAAAGGGACAAACTTAAAAAAATCTTCTTCTCTGAAACTACAAGAGCCAACAGTTTAACATTTTGTATTTATACTCAGCTTATGGTCCTCTACCCAGTTTGTTCAAATGGTGGCACTGGGATCAAGTTTGAACCCACCTCTGGGTCACATGTCAAACTTGGTTTGCGTGTTTATATTAACAAAAATGTCTGATTTGTTTTAAAGCTAGCCAAACTTGAGCTAAATACATCCCTCCCCACTATATCTTGGTAATTGAAGACACTTTATAAACTATTGCCCCCCCCCCCCCCCCCCCCCCCCCCCCCCCCCCCCCCCCCCCCCCCCCCCCATCATCGACACCATATAGTCAGTAGAGCCTCTTGGGCCTCTTATTTTCTCACTGCCATTCCCCATTCCAACCTCATACGTTGTTAAAGAACTGTAAACACGGTTAATCACTGGTCTAATAACTATTCTTTTTTGAAGTTCATGCAAAAAAAACACATCCGAGACGCCGTTTCAGTAAGATTTTGAACAGAACGCAAACATGCACAGTGATAACCTTTTCATCAAAATAATACCACTATCTAATAATACCACTATCTAATAATACCACTATCTAATAATACCACTATCTAATAAACCACTATCTAATAATACCACTATCTAATAATACCACTATCTAATAATACCACTATCTAATAATACTCTAATAATACCACTATCTAATAATACCACTATCTAATAATACCACTATCTAATAATACCACTATCTAATAATACTCTAATAATACCACTATCTAATAATACCACTATCTAATAATACCACTATCTAATAAACCACTATCTAATAAACCACTATCTAATAATACCACTATCTAATAATACCACTATCTAATAATACCACTATCTAATAAACCACTATCTAATAATACCACTATCTAATAATACCACTATCTAATAATACCACTATCTAATAATACTCTAATAATACCACTATCTAATAATACCACTATCTAATAATACCACTATCTAATAATACTCTTATAATACCACTATCTAATAATACCACTATCTAATAATACCACTATCTAATAATACCACTATCTAAAATGCAGAGCTGTGCACCTGTATATAGATTATTTTTCAACTTTATAGATTATATTTCAACTATAAATCTGTTGTGATAAATTATTTTCTTTTTTTAATAGATGGAAAATCAATAATGATTGAACAATCATTGTATGTTGCATGCCAGATCAAAAGAGAACCAGCATGTTTGCTCTCGGCTAATCTAGAATAAACACGACACTCTATGTGTTTTATTAGACACAAACTTTATTTTATAATTGACTGACAGGTATAATCACATCGTATTGTAGAAAATACCGGCGTATCCTACCATTTCGATCAGGAACTTGGTTATTGTTAACATAAACACCGACTGCTGCCACGCTTTATCGATCCGTGTAAATAATTGCTATTTTCTCTATAGTTTATAATTATACTGACATTGGGTATCCAATACAGGCTCACATTGTTTTGTTAATGTTTTATGATAATACTAATCCACCGGTATGGCATTGTTAAAATCGAAAGAAAGGAAAAACAAAATTATAAATAAATAAAGTGTGTTAAAACACGTACATTTAAATTGGTATTTTGAATATAGATTGGTCCAAGGCTTTGTATAAATGATTTGATCTGTCCATGTGAAAGGGCACACACCATGAATAATTTAACGTACACCCCGATAATGTCAAAGCTGAGGGTCTGACCGCTAATGTATTAATTGTTTTGACCTTTAAGACCTTGCAGTTGAAAAGGAAAGTTTATATTTGATATACAATAACACTTGAAATTAAATTTACCATTACAGAGAAAAGATTAACACTAATTTCAGTTCGACTTTTTGAAGAATAAAGCTGAACTAGATGAAACATAATTGGGTTACCGTCGGTGTTACTTAATCACAATACAAGAGCAGGTCCCACTGATGCACATAAACAAGTGATGTGATCAAAAGGTCAAGGTCACTATTTATGAAAAATATATTATGATTTACCCTCTCCCGATTTTCGTGGGTGACGGGGGAGTCTGTCAAAAATCAGGATTTACCAAATATGAACATTATCTCATTCTGATCAAGTTTTCTTCGCAAAATTGAGTCCCGTATAGTTCCCGGGATACTTAGTATAGGGCCATTGCTTATCCTAGCAGATGGGTAATACTCTCCCATTTTAACTGGTAATCACAATACAAGAGCAGGTCCCACTGATGCACATAAACAAGTGATCAAAAGGTCAAGGTCACTATTTATGAAAAATATATTATGATTTACCCTCTCCCGATTTTCGTGGGTGACGGGGGAGTCTGTCAAAAATCAGGATTTACCAAAAATGAACATTGTCTCATTCTGATCAAATTTCCTTCGCAAAATTTAGTCCCGTATAGTTCCCAGGATACTTAGTATAGGGCCATTGCTTATCCTCACAGATGGGTAATACTCCCCCATGTTAACTGGTTATCACAATACAAGAGCAGGTCCCATTGATGCACATAAACAAGTGATCAAAAGGTCAAGGTCACTATTTATGAAAAATATATTATGATTTACCCTCTCCCGATTTTCGTGGGTGACGGGGGAGTCTGTCAAAAATCAGGATTTACCAGAACTGAACATTGTCTCATTCTGATCAAGTTTTCTTCGCAAAATTGAGTCCCGTATAGTTCCCGGGATACTTAGTATAGGGCCATTGCTTATCCTGGCAGATGGGTAATACTCCCCATGTTAACTGGTAATTACAATACAAGAGCAGGTCCCACTGATGCACACAAACAAGTGATCAAAAGGTCAAGGTCACTATTTATGAAAAATATATTATGATTTACCCTCTCCCGATTTTCGTGGGTGACGGGGGAGTCTGTCAAAAATCAGGCTTTACCAAAAATGAACATTGTCTCATTCTGATCAAGTTTTCTTCGCAAAATTGAGTCCCGTATAGTTCCCGGGATACTTAGTATAGGGCCATTGCTTATCCTGGCAGATGGGTAATACTCCCCCATGTTAACTGGTAATCACAATACAAGAGCAGGTCTCATTGATGCACATAAACAAGTGATCAAAAGGTCAAGGTCACTATTTATGAAAAATATATTATGATTTACCCTCTCCCGATTTTCGTGGGTGACGGGGGAGTTTGTCAAAAATCAGGATTTACCAAAAATGAACATTGTCTCATTCTGATCAAGTTTTCTTCGCAAAATTGAGTCCCGTATAGTTCCCGGGATACTTAGTATAGGGCCATTGCTTATCCTGGCAGATGGGTAATACTCCCCCATGTTAACTGGTAATCACAATACAAGAACAGGTCCCACTGATGCACATAAACAAGTGATCAAAAGGTCAAGGTCACTATTTATGATAAATATATTATGGTTTATCCTCTCCCGATTTTCGTGGGTGACGGGGGAGTCTGTCAAAAATCAGGATTTACCAAAAATGAACATTGTCTCATTCTGATCAAGTTTTCTTCGCAAAATTGAGTCCCGTATAGTTCCCGGGATACTTAGTATAGGGCCATTGCTTATCCTGGCAGATGGGTAATACTCAACCATGTTAACTGGTAATCACAATACAAGAGCAGGTCCCACTGATGCACATAAACAAGTAATCAAAAGGTCAAGGTCACTATTTATGAAAAATATATTATGATTTACCCTCTCCCGATTTTCGTGGGTGACGGGGGAGTCTGTCAAAAATCAAGATTTACCAAAAATGAACATTGTCTCATTCTGATCAAGTTTTCTTCGCAAAATTGAGTCCCATGTTGTTCCCGGGATACTTAGTATAGGGCCATTGCTTATCCTGGCAGATGGGTAATACTCCCCCATGTTAACTGGTAATCACAATACAAGAGCAGGTCCCACTGATGCACATAAACAAGTGATCAAAAGGTCAAGGTCACTATTTATGAAAAATATATTATGATTTACCCTCTCCCGATTTTCGTGGGTGACGGGGGAGTCTGTCAAAAATCAAGATTTACCAAAAATGAACATCGTCTCATTCTGATCAAGTTTTCTTCGCAAAATTGAGTCCCGTATAGTTCCCGGGATACTTAGTATAGGGCCATTGCTTATCCTGGCAGATGGGTAATACTCCCCCATGTTAACTGGTAATCACAATACAAGAGCAGGTCCCACTGATGCACATAAACAAGTGATCAAAAGGTCAAGGTCACTATTTATGAAAAATATATTATGATTTACCCTCTCCCGATTTTCTCGGGTGACGGGGGAGTCTGTCAAAAATCAGGCTTTACCAAAAATGAACATTGTCTCATTCTGATCAAGTTTTCTTCGCAAAATTGAGTCCCGTATAGTTCCCGGGATACTTAGTATAGGGCCATTGCTTATCCTGGCAGATGGGTAATACTCCCCCATGTTAACTGGTAATCACAATACAAGAGCAGGTCTCAATGATGCACATAAACAAGTGATCAAAAGGTCAAGGTCACTATTTATGAAAAATATATTATGATTTACCCTCTCCCGATTTTCATGGGTGACGGGGGAGTTTGTCAAAAATCAGGATTTACCAAAAATGAACATTGTCTCATTCTGATCAAGTTTTCTTCGCAAAATTGAGTCCCGTATAGTTCCCGGGATACTTAGTATATGGCCATTGCTTATCCTGGCAGATGGGTAATACTCCCCCATGTTAACTGGTAATCACAATACAAGAGCAGGTCACACTGATGCACATAAACAAGTAATCAAAAGGTCAAGGTCACTATTTATGAAAAATATATTATGATTTACCCTCTCCCGATTTTCGTGGGTGACGGGGGAGTCTGTCAAAAATCAGGATTTACCAAAAATGAACATTGTCTCATTCTGATCAAGTTTTCTTCGCAAAATTGAGTCCCGTATAGTTCCCGGGATACTTAGTATAGGGCCATTGCTTATCCTGGCAGATGGGTAATACTCCCCCATGTTAACTGGTAATCACAATACAAGAGCAGGTCCCATTGATGCACATAAACAAGTGATCAAAAGGTCAAGGTCACTATTTATGATAAATATATTATGGTTTATCCTCTCCCGATTTTCGTGGGTGACGGGGGAGTCTGTCAAAAATCAGGATTTACCAAAAATGAACATTGTCTCATTCTGATCAAGTTTTCTTCGCAAAATTGAGTCCCGTATAGTTCCCGGGATACTTAGTATAGGGCCATTGCTTATCCTGGCAGATGGGTAATACTCCCCCATGTTAACTGGTAATCACAATACAAGAGCAGGTCCCATTGATGCACATAAACAAGTGATCAAAAGGTCAAGGTCACTATTTATGAAAAATATATTATGATTTACCCTCTCCCGATTTTCGTGGGTGCCGAGGAAGTCTGTCAAAAATCAGGATTTACCAAAAATTAACATTGTCTCATTCTGATCAAGTTTTCTTCGCAAAATTGAGTCCCGTGTAGTCCCGGTATACTTAGTATAGGGCCATTGCTTATCCTGGCAGAGGGGTAATACTCCCCCATGTTAACTGGTAATCACAATACAAGAGCAGGTCCCATTGATGCACATAAACAAGTGATCAAAAGGTCAAGGTCACTATTTATGAAAAATATATTATGATTAACCCTCTCCCGATTTTCGTGGGTGACGGGGGAGTCTGTCAAAAATCAGGATTTACCAAAAATGAACATTGTCTCATTCTGATCAAGTTTTCTTCGCAATATTGAGTTCCATGTAGTTCCCGGGATACTTAGTATAGGGCCATTGCTTATCCTGGCAGAGGGGTAATACTCCCCCATGTTAACTGGGCAATTGTTGTTATGTTCATTAATGGTCTTTTTTATTATCCCTGTGCTGTTTCCGGTGGTGCTACTTGAGTTGTGACAGAAAACAAGGATTGTGGACGTGGCTCCAGCGAAAAATGGAGTGTCTACAACACCGAATTTGCAGCAACTCTGCAGTCCTGCGGGTGAGAAATCTTCATACTTTTGTTTTGATGTAGATGGAGGTAGGGCCTGGAATGTTTACTGATGTTTGCGCCATATAATATTTTTGTGTTGCAGCTCATACTAGTTTATTGTGAGAACAATGACTTGTACAAAAAGTATGCCTGTAAGTCCCTTGTGAGGCGGAGTTTACTGTTGATTTTCTGATCAAGTATAGTGCTCAAGCTTCACTCGTGACCACTCTTTGTGGACCTTTACTGTTAGACATACATGGACGATAACATACTTTCTGTTGGCTACATTACGCAATATGACACCCAGGCAGTTATCTTTGTATTATATTATTTTGACAATTGTGTCAACTCCGAATCTTTGAAAACATGTTTACCTCCGCGTAAATGTCTCCGTGCACGAATTCACCGGTAATCAATTTCGTTCTCTATCTGCCTACTTATCACCAGTAAACAGTTTTATCAAATCACGTTAATATTAAAAGCCGTATGTAAATAAGTTTAAAATCCATTGACGTGTAGGACTTCATTCCTGAAATAAATATTTTAGTTGGACTGTTTTCATCAGGTTTTCATGCGTGTGTACGTCAACAACCTGTGCAATGTGCAAACGTAAGTTATCTTCATATAATTTGAACATATTATGTAACATATAGTGACACGCAGTCTTTCATTGTTATATCCCAGTAGCCCACATTCTTCACTGGATATAAAACACATTCTCGCACAAAGTAGTCCACATAGTTTTTTATTATTATTATTAAATGAATTATTTACATGGAACTTGATGAAACATATTTGTTTACGCTTTCCAAACAAACCTACAGGTTTATGAAAGCATTGGCGATAGCAGGTCTTTCTGAAAGTTGATGTCATATTTGACATGGGGGTTGGTGTGGGATGAAGATCTGTGTAAAATATCCGCCACCACCCTTCCTCCCCTACTCCCCTACCTCCAAATAAATTTGAAATTATTTCTGTTTAGAAAGCGTGTTTTTTTTTCTTTCCGCCAAGTTTCTGATAAGTGTGTATGTCAACATATGATATACCGTTCTGTATGTCAACATATGATATATCGTGTCAACATATGATATACCGTTCTGTATGTCAACATATGATATACTGTATGTCAAAATATGATATACCGTTATGTATGTCAACATATGATATACCGTTCTGTATGTCAACATATGATATACCGTTCTGTATGTCAGCATATGATATACCGTTATGTATGTCAACATAGGATATACCGTTCTGTATGTCAACATATGATATACCGTTCAGTGGAGTTGGTTACTGTAAGTTGTTTAACACAAGTAACCTCGAAGGGTTGGGTTACTGAGGCACTTGACTATTTCTTTGTTAAAGTAGCTATCCCGCAAACAACAGCCAAATTTTACAACAAATTATATATAACTTACATATTTTGAGGACGCAAACTCTATAGAAACAATATATATAACTTACATATTTTGAGGACCCAAACTCTATAGAAACAATATACACGGCCTTAACCAGTCGGGTCAAACCCCAAAACTGGAGCGTAGAATTATGGGTTACCAACTCATAATTCATTTTAAGCATATTCAATCACGGGTATTTTAAGGACCCGTTAATGAACTTATACTTTTAATCGGCACATGTACATTATTATATGAACTGAACACCTTGATAGAGTTTTGATAAACGGCTTTGTAGTGTAATTTTGGCGGGTTAGTTCTTTGAGTTCAGGCACAAGATGTCACAGGCATATGAACCCCCTGCCCTGCAAGACTCGGGCAGTTGTTAATATAAGGTGAATCAATATACTATATATATCGACATTATTGATAATTTGCCGAAAGCAATTCCAACTATAAAGTTTACTCTCGATTTTACTTGTTAATTCGGCCTGTATGCAAATAAATGTTGGCATTAGTTCAATAGACAAAAGTAAGAACTGTTTACACAGTTAGTTAACCTGAGCTTATTGGACGGGTGACGAGGTACGAGATACCAAACGTGTGTGCTGTGTGTGTACTATAAGCATTAACAATTCTTTTCGCGTGGTGGTGGTTTTTTTGGAACGTTTTATTTTTAATATTACCTCCGTCTGCAACTGCGGTGGATGTATATATGCTTATAATATTCATAACTTTTTAAAATCAATATCCGATCCCGTCATCTGTTTGCATTAATTTTTACGAATATTGAACTCGTACAAAGCTGAAGATAAATATTCAAATTAAGTCTTACGAGTATTTTGGTTTCACATACACTTCACCTAGTTGCTAATCCTTCCACACATTATTATTGTAGCCGCGCTTCGATGATTGGCCTGAATTCAGTTAAAGTCGACATTTAAATGAAAGGAAACTTAATACGTTAAATTCTTAAATTCGTTGGAAGCATTCCAGAGGCGGATATTAGCAACGAGAAACTTGGAAAACACAAGGTAAAAGTTTATATATGTATATTTTTTGTTTTAGTCTTTTAAAAGTATGAAAACGGACGCGGTTAAACACTTACAAACACTTAGATTATATACGCATATTTTTCTGCACTTAGTTTTTGCGTAAAAAAGCAAACAATTTTAAAAAAAAGCACAATTGCGTTAGAGTTCAATATTAAACTAGTGTAAATAAACAAATGTGTATAGTATTATATACTATAGTATTACAATGAACAATAAACATCGTACTCAGGAATTATCTTAAACAACTAGATACAATTTTATTATATATGTACAATTTAATTACAAATTTAACAGTAAACAAATATTAAATGTACACATGTCTTTCTGTACAGAAATACAAGAGACGACAGATAACAATTTAAAATGTGTAGTCGCATACTCGAGCTATTACATCGCTAAATAAACTTTTAAAGGTGGTAACCCCGAGCTTTTTCTAGAATATTCTAAACTATTAAAAACGTTACAGTTCATAAAATCAATCAAAATATGGTATTAGAGTAGTGTAGTTGAAGTGCTAAATTTGAATTCACCACCGAATTTGAATGGAAGTCAGCGCACCGTGCTTAAATTAATCCTGGTGCGTAACCTAGGATAACACATGTTACTTTGTAACAAAATGAATGTTCTTGTAAATACTCGACAATGTATAGGCTCATTCATTATGTTTAGGCATTTCAGAATAAAATAATATCGTGGACCCTTAACCCCGAATGATATTCTGATGTATACTCCTGTACCCCACTTTTGGTTGCGCGTGTATACATAATATTTTCTAAAAACGCGGTAAATCGATAATTTTCTTAAATGATTGTATTTTTGCTATATTTGCAGTTCTGCATGTTTGATGTCGATCTTTCAAATAACCGATCGCTTTGCATGATGACAACCGTTATTCGTTTATCGTATTTAAACGTAATGATGATCGAAGCGTGCATTGATTTATATACTATATGTGTTGTGCATTTTTATTTGCAATTGGAATCTTCTAGTTTCTTCTGTTCAAATATATAACGAAGTTTAAAAAACGTACACAGTTAATAGTATTGAATACCTCATGTATCGACTAGAATGTTCGCCACAGGTTGAATTCAAGAAGTAAACATCAAAATAAGAAAAGAAACACATTTAGCGTTAACATTAACATGAAATCGTTCATAATAATAAAGACAAAATTAACCGTTTAAAAGTAATAAATTAAATACTTGTAATACCAAATGTTAGGCAGGGAATTAAGATGTATCCTTGTACGGGTTATGATTGATCTGTGTACTACGGTGTATTATTGTTATTGAATGCGATAGTTGCCGGTTTACATAATTGACAATGATCGCGGTGTAACGTAAGCCTTTAGTTACAATAACTTTCCCCCCATGTATTGGTCTAAACATTGCAGAAATAGTTTGTGGTTTAATCATGATAAAAAGTGCTTTATGAAAATGTTTCTCCAAAATAATTTACCAAGTCTGTAGGAAGAGCCGCATAGCTCAGTGAATATAGTACGTTGAAACCGGAGTTCGCGCGGAGTTTCAGCGGCGCATCAGTGGGCAAGACGCATTTATTGACCTGGTTCGTCAGATGAGTCGTAAACCGGACTGTCTCTTGTATCGTCTCTTGTATCGGAGTCTGTCGTCCAAGCACTTTAAAGAACCATTTTACCATAGCTCTAATGATTTTCTTTTGTTCCTGCGTATGATATCATTTTCATAAACCTGAAGACCCGTGCAATAAAAGCCAGTACATTTCAGCCGTGTAATAACTGACAGATCTGGCTGTTATAGCACGGTGTACAAAACGACCTTTTGTAAACACAATTACAGCTATGGTACATAACATGTATATAATATTTTGTATATACAAATTATGCTGCACTCCCGGGATTACGACCCTCTAAAATCAGTATAAATCGCATAAACTCGAAATATAATGTTATAAATATTACCTGTAAGAGTAAGGCAGGGTTCCCGGATACTATATGTGTCTTCGCCTCTCTCTGGGGCGGCTCTAAATAGCGTAATATAATGATTGTGTTGATGAACGATTAAACAATAATTCATCACTAAGCGTGAACTATTAGTCCTTTATATAATGTGCGCCAAAATTTCGAACCTGGAACGAATGTATCTAAAAGAAATACTTGTATATTAGTCCTAATGGGATATCTGCTTGGCATGGCATTATCGTCCAGAACTACTTCGAATTTCTTTTCCACACATTGTATATGAGCCATGTTAATGCTGATAAATCAAATAAATGTAATGAGATTAGTATTATTAGTATGCCCCCACCACCGAATGGTGTGGGGGCATACAGCGTTAGCAATGTCCGTCCCGTCTGTCCGTCGGTCCGATCGTCCGTCCGTACGTTTGAAAAGTGTTTGTGTCTATCTCCTCCCACAGTTTTCAACAGATTGTTTCGAAACTTTACAGGATGCTTAGCTATGATGTCAAAATGTGCATATAGATTCGCGTCAAAATCTACCCTGTATAATGGGAGTTACGGCGAGTTTTTGTGTGTCAAATTTCACGTTAAAATATCTTGTGTGTCTATCTCCTCCCACAGTTTTTATAGACATTTTATAGTATGCTTACCTACTTTGTCAAGATGTGCATATTGATTTAGCGCCAAAATAGACCATGTATTACCTGAGTTACGACGCTTTTCCGTAAAATGTTTCATTTTTCAGTGGGGGCATCCGCGTCCCATGGACACATTTCTAGTTATTTATGGAATAGAACATACTTTCATATGCTGAACATAATTATACTCTATACTGTTCCCTTTCAGATGACATACCAACCACATAACACACACGCGAAGTCGTTAACTTACCTAAATAACCCGAACAGATACAAAACCACGTACAACACCTCCTATACAGACGTTCCCACATTTCAAGTGTCTCCGATCTACAACAAATTTCATGAACCGGAAGATGTTTCCCGTGACCCACGTGAAGTTAACCCCTATCCCATGACAAAAGACGACGAGCAATGGCCATTCCTAAAAAGAAAACCATTCCAAACAATGCAATTTCCCGAGAGAGAATTCAATGATGATTATTATGACGCGCAACGAACTCAAAGAAGCAGATACGAGGATTCAACGCTTAGGAGAGACGAGTACCAGGTTTGTACGACTTTTATTGATTTACTCACGATACGATCCTCAGGAGGGACGAGTACCGGGTTTGTACGACTTTTACTGATTTACTTACGATACGACGCTTAGGAGAGACGAGTAGCGGGTGTGTACGTCTTTTATTGATTTACTCACAATACTACCATCAGGAGGGACGAGTACCGGGTTTATACGACTTTTATTGATTTACTCACGATGCGACCCTCAGGAGAGACGAGTACCGGGTGTGTACCACTGTTATTGATTTACTCACGATACGACCTCAGGAGAGACGAGTATCAGGTTGTAAGTTTTTTTATTGATTTACTAACAATACGAACCACAGGAGAGACGAGTACCAGATGTGTACGTCTTTTATTTATTTACTCACGATACGACCCTCAGGAGGGACGAGTACCGGGTGTTTACGACTTTTATTGATTTACTCACCATACGACCCTCAGGAGAGACGAGTACCAGGTTTTTACGACATTTTATTGATTTACTCACGATACGACCCTCAGGAGAGATGATAACTATGGTTGTACGACCTTTATTGATTTACTCACGATATGACCCTCAGGAGAGACGAGTTCCAAGTGTGTATGTATTTTATTGATTTACTAACGCTATGACCTCAGGAGAGACGAATACCATGTGTGTACGTCTTTTATTGATTTACTCACGATACGACCCTCAGGAGAGACGAGAAGTAGGTTTGTACGACCTTTATTGATTTACTCACGATACGACCCTTAGGAGAGAGGAGTACCCGGTTTGAACGACTTTCATTCACCCACGATACGACCATCAGGAGAAACGAGTACCAGGTTTGTACGACTTTCATTCACCCACGATATGACCATCAGGAGAAACGAGTACCAGGTTTGTACGACTTTCATTCACCCACGATACGACCATCAGGAGGGACGAGTACCAGGTTTGTACGACTTTCATTCACCCACGATACGACCATCAGGAGGGACGAGTACCAGCTTTGTACGACTTTCATTCACCCGCGATACGACCCTCAGCAGAGACGAGTACCATGTTTGTATGGCTTTCATTCATTTACTCACGATACGACCAAATGAAAATGAGTACCTGGTTTGTACGGCATTCATTCACCCATGATACGTCCCTCAAGAGAGAGGAGTACCTGGTTTGTCTGACTTTCATTCACCCATGATACAAACCTCAGGAAAGACGAGTAGCAGGTGTGTACGGCTTTCATTCACCCACGATACCACCCTCAGGAGAGACGAGTATCCTGGTTTGTACGACTTCCATTAACCCACGATACGACTCTCAGGAGAGACGAGTACCCTGTTTTGTACTGCTTTCATTCACTCACGATACGACCCTCATGAGATCGAGAACTAGGGTTGTACTGCTTTCATTCACCCACGATATGACCGACCCCGAGGTGGGTCGAGTACCAGTTTGTGCGACTTTCATTCAGCACCCACGATACGACCCTGAGGGGAGACGAGGACCAGATTCGTACGACCTTCATTCATCCACGATGTGATCCTTAGGAGAGACGAGGACTAGGTTTGTACGACTTTCATTCACTCACAATACGACCCTGAGGGGAGACGAGGACCAGATTCGTACGACTTTCTCATTCACTCACAATACAACCCTGAGGGGAGACGAGGACCAGATTCGTACGACTTTCTCATTCACTCACAATACAACCCTGAGGGGAGACGAGGACCAGATTCGTACGACTTTCATTCACTCAGAATACAACCCTGAGGGGAGCCGAGGACCAGATTCGTACGACCTTCATTCATCCACGATGCGATCCTTAGGAGAGACGAGGACCAGGTTTGTACGACTTTTATTCACCCACGATACGGCCGGATTTGTACGACTTTCCCGCGATACAACCCATCAAGAGAGATCAATACCTGGTTTGTTTGGCTTTCATTCACCCACGATACGACTCTCATGAGAGGCGAGGTCCTGGTTTATTCTCTAAACTAGATCCCATGAGCTGTACAATTTAATTATATCCACATTGTTTTGAAGAAAAAGCAATCGGATATATTGTTATCGTTGCTGTCTGTCTGTCCCTCAGTCACTCCATCCGTCACGCCTTTGTGGACGGACCAAGCCCCCGCCCAACCCCTCACCCTACCCCCTCAATCCCTGCAAGACCATTCGAGATATTAAAAATCGGTTTGCGCAGAACTGTTCATTAGGTTTTTATTAAAGATTAGAAACTTGACCTTAACCTTGAAAGTTTTTTTTGCCTGAATATTGCTTGTGGACGTAACTCCTTCCAGACCATTAGAGGTAAGATGCTCAAACGTGATGGGAAGCTTGTTGAGGATCAAAGGATGTCATTAAAGGTCAACATTTGACCTTCACCATCAAGGTCCAGGTCAGGACTTAGTGATTTGCCTGAACATAGCTATTTGGTTGGAACTCCTTCCAGATCATTCAAGGTAAAAAGCGGAAACTTTATGGGAAGCTTGTTGAGGATGAGAAGATGACAATACATGACTGAACGTTGACATTCACCTTTAAGTTCAAGGTCACGACTTAGTATGGCTCAAATGGCCGTTTGAGATAGGAATCTGAGACTTGGTAGCAAGCAAGCTTGATGAGGATGAGGGGATGCCAATAAATGTCTGAAATTTGGCCTTCACCTTCAATGTCAAGGTCAAGACTTAGTTTTGTCAAGGTCAAGTGTTGAGGTATCACAGAGGTATCGACATTGCGGGTATATTGTGATGGCTTCCATCGACGTGCTCTGGTTACTGTTAATAAAGGTTTATCCTGAAAACTAGACGACCCGGCTAGTTTCATAAGAAAACTAGACGACCCGGCTAGTTTCATAAGTATTAATGCATATATGTTTTAAGACTCATTCATACATTCTTGTTTGTTATCGAAGTACACTTCATTTAGCAATAAAAAACGCAGATCTGTAAATAAGTATTCATGATGTAGCAACAATGAGTATCCAATCACATTTTCGTAAACAATAATTATAAAGTACGTACTCTACGTTATTCAGCAACCCCTACCCGGCAGGGATCGCTATATAGAAAGGGAGCGGGACCTGTCTCCCGAGGTACCTAGGGGAAGGCAAATGGAGTACGCCGATCAGACCCCGAGAGGGCACGAGCAGTACGGCAACAGACAAGATAATCGTGACGTATACAAGGACATGCTGGCAAATCGGGAAGGAGCAGCAGACGACGACAGGAAACCGGTCTTCTGCAACAAATGCTTCAAAAATAATATGGTAGTAGTATTCTTTATTTCCTCCATGTATAGGAGAGCATATATATATAAACAATGATACACACACAGTTACATACAACTAATAATTATAGAACAAACCTATATAGAAGAACAATGAGAAGGCGTATATATAACACTTCCTTACATAAATCAAATACCAATTCATCACAATTTCCATAACACATATCATAGTATATTCACATGAGTCAAATAAAACAGCTTGTTATCCGTATGATAAACATGTCATATAACGTGAAAATTATTACAGATATACATGCCTATTAATCCACCACGAAATTTAAATAGTTATTAATAGTTGCAATTCAATTGCTGACTACTCTAAATTAGTTTGTCTACCACAGGCTTTAAATAAACAATGACATAGATCTATACCCGTTGTTGAGTGAAGACAAGTTTTAACCCTGTAAATCGAGGGGTCAGTGCAAAACTATTGTAACTACATATGGATAAAGAAGGGGATACAATAGTTTTTCACTAAACCCTCGAAATGAAAACGCTTTACTGACGGTCAAACTACAAGACACGCAGACACAGTAAATGAAAACACTTTACTGACAGTCAAACTACAAGACACGCAATCCCAGTAAATGAAAACACTTCACTGACAGTCAAACTACAAGACACGCAGTCCCAGTAAATGAAAACACTTTACTGACAGTCAAACTACAAGACACGCAATCCCAGTAAATGAAAACACTTCACTGACAGTCAAACTACAAGACACGCAGTCCCAGTAAATGAAAACACTTCACTGACAGTCAAACTACAAGACACGCAGCCCTAGTAAATGAAAACACTTCACTGACAGTCAAACTACAAGAAACGCAGCCTTAGTAAATGAAAACACTTCACTGACGGTCAAACTACAAGACACGCAGCCCATGAAATTACTTTACTGACGGTCAAACTACAAGACACGCAGCCCAGTAAATGAAAACACTTTACTGACACTCAAACTACAAGACACGCAGACCCAGTAAATGAAAACACTTCACTGACAGTCAAACTACAAGACACGCAGTCCCAGTAAATAAAAACACTTCACTGACAGTCAAACTACAAGACACGCAGCCCCAGTAAATGAAAACACTTCACTGACAGTCAAAATACAAGACACGCAGTCCCAGTTAATGAAAACACTTCACTGACAGTCAAACTACAAGACACGCAGCCCCAGTAAATGAAAACACTTCACTGACAGTCAAACTACAAGACACGCAGCCTCAGGCCTCAGTAAATGAAAACACTTCACTGACGGTCAAACTACAAGACACACAGCCTCAGTAAATGAAAACACTTCACTGACGGTCAAACTACAAGACACGCAGCCCCAGTAAATAAAAACACTTCACTGGCGGTCAAACTACAAGACACGCAGCCCCAGTAAATGAAAACACTTTACTGACAGTCAAACTACAAGACACGCAGCCCCAGTAAATGAAAATACTTTACTGACGGTCAAACTACAAGACACGCAGCCCCAGTAAATGAAAACACTTCACTGACGGTCAAACTACAAGACACGCAACCTCAGAAATGTAAACACTTCACTGGCAGTCAGACTACAAGACACGCAGCCCCAGTAAATGAAAACACTTCACTGACGGTCAAACTATAAGACACGCAGCCCCAGTAAATGAAAACACTTCACTGACGGTCAAACTACAACACACGCAGCCCCAGTAAATGAAAACACTTCACTGACGGTCAAACTACAAGACACGCAGCCCCAGTACATGAAAACACTTCACTGACGGTCAAACTACAATACACGCAGCCCCAGTAAATGAAAACACTTCACTGACGGTCAAACTACAAGACACGCAGCCCCAGTAAATGAAAACACTTCACTGACAGTCAAACTACAAGAAACGCAGCCTTAGTAAATGAAAACACTTCACTGACGGTCAAACTACAAGACACGCAGCCCATGAAAATACTTTACTGACGGTCAAACTACAAGACACGCAGCCCCAGTAAATGAAAACACTTTACTGACACTCAAACTACAAGACACGCAGACCCAGTAAATGAAAACACTTCACTGACAGTCAAACTACAAGACACGCAGTCCCAGTAAATAAAAACACTTCACTGACAGTCAAACTACAAGACACGCAGTCCCAGTAAATGAAAACACTTCACTGACAGTCAAACTACAAGACACGCAGCCCCAGTAAATGAAAACACTTCACTGACAGTCAAACTACAAGACACGCAGCCTCAGGCCTCAGTAAATGAAAACACTTCACTGACGGTCAAACTACAAGACACGCAGCCTCAGTAAATGAAAACACTTCACTGACGGTCAAACTACAAGACACGCAGCCCCAGTAAATGAAAACACTTCACTGGCGGTCAAACTACAAGACACGCAGCCCCAGTAAATGAAAACACTTTACTGACAGTCAAACTACAAGACACGCAGCCCCAGTAAATGAAAATACTTTACTGACAGTCAAACTACAAGACACGCAGCCCCAGTAAATGAAAACACTTCACTGACGGTCAAACTACAAGACACGCAGCCTCAGTAAATGAAAACACTTCACTGGCAGTCAGACTAAAAGACACGCAGCCCCAGTAAATGAAAACACTTCACTGACGGTCAAACTACAACACACGCAGCCCCAGTAAATGAAAACACTTCACTGACGGTCAAACTATAACACACGCAGCCCCAGTAAATGAAAACACTTCACTGACGGTCAAACTACAAGACACGCAGCCCCAGTAAATGAAAACACTTCACTGACGGTCAAACTACAACACACGCAGCCCCAGTAAATGAAAACACTTCACTGACGGTCAAACTACAAGACACGCAGCCCCAGTAAATGAAAACACTTCACTGACAGTCAAACTACAAGACATGCAGCCCCAGTATTACCGATGTGCTTGCTTTGTTTTCTTTTGTTTGTTTGTTCGTTTTACGTCAATGTGCTTGCATTCTTCACCAAAAAACGTGTCTAAGTAAAATGATCACTATGCTTTTTATCATTAATACGTACATAAGTTTACAAACATGACATATACGTTTACAACCATATATAGGATAGTGGAACATAACTGCTAATGTTGTGACGATTAAACTCCAGTATTTAGTTTATCTCACATCACACACAACTACAGAGTGTGAAAGACAGTGGAACACAATTCTAATGTTGCGACGATCACACTCTAGTATTCAGTTTATCTCACATCACACACAACTACAGAGTGTGAAAGATAGTGGAACACAATGCTAATGTTTTGATCATCACACTCTATAGTATTCAGTATATCCCACATCACACTCTATAGTACTCAGTATATCCCACATTATATCTATAGTATTCAGTATATCCCACATCACACTCTATAGTATTCAGTATATCCCACATCACACTCTATAGTATTCAGTATATCCCACATCACACTCTATAGTATTCAGTATATCCCACATTATATCTATAGTATTCAGTATATCCCACATCACACTCTATAGTATTCAGTATATCCCACATCACACTCTATAGTATTCAGTATATCCCACATCACACTCTATAGTATTCAGTATATCCCACATCACACTCTATAGTATTCAGTATATCCCGCATTATATATATAGTAATCAGTATATCCCACATTATATATATATAGTAATCAGTATATCCCACATTATATATACAGTATTCAGTATATCCCACATCACACTCTATAGTATTCAGTATATCCCACATCACACTCTATAGTACTCAGTATATCCCACATCACACTCTATAGTATTCAGTATATCCCACATCACACTCTATAGTATTCAGTATATCCCACATCACACTCTATAGTATTCAGTATATCCCACATCACACTCTATAGTATTCAGTATATCCCACATCACACTCTATAGTATTCAGTATATCCCACATCACACTCTATATTATTCAGTATATCCCACATTATATATATAGTAATCAGTATATCCAACATTTTATCTATAGTATTCAGTATATCCCACATCACACTCTATAGCATTCAGTATATCCCACATCACACTTTATAGTATTCAGTATATACCACATCACACTCTATAGTATTCAGTTTATCCCACATCACACTCTGTAGTATTCAGTATATCCCACATCACACTCTGTAGTATTCAGTATATCCCACGTCACACTCTATAGTATTCAGTATATCCCACGTCACACACTATAGTATTCAGTATATCCCACGTCACACTCTGTAGTATTCAGTATATCCCACGTCACACTCTATAGTATTCTGTATACCCCACATTATATATATATAGTATTTAGTATATCCCACATCACACTCTATAGTATTCAGTATATCCCACATCACACTCTATAGTATTCAGTATATCCCAATTCACACTCTATAGTATTCAGTATATCCCACATCACACTCTGTAGTATTCAGTATATCCCACATCACACTCTATAGTATTCAGTATATCCCACATCACACTCTATAGTATTCAGTATATCCCATATCACACTCTATAGTATTCAGTATATCCCACATCACACTCTGTAGTATTCAGTATATCCCACATCACACTCTATAGTATTCAGTATATCCCACATTATATATCTATAGTATTCAGTATATCCCACATCACACTCTATAGTATTCAGTATATCCCACATCACACTCTATAGTATTAAGTATATCCAATATCACACTCTATAGTATTCAGTATATCCCACATCACACTCTGTAGTATTCAGTATATTCCACGTCACACTCTGTAGTATTCAGTATATCCCACGTCACACTCTACAGTATTCAGTATATCCCACGGCACACTCTGTAGTATTCAGTATGTACCACGTCACACTCGATATTATTCAGTATATCCCACGTCACACTCTATAGTATTCAGTATATCCCACATTATATATATAGTATTCAGTATATCCCACATCACACTCTATAGTATTCAGTATATCCCACTTCACACTCTATAGTATTCAGTATATCCCAATTCACACTCTATAGTATTCAGTATATCCCACATCACACTCTATAGTATTCAGTATATCCCTCATCACCGTATTCAGTATATCCCACATCACTCTCTATAGTATTCAGTATATCCCACATCACACTTTATAGTATTCAGTATAGCCCTCATCACCGTATTCAGTATATCCCACATCACACTCTATAGTATTCAGTATATCCCACATCACTCTCTATAGTATTCAGTATATCCCACATCACACTTTATAGTATTCAGTATATCCCACATCACACTTTATAGTATTCAGTATATCCCACATCACACTCTATAGTATTCAGTATATCCCTCATCACCGTATTCAGTATATCCCACATCACACTTTATAGTATTCAGTATATCCCACATCACACTTTATAGTATTCAGTATATCCCACATCACTCTCTATAGTATTCAGTATATCCCACATCACACTCTATAGTATTCAGTATATCCCTCATCACCGTATTCAGTATATCCCACATCACTCTCTATAGTATTCAGTATATCCCACATCACACTTTAAAGTATTCAGTATATCCCACATCACACTTTATAGTATTCAGTATATCCCTCATCACCGTATTCAGTATATCCCACATCACACTCTATAGTATTCAGTATATCCCACATCACTCTCTATAGTATTCAGTATATCCCACATCACACTTTATAGTATTCAGTATATCCCACATCACACTTTATAGTATTCAGTATATCCCACATCACACTCTATAGTATTCAGTATATCCCTCATCACCGTATTCAGTATATCCCACATCACACTTTATAGTATTCAGTATATCCCACATCACACTTTATAGTATTCAGTATATCCCACATCACTCTCTATAGTATTCAGTATATCCCACATCACACTCTATAGTACTCAGTATATCCCACATCACACTCTATAGTACTCAGTATATCCCACATCACACTCTATAGTATTCAGTATATCCCACATCACACTCTATATTATTCAGTATATCCCACATTATATATATAGTAATCAGTATATCCAACATTTTATCTATAGTATTCAGTATATCCCACATCACACTCTATAGCATTCAGTATATCCCACATCACACTTTATAGTATTCAGTATATCCCACATCACACTCTATAGTATTCAGTTTATCCCACATCACACTCTGTAGTATTCAGTATATCCCACATCACACTCTGTAGTATTCAGTATATCCCACGTCACACTCTATAGTATTCAGTATATCCCACATCACACTCTATAGTATTCAGTATATCCCACGTCACACTCTGTAGTATTCAGTATATCCCACGTCACACTCTATAGTATTCAGTATACCCCACATTATATATATATAGTATTTAGTATATCCCACATCACACTCTATAGTATTCAGTATATCCCACATCACACTCTATAGTATTCAGTATATCCCAATTCACACTCTATAGTATTCAGTATATCCCACATCACACTCTGTAGTATTCAGTATATCCCACATCACACTCTATAGTATTCAGTATATCCCACATCACACTCTATATTATTCAGTATATCCCATATCACACTCTATAGTATTCAGTATATCCCACATCACACTCTGTAGTATTCAGTATATCCCACATCACACTCTATAGTATTCAGTATATCCCACATTATATATCTATAGTATTCAGTATATCCCACATCACACTCTATAGTATTCAGTATATCCCACATCACACTCTATAGTATTCAGTATATCCCATATCACACTCTATAGTATTCAGTATATCCCACATCACACTCTGTAGTATTCAGTATATTCCACGTCACACTCTGTAATATTCAGTATATCCCACGTCACACCCTACAGTATTCAGTATATCCCACGGCACACTCTGTAGTATTCAGTATGTACCACGTCACACTCGATATTATTCAGTATATCCCACGTCACACTCTATAGTATTCAGTATATCCCACATTATATATATAGTATTCAGTATATCCCACATCACACTCTATAGTATTCAGTATATCCCACTTCACACTCTATAGTATTCAGTATATCCCAATTCACACTCTATAGTATTCAGTATATCCCACATCACACTCTATAGTATTCAGTATATCCCTCATCACCGTATTCAGTATATCCCACATCACTCTCTATAGTATTCAGTATATCCCACATCACACTTTATAGTATTCAGTATATCCCTCGTCACCGTATTCAGTATATCCCACATCACACTCTATAGTATTCAGTATATCCCACATCACTCTCTATAGTATTCAGTATATCCCACATCACACTTTATAGTATTCAGTATATCCCACATCACACTTTATAGTATTCAGTATATCCCACATCACACTCTATAGTATTCAGTATATCCCTCATCACCGTATTCAGTATATCCCACATCACACTTTATAGTATTCAGTATATCCCACATCACACTTTATAGTATTCAGTATATCCCACATCACTCTCTATAGTATTCAGTATATCCCACATCACACTCTATAGTATTCAGTATATCCCTCATCACCGTATTCAGTATATCCCACATCACTCTCTATAGTATTCAGTATATCACACATCACACTTTAAAGTATTCAGTATATCCCACATCACACTTTATAGTATTCAGTATATCCCTCATCACCGTATTCAGTATATCCCACATCACACTCTATAGTATTCAGTATATCCCACATCACTCTCTATAGTATTCAGTATATCCCACATCACACTTTATAGTATTCAGTATATCCCACATCACACTTTATAGTATTCAGTATATCCCACATCACACTCTATAGTATTCAGTATATCCCTCATCACCGTATTCAGTATATCCCACATCACACTTTATAGTATTCAGTATATCCCACATCACACTTTATAGTATTCAGTATATCCCACATCACTCTCTATAGTATTCAGTATATCCCACATCACACTCTATAGTATTCAGTATATCCCTCATCACCGTATTCAGTATATCCCACATCACTCTCTATAGTATTCAGTATATCCCACATCACACTTTATAGTATTCAGTATATCCCACTTCACACTATATAGTATTCAGTATATCCCACATCACACTTTATAGTATTCAGTATATCCCACATCACACTCTATAGTATTCAGTATATCCCACATCACACTTTATAGTATTCAGTATATCCCACATCACACTCTATAGTAATCAGTATATCCCACATCACACTCTATAGTATTCAGTATATCCCACATCACACTCTGTAGTATTCAGTATATCCCACATTATATCTATAGTATTCAGTATATCCCACATCACACTTTATAGTATTCAGTATATCCCACATCACACTCTATAGTATTCAGTATATCCCACATCACACTTTATAGTATTCAGTATATCCCACATCACACTCTATAGTATTCAGTATATCCCACATCACACTCTATAGTATTCAGTATATCCCACATCACACTCTATAGTATTCAGTATATCCCACATCACACTTTATAGTATTCAGTATATCCCACATCACACTCTATAGTATTCAGTATATCCCTCATCACCGTATTCAGTATATCCCACATCACACTTTATAGTATTCAGTATATCCCACATCACACTTCATAGTATTCAGTATATCCCACATCACTCTCTATAGTATTCAGTATATCCCACATCACACTCTATAGTATTCAGTATATCCCTCATCACCGTATTCAGTATATCCCACATCACTCTCTATAGTATTCAGTATATCCCACATCACACTTTATAGTATTCAGTATATCCCTCTTCACACTATATAGTATTCAGTATATCCCACATCACACTTTATAGTATTCAGTATATCCCACATCACACTCTATAGTATTCAGTATATCCCACATCACACTTTATAGTATTCAGTATATCCCACATCACACTCTATAGTATTCAGTATATCCCACATCACACTCTATAGTATTCAGTATATCCCACATCACACTCTTTAGTATTCAGTATATCCCACTTCACACTATATAGTATTCAGTATATCCCACATCACACTTTATAGTATTCAGTATATCCCACATCACACTCTATAGTATTCAGTATATCCCACATCACACTTTATTGTATTCAGTATATCCCACATCACACTCTATAGTATTCAGTATATCCCACATCACACTTTATAGTATTCAGTATATCCCACTTCACACTATATAGTATTCAGTATATCCCACATCACACTTTATAGTATTCAGTATATCCCACATCACACTCTATAGTATTCAGTATATCCCACATCACACTCTTTAGTATTCAGTATATCCCACATCACTCTCTATAGTACTCAGTATATCCCACATCACACTATATAGTATTCAGTATATCCCACATCACACTATATAGTATTCAGTATATCCCACATCACACTCTATAGTATTCAGTATATCCCACATCACACTATCTTGTGCTTTGATACATCCCTATATTGCGGACGATACATTTTCTTTGAGAACATGTATACATACATACTATTAACTAATGGTCAATGATTTATTATTTTTATGTTTTTCGTCAATAATATCTGTTTTCTTTATTATTTCGTGCGATGTGTACTGATAACGTCTGTGAGGAATGATATGAAAGGTGTAAAATGAATCCCTTCAGCTAACCTGTTTTCTATCAGCCCTGTATTGGTAGTGATTGGGGTAAGGGTGAACTCTCTCATTCTGCTACAGCTAGCATCTTATTTCTATTTAAAATTTATTCGTTTATGTACCTGATGAAACGAAAAAATGTAGTTCAAACGTATATAACACCAACATATCATTAGTGCACCAACTGACAGGTTATAACTGATAAATTTCACCATTACTGCGATATAATAATAACGTCTTTCTATCTTAAATATCTTCTTTCATTACATTTCAATAAGAGCAACAATCTACATAAATTGAACTATCGATTACCTCCCATCTACCTGTAAGATAATTCAGGTAGGTGTGTCCCGAGGTTACTGTCTCTGGTTTATATAATTTATATATATTTAAATCATAACTGAAATATGAATATTATATACTGAAAGGAAAAAGAAACGCATAATCAAACAAGTGCCTATGCTACACTAGTATACACACCTAATTCCACGTAATATTCCAGATATATCTCAACGGGTTTTGTACAAAAAGGGGCTACAATTAATAACAGAAAGGACAACTCTGTGATGTAGTAGAGCTTTTAATCAAAGTATATTTTGTTACACGAAATTCATAAATGTTGAAGTTTCGCTTGAAAATGTCAAGCCATTTTAGAAGTGTGTTTAATGTTAAGATATTACAACGTTTAAAGCATGTTTGCTCACCTGATTGAGCCAAATGCGCATTCTCAGTGTCAATAATGAAACTTTAAAGGGGTAACCATTGGTGTGCTCGGTGCTGTTTAAACCTTCTTTCCGAAAGGACAGGCCTAATGTCGCCATTAGCAGTAGCATATTAAACATACAATATATAGCGGAAATGTCCCATTAGGCGTTTCGTTATCTTTTCAGTATATTAATTTAAAATGAGGGTCAAATAAAAGTGCATGTCATGAACTGTTATTTTTTTTAAATGTATTTTCATGATTTTAGTTTAATTCATTTTAAACATATTTTAGAAGAAAACAAGTCAAGAAAGCTAGGAAACATGGCATGTACTAGTTGCGGTTCGGTAACGATTCGAACCAATATAACGAAAGGAATACTGTACCTATAACTTCTCAAGACTTCATATTCATCATTTTATAATCCTTTACGTGGTGAATAAAGTGATCATTTTTAGAAGGGACACATCAGTGTTTACGTTGGGATCTACGGGTTCGACTTAAACAAATAATGCCAAAACATAAGGTACGAACATGTAAGGTACGAACATGTAAATAGTTCGTTATTTACAAGGGGTTTCATTCTGCACAAACTATCCTATGTTATACACCAGGGTTAAAGACGAATGGCCACCCTTTTTTGTAGTATTATCAATTAACAAATTTAACTCCTAAACATCATATGAACATTTCTTAATAGTCCCGGAGAGAAACATATATTTAAATCCGCTACTCTACTGTATGTAAAAATTAGTATTATGTGCATGACGTAGATACTACTTTTACCACTGCGTGACTGCACGGGGAAATGAGGTAAATCTGAATCGTATAGCTGCACAACTATTGCCGGATAATTGATAAATACATTTACCTGTGGATTAATTTACCTCTTCAAAGTTTTCTACGTCATCAAATGAAATTTTATTCTCGCTTTTTACAGATATTGCGATGTGTGAATTGTAAATATCTATTGTTGTGTATTGATTTCGATTTAACTAAACATAAACATGATCATGACACAACACATGGCCGGAGAACTTTGTTAAATAGTTTACGACCGAATTATTTCAAAATATACGATGAATTCAAATATCAGACCTGCACCACACGGAGAGTATTTGAAATATTGAATGCACAATTTTAGTCTTAAAATCTAGTAAAAATATAATAATTATTTATAATTTATTATACATCTTTATATAGTGCGTGAACCAGCTGAGTTGTAACCACCTGTATTGTGACGATTGCATGGCTCGACTGCCCGGCTCCGATAACCCATTCAGAGATAGCATCAGGTGGCATTATTGCTGCGAAATCTGTAAAAGCTGGACATCAGAAGCGAAATTGGCCCGACTCGACCCAAAAGGACGAAGATTAGTGAGTAGCATTTTTTTTAATATATGTTATTAAATTAAAACAAGTATTTCATCTCAAAAACAAACACAAACATACGTTATTTATTTAGTTATTAGTTTAGTTCTGCGAGTTACTCGATAATGCACATGGTAAGCAGAATCAACACGTTACGATGTTTGTGGCTTAGCTTGAAGAGAGTCGTGTCCATAGTTAGATTCGTATGGAACTATTCAGAAAACTCGATCGAGTTAAACCTGTTGAGCGTGATGCACACTATTAGTTTTATAAAGCTTATATTCCGATGATTTGGATGGTGGACAGTTATAAGTATATCAGTTCTTTAGATAGTATCTGTGCCACTGGGCGAGTTGTTTCCCCTGGTACCCTGTATAATGACATTGGGCGAGTTTTTTCTCCTGGTACTCTGTGTAATGACACTGGTCGAGTTATGATTCCCCCACCCCTAATACCTGTAGTAATGAATTGGGAGATTTTTTTCACCTGGAACCTGTTGTAATGAAACTGGTCGAGTTATGTGCCCCCATAGTACCTGTAGTAAGGGCATTGAACCAGTTGTTTCCCTTAATACATGTGGCGAGTTCTCTGTGTCAAGTCTATGTTTACGGATTCTGATCTACTATCCAGACTATATTATCAGGAGTCGAACCAAACCACACATGTACCATCCATGGTACATGTAGTATTAACACTGGAAGAGTTGTTTCCCCTAGTATGTGCAGTAATGACACTGGACGAGTTGTACCCCCTGGTTCCAGTAATACTATCACTGGGCGAGTTGTTTCCCCTGGCACCCGTATTAATGACACTGGGCCTGGTTTGTGTGCCTCTAGTAATATGCAATAGCAAAATTTTACTTAACGTGTTTTGCAAGTTCCACAGCTTAATTGTTATAACATACTTATTCACATAACCACTGTTGCTAGGATGGGCGCCCGAGCAGTCGTTAGGCAGTACGCAGCGTAAGTAAGCGACACGTGTTCAAGTAATATGTGCACAATACGTGGTAAATCATTTGAAACGACCACCATCGTCTGAATGATACAAACTGTCTTAGAATTCCATTTATTGTTTTAATGATTAAGGTAGATATATAATATAGAGTTAGACGTTTGCCGGTGCTCGGAGCGTGAACAGCGTGCATGTTTTGGTTGCAGTGTTTGGTAGATGAACACGTTTCGTTTGTTGTTGGACTAGCGTTCTTACATTCTGCCTGTGGTGGTCTATATACGCAACCATTGTCAATATGTTTTCATAAATAAACTGTCGGAGCTGAATAGTAACTACTTTTCACATTTCCAACACTAGCACTTATGACCATTAACCCGCCGTCCCCCTCCTCCCCCACCCTGATCTGTTCTACTACCAAGTTACCCGGGTGACAGCACGAGTTAGAAATGGTGTTTACCCGGCCTACCCCATATCCACGGTCTGCTCGCCTATCAAGGTACCCTGGTGACAGCACGAGTAAGTAAGGGTGTTTACCCCCTATCCGATACCCCGGTCAGTTTGACTACCAAATTACCCTGTAACAACACTTATAATATACATATACATTTTTTTGTTTTTTATTGATTTTTTTTGATTTTTTTTACTAATAATCCAAACAGCCTATTGACATTTTAAAGTTTATTATCAGTTATAATATACAATTCTTAAATAACCACATAAACTATAAAATAGTATTACTCGAGTTTAGCTGTTATAGATGCAACGCTTTATAGGTTCCTTTTCATTCTTCTAACATATTTAATATATCATAAAATTATCACCAACCGAATTTAATGATACGTTTGAGGTGGGGTTGGTGGTGGAGAGGATCAGAACATGCCATAAAAAGTAATTTAAGCAATTTGATATTATTTTGAACGATCTTTAGTACTAGTATTTCGATTTGGTTGTATCCTTTACAGGAAAGCCGCTATCCATAATGACCGGTACGTGTTTATTTATCATGGCGACTGTATACTGCTTATAGTGACCGGATTATTACTCACTTTCATATTCTTTCCGCACCTTTTACCTTTACTGTCTGTATATTGATATAGTTTTAATATGATCTTATATACTCAGTTGCAAAAGAAACTGGACACTTTGAACATTTTACTTTACACCCTATCCTCTTTATCAAGCGACAGTCCCTTAATGATTCGACCTATTGAAAAACAAATGACAACATGATATTGGCAATGGAATGATAAAAACTTTGGTACCAAACATGGCATATTCATTTTGGAATTTGTCAAGTTAATTCTAAAAAGACTTTATACAATTAGATCTAAACAAATCTCAGTGTCCACTTTCTTTTGCAACTCAGTATATGTGTAGATTGTATATATCTCATAACAAGTACTCGTCTTTCTATATTCAGAAAAACAAAAATAATATAGAATAATAGTAGAACTATCATCATGTCTCACACTAGAAGCTTGTCGAAGAGTTGTGGCAACTTATTACATGTAAGTTCTTTGAGTCCGAATATCCTGAAACCATTTGCGACAGAAAAGGTAAATGATCGTCAGCGGATGCGTGATCATACAAAACACGCATCTCCGAGGACTGCCCCCAACATAATTGAGCATCAATCTTGCATAGTCGGCCAATCCCGACATTCTTCAGGATCATGCCTCGTATGTATTTCGACGGTTTACTATGTTCAAAGTTAGCCGGAAGTCAACGGGACAGAAAATAGTGCGCTGTTGCTTGTTTGTTATTACAATACATATAAAGGTGAAATCAGCGCTTTCATGTAGACGAATTTTAGTGTTTACCCTACCCTTTAAACCGATGGCTCATAATTTCAAATACTGGCTAGATGTATTCATGAAGAATATACTGCCAGCGCTCTTCATAGTTTAGAGCATGACCTATATATAGACTATCGACACATATATTGTAAACACCAAGCCGGATAGAGTCTATGAATAGAAATCTTCACCATTTAGAAATCGCGGTCGGTCGCTAGGCTCCCTCCCTTTCGGTTTCTTAATGGTGAAGATTTATCTTCGTATAGGATAGAGGCTAAGAAGAGAAATCTTCACCATTAAGACACCGAAAGGGAGGGAGTGTAGCGACTTAGCGCTGCTTCTAAATGGTAAATATTTCTCTTTATAGACTCTATCCGGCTTAGTGTTTACGATAGGTTTCATCGATAGTCCCTGTATAGATCACACCATGAAGAACGCTGGTAGTAAAATCTTCATGAATAAATGGTGCAAGTATTTGAAATTCTGAGCCATCTGATTGGTTTAAAAAGTAGAGTAAACACTAAAAGATGAGCATGAAGCACTATATTGCTGTTTGTCAGTGTTTAATATCTATTTCTTATCCATTTACTGTTTAAATTGTAGTTTCAACGACCAGGAAAAAAATTAATAGAAATAAAACAATGTTTTTTTTCTCCAGTATATGTGGGGAATAAACAATTACCCATGATTCAATGCGCGCATATTAAAGGAACACACGACACTCTTGAGTGTTTTGTTTTTAACTCCTATATATTACTCACATGCAGAATCATAGGAACCAATCAGATTTATTCCGTAGCAGTTTCGTATACTAGTTTCGAAATATTTTAACATAATATGGCTTTAATAAAATATACCCCGATCCTTCTGGTCAGTAATCAAATAATACGATGCCCTAACCAACTTCATCAAAAGCAAGGCGCAGTTGGTTAGTTGCACTACAAATTCGTTTTGAATATAATAAAATGGACACATGTTACGATCTGCAACATGCGAGAAAGAGTGTATGTTCGGGATCTATCCTTAAATGACATAGATATGACCAATAATAATGCTACAGTCATTTGTCAATAAGGTCGGTGATAAAATTAAAGCAAATATGATGGGAACATACTTTTATAGGTTATCGAAAATCGTTCTCATTTCAATGAAAAGGACGGTAATTTTAAAATTACGAAATTTGGAATGGTTTTGTTTGAGAATAACACTCGGTTGTGAACACATTAGTGGTTTGTAAACAATGACAGAATGGACAAGTCTGATCAATGCCAAACATTAAATCTGTTCAAAGCAATACGTTGTATTGTATAATGAAATACGTTGTTTTAAATATATGGGAGGTAATTCTGATACTTCGCTTAACAAATAATAAAATAAACGATATTTTTAAAAATCACACCCTTACCTTTCAAGCATTCCAATATCTTCAAACAATTATATCAATGTTCATATGTTTGATCTTTTGCCCGAAAAAGTGGTGCTAAACTTTTTTGTTCAGTATATCTAGCACACACGTCAGTCATACATATTGGTAGCAAGATGTGAATAAGAACATTTCTTAAACAGTTTCAAAATGCTTAGACCTGGACCTAATTCATCGAGCAGAAGATGATAAGTGATTCCCTTTGAAATACGATAAATAGAGCAGCCTTTACAAATCGCTTTGAATAATACAATAATACATGTATTACTTCTAACTAAATGTAATTGCAAATTGATGCAAATGTAATGCAAATTGATGCAAATGTAACAAAGGTAATGCAAATTGATGCAAGTATAATGCACATGGATGCAAATGTAATGCACATTGATGCAAATGTAATGCAAATTGATGCAAATGTAATGCGCAAATGTAATGCAAATTGATGCAAATGTAATGCACATGGATGCAAATGTAATGCACATTGATGCAAATGTAATGCACATTGATGCAAATGTAATGCAAATTGATGCAAATTGATGCAAATTTAATGCAAATTGATGCAAATGTAATGCAAATTGATGCAGATGTAATGCAAATTGATGCAAATGTAATGAACATGGATGCAAATGTAATGCACATTGATGCAAATGTAATGCAAATTGATGCAAATTGATGCAAATTGATGCAAATGTAATGCAAATTGATGCAAATGTAATGCAAATTGATGCAAATTGATGCAAATGTAATGCAAATTGACCGCATTACTTTACTATCATTTGGGGGTGTATGTTGTATATGTTCTGTAGCCTGGGCCCTGTTTTATGAAACAACTTACGACCATTTTTATCGTAAATCAATTTCTCAAATGCTTCACTATAAATAACGCTTCTCGTATAAACGTGATTTCATTTCATTTTCTTATACATGGTATATTTCTACACTACGTTCACACATAATTGTCTACATTAAATGCTTAGGTGAAAAAAGTGAACGATTTTAGAATTGGAGACTTATCGTAAGATGTTTAATAAAACAGGGCCCAGTTGGCCCAGTTGGCCCTGTTTTATGAAACAACTTACGACCATTTTGATGGTTAATCAATTTCTTAAATGCTTCACTATAAATTACACTTTTCAAATACACGTGATTTCATTTTATTTTCTTATACATGTGATATTTCTGCACTACGTGCACACATAATTGTCTACATTGAATACTTAGGTGAAAAAAAGTGAACAATTTTAAATTTGGAGACTTATAGTAAGATGTTTAATAAAACAGGGCCCAGCTGGTTATTGTGCAGCTGATTTTCTACATGAGTTGTTTCCAACTGAAGTTAGATTGTGTTTAATGACAAGCCTTTATTTTCAACGACAAGTAATTACATTTTTATTTTTTTTTTTCAGCTGAAGTTTAACGACGTGCGATATTTCGATAACAGCGGTAACCTGTAACACATACAGCATGCAGCCTTCGGAGAAAAAAACAACAAAAAAACATTTTATGTATTATGTATTATGAATGATGCCAAGGTTGAAACTTCACTAGTTATGTTGATACTCGACATGGTTATGTTGATACTCGACATGGTTATGTTGATACTCGACATGGTTATGTTGATACTCGACATGGTTATGTTGATACTCGACATGGTTATGTTGATACTCGACATGGTTATGTTGATACTCGACATGGTTATGTTGATACTCGACATGGTTATGTTGATACTCGACATGGTTATGTTGATACTCGACATGGTTATGTTGATACTCGACATGGTTATGTTGATACTCGACATGGTTAGGTTGATACTCGACATGGTTAGGTTGATACTCGACATGGTTATGTTGATACTCGACATGGTTATGTTGATACTCGACATGGTTATGTTGATACTCGACATGGTTATGTTGATACTCGACATGGTTATGTTGATACTCGACATGGTTATGTTGATACTCGACATGGTTATGTTGATACTCGACATGGTTATGTTGATACTCGACATGGTTAGGTTGATACTCGACATGGTTATGTTGATACTCGACATGGTTATGTTGATACTCGACATGGTTAGGTTGATACTCGACATGGTTATGTTGATACTCGACATGGTTAGGTTGATACTCGACATGGTTATGTTGATACTCGACATGGTTAGGTTGATACTCGACATGGTTAGGTTGATACTCGACATGGTTATGTTGATACTCGACATGGTTATGTTGATACTCGACATGGTTATGTTGATACTCGACATGGTTAGGTTGATACTCGACATGGTTAGGTTGATACTCGACATGGTTAGGTTGATACTCGACATGGTTAGGTTGATACTCGACATGGTTATGTTGATACTCGACATGGTTATGTTGATACTCGACATGGTTATGTTGATACTCGACATGGTTATGTTGATACTCGACATGGGAAAGCAAACCATGGTAGTTAGGTTTGCTCATGTGTTCTACTCTCTATTTTTTTTTTAACGATATGCTTACACTATCCGTGATGATATTAATTTTAACTATTATCAAATTATGTGCTAGTTTAATGAATTTATGTCTGATATACGCCTTTGAAATATAAAATATAAATGATATGCTATATATATTAGAAAGTAAAAGAGCCACTTATATACTATATATTTAAATAATAATCCGTACGGCATATGCGTGGCTTTCTGTGACTTGTGTGATATATAGTGGTTTAAAAAGCGCAATATAAACAGATGAGCTCTGTTTATATATACAACACGCGTAATCAGCACTGTTTATATATACAACACGCGTAATCAGCACTGTTTATATATACAACACGCGTAATCAGCACTGTTTATATATACAACACGCGTAATCAGCACTGTTTATATATATACAACACGCGTAATCAGCACTGTTTATATATATACAACACGCGTAATCAGCACTGTTTATATATATACAACACGCGTAATCAGCACTGTTTATATATATACAACACGCGTAATCAGCGCTTTTTAATATTTAGCATAACCTGGACAATAAACGGATTTTTTTTCTAGCATGGGTATTTGGGTATTTGTTTAAACAATTAATTGTGTGTCCACTTTAAGACCTATTTGCAGTTCAGCGGTCTTTTCATTCAAGACATATATCGGTAATGTTAATTCATTCAATTTCGCCGAGCTCTTTCGAATGTCAGGTAAAAACGTTCATTGTTTCCGGTAATATCCCATATGCATAAATCTATGTTTTGTGTTGTTCCTCAGAATTCTCTTGGTCTAGATGTAAATCTTCCCAACTTCGTCTTCGACGGCCCGAGTTCGATTCCCAACTCTACCATAACCAAAACAACCAACAACACAAAAACAACAATATTGTGTTAATTTGATATCTCTAAATGACTGCTTACATTTCATTTTCTTTATTTTACATTTGTATTAATATATTTTTATTATTATCTTATGCCCCATCTCCACCATCACCAGGGTGAGAAGGTTCTAGACCCTTTTCCCATATTTTATCTCGATGAACATGGAAGATGAGCCTGGCATGTTCATGCCTGTTAGGCGCCATATAACCTTTTCATGTGTTGGTGCGCCTTAAAACCCAATTCAATTCCACCATCACCATCCCCATCCCACCCCCACCCCCATACATCCAGTATCGTTTTTTCTCTGTATAAGATGTTGCTGCTGAACATAAAAAGAGACAAAGACATTCAGTTCGAACCATATTAGCAATTTCCTACTAAAACATAATTTTCTTCTTGAAAATAAAACACTTAAAATAAAGTGAAATCATATTCCATGCTTTGAAAATAAGAATGGTAAAAGGGTATTTATTTAAACTTGTTTTCCATTCTACACATTCTTTTATTAAGCTAAACGTGGTTATTATTTAGTAAAATCATGCATGCTATTTTGTTGCTTATTCACATATACTAGCACATGCATGGTTCAATAATTTTGAAATATTTTAACAAAATTTCGTTTTAAAAAAATGTTGCCTTATAAGGGCCTAGCACCCTATCCTTCAGGTCAGTAGATCGTCATACTAGTAAACAATGAGCTAACTAACTGCGTCAAAGACATAGGCGCAGTTGGTATTTGCACCGCACATTGATATTTAAATGTTACGATCATCTTATTGGTTCCTATGATTCGGCATGTGAGCGATCCTTGACAAAGCACACATATTAGTATTTGCCACCGGGTCTACAACTTGCAGCTCGCCTATGCAGCTTATTGATATACTATAATACATTTCGCACATTATAAGTACGGTTTAGACTTAAGTTGATTTTAGTATTATCAGCCTTCTACTTCACTTGTGTGTACATATTTTGTTAATAATGTATAGTTATTATATATTTACATATGAATCTCTTGTTTTCTTTTGTCCCATTCATTTTGTTACATGTCGAAACCAATTAAACAAAACAAACACATCAATGCGCATTTGGACGTCAGACAACATGTTGGGCAAAGTTTCTCCCTGATTTATTACCAGTTAATGAGCCATTGTGACCGATATTAATCAGTCAAACGTCAATATATTACTTAAATATAAAATATTAAATATTTTAACACGACCTCTGCAGTTTTTCATATACACAAAGAAGGGAGACAACTGTATGTTATTCTACGATAAAACACAGCTGTTACATTAATTCCCCGCGTAAGTTTCATCCGTTGGAAGCGCCACGTTACATGACGTCACTTGGTAAATATACGCCACGAAGACAAACTGAACAGTAATTTTAATGAAATGCTAATTACAACAAAATTGCCATTCTCCCAAACCGTGCACACCCCCGAAATAATCCCATCATATGCACATGTACATATAACATTAATAAGCATCTTATACAGCGCTAGCTATATGACGTAAGCAATGACTTAATTGTTTGTCTCGTGAAAACTAGTGCATTGAAACGCAGAACTTTGCATACGGGGGCGCCCAATGGAACAGCCTGTAAACATAGCAGCCTAGTTACCTTGACCTCCGAGATAATAAATAGTGCCCCAACAATAGCGTAAATAATGGGGTCATTGTTGTGTTAGAATCGAAATAATAAATACGGACCTGTATTTTATCGGTGAATAAAATACAGTTAGTCGTTCGGATGCGAGAAATTAAATCACTCGTGCTAACGCACTCGTGATTTAATTACTACGCATCCGAACTCCTAACTGTATTTTATTCACCGATAAAACACAGGTACTTATTTATTATTTCTTAATTAAATTACTTAAGATAAAATATTAAATTCTTCTCAAAACCTACTTGACCGATTGTGACTAAACATCACCATCAATTAACGAGTTGTTTGAATGTCACATCACATAGATATAAAAATCGAACAGGAAAAGCAGCATTCAAGGACGACAGTAAACCACAAACACACACAGAAACAAAGAACAAATTTAAAGATGAATAAAATCCCAAATAAGACATCACAAACACAAAAGGGTTGATAATAGGGCTACCGCCTCGGAACGGTCAGTGGCAAAAAGAAATCCCCGCCATGAACTATTCTCTAACCAAGAAGGCAGCATTAATAGGCAATATAAGTAAAACACAAAGATGCTCGTGTATATATATAAATACAAAAAACAATAGCCTAGAAAGCCACAAAGAAGGTACTCATATACTTGGCAGAAGCCAGAGCAACAAGAGGGCACGACAAGACAAGACTGCAGACAAACATCAAACGCCACCTTTCTTTTGGGCTTTAGGTAGACGTCATCAAAGGGTCCACAGCCTGTCCGGTCATCGCACAATCAAAGAGGAAAGCATAGTGGCATATGTAAATGGGTCCACCATTTGTTAAAATAAGGTAACGCGACATTCAAGATGTCAGTTAATAAAACAGCCAACTTCTGATATAATTAAAATGATCTTATTCTTAAGAATTGAATACAATTGAGTTTTACGGCGCAGCAAAACAAAAAGGTTACATTGCGCCAACAGGAATGAACATTCGATGCCTACCCTCCATTTACATCGAGATAAAATATGCGGAATGGGCCTAGAACCTTTTTACCTGTAACAATGCAGAGTTGTTGCGAATTCTCTTTCAATCACTCCATTTTTCAATGGCGCCACGATCATTGTTGTTGCCACCACTTGGGGATGATGTTGTTGTATTGAAATTGGCGCTATGTCATAGGTCCATATAACAGCTACAACTTTGAAACTTTATACAGTTGTTCTACATCATAACATGGCCCAGCATATCAGGTTTCATAATTCTGTGCTGCTTTCTGCAAAAGTTATGCCCCTTTTTGAACTTAGTACATTGGTTAAGTTTTCCGTTAAGGCCACTTTTTAGCCAGTATGTTTTTGGAAAAAAATACGAGTTATTGTCATCCCTTGATTGGCGTCTGCGTATTTGGTTAAGTTTTATGTTAATGTGCACTTTTTTCAGTAACTATAACAGATACAGCTTTGAAACTTTGCTCGAGCATGCTATTTCCTGACGCTGGTTTCCACTCAGGAAAATCTCATGATCAGCCCTACGTGGCACAAACCTATGACAAAAATTAGTGTCAAACATTCAAAAAACCAAACTGTATGATACCACTACAAACCACTTCTTCCGAATACATGTCAACCTACCCCAGCCATTTGTCACATTTCGCTGATCATATCAGCTTCTTTTTTTATGTTTTTCTTTACTTAATTCAAACTACCTCAATATTCTAAAAATCTTCATAACATTCTAGAAATATATATCATCAGCAATTAATGCAAACACTTAAATATGTTTTGATATTTTAAGTATGTGCCTTTGTTCTCAAGTTACTATTGCTTACTGTTGCCATATAACTTTTTATAGTTTTTAAAATATTTCTACATTTTTGTTATATAATATTTTGAAAACATTCTGCGCCGCCCTGATGCTTTGCATCAGTTTCTTCTTGTTTAGTTTGTGGTACAGAGCGTAACTACGGTGCCATTGCGTTTGAGTATTGTGGTTTGAGTATTGTGGAGTGCGTGGTCCAGTGGAGTGCGTGGTCCAGTGGTAGAGCGCCGAACTCCAGATCGAGAGGTCGTGGGTTCGATCCTCGCCGCGACCACGTTATTTATCCTTGAGTAAGATAATTAATCCACATTGCTTAGTACTGGTTCTACCCAGGAAGCCATCGAGAGTGATTAATCTAAGTTGCAATAACTTGTTTCGCAATCGATGTAAAATAAATATGTTTAAACTAAGTATTGTGGTTTAATATAGGAAGAGTTTCCTTATTGGACTAAGGTGTCACATTTTAAAAACAAATCGCCGCAGCAAAAGGCGATGACAGATCGGTTTAAAGGGTGAATACATTTGAGACGGCATCTTGAAGAAAATAGGTTGTTTTATTCACGACAATCTGGCTTTAGGGCAAATCACTCGTGTCAAACTGCCCTTATACGAATATTAGATGACTGGATTGCAGCCATTGACAACAATGAAATTGTTGGTACTATATGTCTTGATCTGTCAAAGGCGTTTGATTTAGTTGATCATACTATATTGCTGCAAAAGTTAAAAATGTACAAAATAGATAGTTTTGCACTTTCCTGGTTTTCATCATATCTGAATAACAGACACCAGCAAGTTCAGGTTTCTGGTATAACTTCAGAATATTCACCCATTGTATCGGGTGTACCCCAAGGATCTGTATTAGGTCCCTTATTATTTTTAATCTACATCAATGACCTGCCATTATCTATGGAAAACACAGTCACGGATATTTTTGCAGACGATACAACGCTTTCAACTTCTAATTCATCTCTTGTCGATGCTGCAAATTCACTCAATAATGACCTTATCAACGTCAACGCCTGGTGCGATACTAACCGCATGTCTATCAATGCATCAAAAACAAAAATAATGTATCTCTCATCTAAGAACAAAATACATCATATTTATCATAATGCCCCTTCTATTCAGTTCAAAGATGAAACTATTAATTGTAGTTACGAAGAAAAAATACTCGGTGTTACAATTGACAATACCCTCTCTTGGAATACCCAAATTGATAAAGTTCTGAAAAAATGTAATTCATTGGTATACCTGTTATCTCGCATTAAGATTTACCTTTCTATACCTATGCGCAAATTATTTTTCAATTCTTATATCTTACCCCATCTTGATTACTGTTGTGTGATATGGGGAAATTGTAATACTTCTCTCGAAGATAAACTTGTAAGGTTCCAAAAAAGAGCTGCACGACTTATCCTAGATAAAGATTTCGATACTCCTTCCGTGGAACTTTTTACCGAACTCAGTTGGATGACATTTCCCGAAAGAGTTATATTTCAAAAAGCAATCATTATGTTTAAAACAGTTAACGATCAGGCCCCTGCTTATCTTAAAGACGCATTTACTCTAACTTCAAATGTCCATATGCGGAATCTAAGATCATCATCAAATCTTCAGCTATATTCCCCCAGACCCAATAGTGAGTTATTCAGAAAGTCATTTGCTTATTCAGGCTCTAAAGTGTGGAACTCTCTTCCCCACCATATACAAAATGCCCAATCTGTAAATCAATTCAAAACATTGTATTTACAGTGGATTCACCATCCGATATATTAGTAAATGACTAAGTCTTGCAGTTCTATTTAAACATATTTCCATTTACTGAATATACCACTTTAAATGCATTTTTACTTGTAAATATTGTATATATTGTATTGTTGAGGGCCTCATGGTAGATTGACTAGTTTCAAATGAGTTCTTTCGTTAAATAAAGTCTTTATTATTATTATTATTATTATTATTATTATTATGGCATTCCTCTTCCTATATGTTTTTAAATTTTCTATATGCAAAGGGAAGTGACTACTGAAAGTCATATCAGTGTTCGAGTTCAAGGCTTATTTCCCTTTATATATTAAGTAAGTTGTTAAATACATCGTCGACATCAAATGAATAAGGGTATGCGACAAACAACAAACCTACGAACTACATATACTTACTGTTTTAAAGACGTAGATGTTGATGATATACATCTGTTCCAAGATATTGACGATATATTTCAAATGCGAAGGCGGAAGAATTGTATGCTGAAATGCAATAAAACAATGACTACTGATGTAAGTTAAAATACAATATTGAAAAGACCCATAACAACAGATTTGTATCTTTCGTGCACTGCATGCAATCTTGTAACTAAATGAAGGCGATTAACAAAAGGATGTCAACAAAAGACTCCTCCAAAAGAAAATATATTTACGTGTGATTAATATTGTTGATGGTTCCTTTTCACTGCAAACATTGAAACATGGTGCATGTGTCCCGAAATTCAATCTCTTCTGACTGTGGCAGTCAATTATATGTTTTACTCAGCAACATTCCAAAAGGTCATATTACCCATGAGGAGACAAAACATATACGACTGACAGCTGACAAATGCAATAAATACAAAAGCTCTGTTTTAAAAGCACCAAAATGTTTGTAGTTGAATTGAGCCATTATATGTTATTTTGAGCCGCCAAGAGAGGGGGAAGAAGATGCATATTTTTTTTTGACGTGTTCGGAGTATAGACATCGATACTCAGGAACGCCCGGCTTACGTCTTCATCCGACAGACGAGGCTAAGGGAAAGTATCTTGTCCAAAACACACCGACGAAACTCAGTGGCAGCTGTGATGCTTGAACCAGGGTCCTACAGACCAAAACACACCGACGAAACTCAGTGGCACCTGTGATGCTTGAACCAGGGTCCTACAGACCAAAACACACCGACGAAACACAGTGGCACCTGTGATGCTTGAACCAGGGACCTACAGACCAAAACACACCGACTAACTCAGTGGCACATGTGATGCTTGAAAAAAGGTCCTACAGACCAAAACACACCGACGAAACTCTGTGACACCTTTGATGCTTGAACCAGGGTCCTACAGACCACAACACACCGACGAAACTCAGTGGCACCTTTGATGCTCGAACCAGGGTCCTACAGACCAAAACACACCGACGAATCTCAGTGGCACCTGTGATGCTCGAACCAGGGTCCTACAGACCAAAACACACCGAAGAACTCAGCGGCACCTGTGGTGCTCGAACCAGGGTCCTACAGACCAAAACACACCGACGAAACTCAGTGACACATGTGATGCTTGAACCAGGGTCCTACAGACCAAAACACACCGACGAAACTCAGCGGCACCGGCACCTGTGATGCTTGAACCAGGGTCCTACAGAACAAAACACACCGACGAAACTCAGTGGCACCTGTGATGCTTGAACCAGGGTCCTACAGACCAAAACACACCGACGAAACACAGTGGCACCTTTGATGCTTGAACCAGGGACCTACAGACCAAAACACACCGACGAAACTCAGTGGCACATGTGATGCTTGAACCAAGGTCCTACAGACCAAAACACACAGACGAAACTCAGTGACACCTGTGATGCTTGAACCAGGGTCCTACAGACCAAAACACACCGACGAAACTCAGTGGCACCTTTGATGCTCGAACCAGGGTCCTACAGACCAAAACACACCGACGAAACTCAGTGGCACCTGTGATGCTCGAACCGGGGTCCTACAGACCAAAACACACCGACGAAACTCAGTGGCACCTGTGATGCTCGAACCAGGGTCCTACAGACCAAAACACACCGACGAAACTCAGTGGCACCTGTGATGCTCGGACAAGGGTCCTACAGACCAAAACACACCGACGAAACTCAGTGACACATGTGATGCTTGAACCAGGGTCCTACAGACCAAAACACACCGACGAAACTCAGCGGCACCGGCACCTGTGATGCTTGAACCGGGGTCCTACAGACCAAAACACACCGACGAAACTCAGTGGCACCTGTGATGCTCGAACCAGGGTCCTACAGACCAAAACACACCGACGAAACTCAGTGGCACCTGTGATGCTCGAACCAGGGTTCTACAGACCAAAACACACCGACGAAACTCAGTGGCACCTGCGATGCTCGAACCAGGGACATACAGACCAAAACACACCGACGAAACTCAGTGGCACCTGTGATGCTCGAACCAGGGTCCTACAGACCAAAACACACCGACGAAACTCAGTGGCACCTGTGATGCTCGAACCAGGGTCCTACAGACCAAAACACACCGACGAAACTCAGTGGCACCTGTCATGCTCGAACCAGGGTCCTACAGACCAAAACACACCGACGAAACTCAGTGGCACATGTGATGCTCGAACCAGGGTCCTACAGACCAAAACACACCGACGAAACTCAGCGGCACATGTGATGCTTGAAACAAGGTCCTACAGACCAAAACACACCGACGAAACTCAGTGACACCTTTGATGCTTGAACCAGGGTCCTACAGACCACAACACACCGACGAAACTCAGTGGCACCTTTGATGCTCGAACCAGGGTCCTACAGACCAAAACACACCGACGAAACTCAGTGGCACCTGTGATGCTCGAACCAGGGTCCTACAGACCAAAACACACCGAAGAACTCAGTGGCACCTGTGATGCTCGAACCAGGGTCCTACAGACCAAAACACACCGACGAAACTCAGTGACACATGTGATGATTGAACCAGGGTCCTACAGACCAAAACACACCGACGAAACTCAGCGGCACCGGCACCTGTGATGCTTGAACCAGGGTCCTACAGAACAAAACTCACCGACGAAACTCAGTGGCACCTGTGATGCTTGAACCAGGGTCCTACAGACCAAAACACACCGACGAAACACAGTGGCACCTGTGATGCTTGAACCAGGGACCTACAGACCAAAACACACCGACGAAACTCAGTGGCACCTTTGATGCTCGAACCAGGGTCCTACAGACCAAAACACACCGACGAAACTCAGTGGCACCTGTGATGCTCGAACCGGGGTCCTACAGACCAAAACACACCGACGAAACTCAGTGGCACCTGTGATGCTCGAACCAGGGTCCTACAGACCAAAACACACCGACGAAACTCAGTGGCACCTGTGATGCTCGGACCAGGGTCCTACAGACCAAAACACACCGACGAAACTCAGTGACACATGTGATGCTTGAACCAGGGTCCTACAGACCAAAACACACCGACGAAACTCAGCGGCACCGGCACCTGTGATGCTTGAACCGGGGTCCTACAGACCAAAACACACCGACGAAACTCAGTGGCACCTGTGATGCTCGAACCAGGGTCCTACAGACCAAAACACACCGACGAAACTCAGTGGCACCTGTGATGCTCGAACCAGGGTCCTACAGACCAAAACACACCGACGAAACTCAGTGGCACCTGCGATGCTCGAACCAGGGACATACAGACCAAAACACACCGACGAAACTCAGTGGCACCTGTGATGCTCGAACCAGGGTCCTACAGACCAAAACACACCGACGAAACTCAGTGGCACCTGTGATGCTCGAACCAGGGTCCTACAGACCAAAACACACCGACGAAACTCAGTGGCACCTGTCATGCTCGAACCAGGGTCCTACAGACCAAAACACACCGACGAAACTCAGTGGCACATGTGATGCTCGAACCAGGGTCCTACAGACCAAAACACACCGACGAAACTCAGCGGCACCTGTGATGCTCGAACCAGGGTCCTACAGACCAAAACACACCGACGAAACTCAGCGGCACCTGTGATGCTCGAACCAGGGTCCTACAGACCAAAACACACCGACGAAACTCAGTGGCACCTGTGATGCTCGAACCAGGGTCCTACAGACCACAACACACCGACGAAACTCAGTGGCACCTGTGATGCTCGAACCAGGGTCCTACAGACCAAAACACACCGACGAAACTCAGTGGCACCTGTGATGCTCGAACCAGGGTCCTACAGACCAAAACACACCGACGAAACTCAGTGGCACCTGTGATGCTCGAACCAGGGTCCTACAGACCAAAACACACCGACGAAACTCAGTGGCACCTGTGATGCTCGGACCAGGGTCCTACAGACCAAAACACACCGAAGAAACTCAGTGACACATGTGATGCTTGAACCAGGGTCCTACAGACCAAAACACACCGACGAAACTCAGCGGCACCGGCACCTGCGATGCTTGAACCGGGATCCTACAGACCAAAACACACCGACGAAACTCAGTGGCACCTGTGATGCTCGAACCAGGGTCCTACAGACCAAAACACACCGACGAAACTCAGTGGCACCTGTCATGCTCGAACCAGGGTCCTACAGACCAAAACACACCGACGAAACTCAGTGGCACCTGCGATGCTCGAACCAGGGACCTACAGACCAAAACACACCGACGAAACTCAGTGGCACCTGTGATGCTGGAACCAGGGTCCTACAGACCAAAACACACCGACGAAATTCAGTGGCACCTGTGATGCTCGAACCAGGGTCCTACAGACCAAAACACACCGACGAAACTCAGTGGCACCTGTGATGCTCGAACCAGGGTCCTACAGACCAAAACACATAGATGAAACTCAGTGGCACATGTGATGCTCGAACCAGGGTCCTACAGACCAAAACACACCGACGAAACTCAGCGGCACCAGTGATGCTCGAACAAGGGTCCTACAGACCAAAACACACCGACGAAACTCAGTGGCACCTGTGATGCTCGAATCAGGGTCCTACAGACCAAAACACACCGACGAAACTCAGCGGCACCTGTGATGCTCGAACCAGGGTCCTACAGACCAAAACAACCGACGAAACTCAGCGGCACCTGTGATGCTCGAACCAGGGTCCTACAGACTAAAACACACCGACGAAACTCAGCGGCACATGTGATGCTCGAGCCAGGGTCCTACAGACTAAAACACACCGACGAAACTCAGCGGCACATGTGATGCTTGAACCAGGGTCCTACAGATCAAAACACACCGACGAAACTCAGCGACACATGTGACGCTTGAACTAGGGTCCTACAGACCAAAACACACCGACGAAACTCAGTGGCACATGTGATGCTCGAACCAGGGTCCTACAGACCAAAACACACCGACGAAACTCAGCGGCACCTGTGATGCTCGAACCAGGGTCCTACAGACCAAAACACACCGACGAAACTCAGCAGCACCTGTGATGCTCGAACCAGGGTCCTACAGACCAAAACACACCGACGAAACTCAGTGGCACCTGTGATGCTCGAACCAGGGTCCTACAGACCACAACACACCGACGAAACTCAGCGGCACCTGTGATGCTCGAACCAGGGTCCTACAGACCAAAACACACCGACGAAACTCAGTGGCACCTGTGATGCTCGAACCAGGGTCCTACAGACCAAAACACACCGACGAAACTCAGTGGCACCTGTGATGCTCGAACCAGGGTCCTACAGACCAAAACACACCGACGAATTTCAGTGGCACCTGTGATGCTCGAACCAGGGTCCTACAGACCAAAACACACCGACGAAACTCAGTGGCACCTGTGATGCTCGAACCAGGGTCCTACAGACCAAAACACACCGACGAAACTCAGTGGCACCTGTGATGCTCGAACAAGGGTCCTACAGACCAAAACACACCGACGAAACTCAGTGGCACCTGTGATGCTCGAACCAGGGTCCTACAGACCACAACACACCGACGAAACTCAGTGGCACCTGTGATGCTCGAACCAGGGTCCTACAGACCAAAACACACCGACGAAACTCAGTGGCACCTGTGATGCTCGAACCAGGGTCCTACAGACCAAAACACACCGACGAAACTCAGTGGCACCTGTGATGCTCGAACCAGGGTCCTACAGACCAAAACACACCGACGAAACTCAGTGGCACCTGTCATGCTCGAACCAGGGTCCTACAGACCAAAACACACCGACGAAACTCAGTGGCACCTGTGATGCTCGAACCAGGGTCCTACAGACCAAAACACACCGACGAAACTCAGTGGCACCTGTGATGCTCGAACCAGGGTCCTACAGACCAAAACACACCGACGAAACTCAGTGGCACCTGTGATGCTCGGACCAGGGTCCTACAGACCAAAACACACCGAAGAAACTCAGTGACACATGTGATGCTTGAACCAGGGTCCTACAGACCAAAACACACCGACGAAACTCAGCGGCACCGGCACCTGCGATGCTTGAACCGGGATCCTACAGACCAAAACACACCGACGAAACTCAGTGGCACCTGTGATGCTCGAACCAGGGTCCTACAGACCAAAACACACCGATGAAACTCAGTGGCACCTGTGATGCTCGAACCAGTGTCCTACAGACCAAAACACACCGACGAAACTCAGTGGCACCTGCGATGCTCGAACCAGGGACCTACAGACCAAAACACACCGACGAAACTCAGTGGCACCTGTGATGCTGGAACCAGGGTCCTACAGACCAAAACACACCGACGAAACTCAGTGGCACCTGTGATGCTCGAACCAGGGTCCTACAGACCAAAACACACCGACGAAACTCAGTGGCACCTGTGATGCTCGAACCAGGGTCCTACAGACCAAAACACACCGATGAAACTCAGTGGCACATGTGATGCTCGAACCAGGGTCCTACAGACCAAAACACACCGACGAAACTCAGCGGCACCTGTGATGCTCGAACAAGGGTCCTACAGACCAAAACACACCGACGAAACTCAGTGGCACCTGTGATGCTCGAATCAGGGTCCTACAGACTAAAACACACCGACGAAACTCAGCGGCACATGTGATGCTCGAACCAGGGTCCTACAGACTAAAACACACCCACGGAACTCAGCGGCACATGTGATGCTTGAACCAGGGTCCTACAGATCAAAACACACCGACGAAACTCAGCGACACATGTGACGCTTGAACTAGGGTCCTACAGACCAAAACACACCGACGAAACTCAGCGGCACCTGTGATACTCGAACCAGGGTCCTACAGACCAAAAGACACCGACGAAACTCAGTGGCACCTGTGATGCTCGAACCAGGGTCCTACAGAGCAAAACACACCGACGAAACTCAGTGGCACCTGCGATGCTCGAACCAGGGACATACAGACCAAAACTCACCGACGAAACTCAGTGGCACCTGTGATGCTCGAACCAGGGTCCTACAGACCAAAACACACCGACGAAACTCAGTGGCACCTGTGATGCTCGAACCAGGGTCCTACAGACCAAAACACACCGACGAAACTCAGTGGCACCTGTCATGCTCGAACCAGGGTCCTACAGACCAAAACACACCGACGAAACTCAGTGGCACATGTGATGCTCGAACCAGGGTCCTACAGACCAAAACACACCGACGAAACTCAGCGGCACCTGTGATGCTCGAACCAGGGTCCTACAGACCAAAACACACCGACGAAACTCAGCGGCACCTGTGATGCTCGAACCAGGGTCCTACAGACCAAAACACACCGACGAAACTCAGTGGCACCTGTGATGCTCGAACCAGGGTCCTACAGACCACAACACACCGACGAAACTCAGTGGCACCTGTGATGCTCGAACCAGGGTCCTACAGACCAAAACACACCGACGAAACTCAGTGGCACCTGTGATGCTCGAACCAGGGTCTTACAGACCACAACACACCGACGAAACTCAGTGGCACCTGTGATGCTCGAACCAGGGTCCTACAGACCACAACACACCGACGAAACTCAGTGGCACCTGTGATGCTCGAACCAGGGTCCTACAGACCAAAACACACCGACGAAACTCAGTGGCACCTGTGATGCTCGAACCAGGGTCCTACAGACCAAAACACACCGACGAAACTCAGTGGCACCTGTGATGCTCGAACCAGGGTCCTACAGACCAAAACACACCGACGAAACTCAGTGGCACCTGTGATGCTCGGACCAGGGTCCTACAGACCAAAACACACCGAAGAAACTCAGTGACACATGTGATGCTTGAACCAGGGTCCTACAGACCAAAACACACCGACGAAACTCAGCGGCACCGGCACCTGCGATGCTTGAACCGGGATCCTACAGACCAAAACACACCGACGAAACTCAGTGGCACCTGTGATGCTCGAACCAGGGTCCTACAGACCAAAACACACCGACGAAACTCAGTGGCACCTGTGATGCTCGAACCAGGGTCCTACAGACCAAAACACACCGACGAAACTCAGTGGCACCTGCGATGCTCGAACCAGGGACCTACAGACCAAAACACACCGACGAAACTCAGTGGCACCTGTGATGCTGGAACCAGGGTCCTACAGACCAAAACACACCGACGAAATTCAGTGGCACCTGTGATGCTCGAACCAGGGTCCTACAGACCAAAACACACCGACGAAACTCAGTGGCACCTGTGATGCTCGAACCAGGGTCCTACAGACCAAAACACACCGATGAAACTCAGTGGCACATGTGATGCTCGAACCAGGGTCCTACAGACCAAAACACACCGACGAAACTCAGTGGCACCTGTGATGCTCGAACCAGGGTCCTACAGACCAAAACACACCGACGAAACTCAGTGGCACCTGCGATGCTCGAACCAGGGACCTACAGACCAAAACACACCGACGAAACTCAGTGGCACCTGTGATGCTGGAACCAGGGTCCTACAGACCAAAACACACCGACGAAATTCAGTGGCACCTGTGATGCTCGAACCAGGGTCCTACAGACCAAAACACACCGACGAAACTCAGTGGCACCTGTGATGCTCGAACCAGGGTCCTACAGACCAAAACACACCGATGAAACTCAGTGGCACATGTGATGCTCGAACCAGGGTCCTACAGACCAAAACACACCGACGAAACTCAGCGGCACCAGTGATGCTCGAACAAGGGTCCTACAGACCAAAACACACCGACGAAACTCAGTGGCACCTGTGATGCTCGAATCAGGGTCCTACAGACCAAAACACACCGACGAAACTCAGCGGCACCTGTGATGCTCGAACCAGGGTCCTACAGACCAAAACAACCGACGAAACTCAGCGGCACCTGTGATGCTCGAACCAGGGTCCTACAGACTAAAACACACCGACGAAACTCAGCGGCACATGTGATGCTCGAGCCAGGGTCCTACAGACTAAAACACACCGACGAAACTCAGCGGCACATGTGATGCTTGAACCAGGGTCCTACAGATCAAAACACACCGACGAAACTCAGCGACACATGTGACGCTTGAACTAGGGTCCTACAGACCAAACACACCGACGAAACTCAGTGGCACATGTGATGCTCGAACCAGGGTCCTACAGACCAAAACACACCGACGAAACTCAGCGGCACCTGTGATGCTCGAACCAGGGTCCTACAGACCAAAACACACCGACGAAACTCAGCAGCACCTGTGATGCTCGAACCAGGGTCCTACAGACCAAAACACACCGACGAAACTCAGTGGCACCTGTGATGCTCGAACCAGGGTCCTACAGACCACAACACACCGACGAAACTCAGCGGCACCTGTGATGCTCGAACCAGGGTCCTACAGACCAAAACACACCGACGAAACTCAGTGGCACCTGTGATGCTCGAACCAGGGTCCTACAGACCAAAACACACCGACGAAACTCAGTGGCACCTGTGATGCTCGAACCAGGGTCCTACAGACCAAAACACACCGACGAAACTCAGTGGCACCTGTGATGCTCGAACCAGGGTCCTACAGACCAAAACACACCGACGAAACTCAGTGGCACCTGTGATGCTCGAACCAGGGTCCTACAGACCAAAACACACCGACGAAACTCAGTGGCACCTGTGATGCTCGAACAAGGGTCCTACAGACCAAAACACACCGACGAAACTCAGTGGCACCTGTGATGCTCGAACCAGGGTCCTACAGACCACAACACACCGACGAAACTCAGTGGCACCTGTGATGCTCGAACCAGGGTCCTACAGACCAAAACACACCGACGAAACTCAGTGGCACCTGTGATGCTCGAACCAGGGTCCTACAGACCAAAACACACCGACGAAACTCAGTGGCACCTGTGATGCTCGAACCAGGGTCCTACAGACCAAAACACACCGACGAAACTCAGTGGCACCTGTCATGCTCGAACCAGGGTCCTACAGACCAAAACACACCGACGAAACTCAGTGGCACCTGTGATGCTCGAACCAGGGTCCTACAGACCAAAACACACCGACGAAACTCAGTGGCACCTGTGATGCTCGAACCAGGGTCCTACAGACCAAAACACACCGACGAAACTCAGTGGCACCTGTGATGCTCGGACCAGGGTCCTACAGACCAAAACACACCGAAGAAACTCAGTGACACATGTGATGCTTGAACCAGGGTCCTACAGACCAAAACACACCGACGAAACTCAGCGGCACCGGCACCTGCGATGCTTGAACCGGGATCCTACAGACCAAAACACACCGACGAAACTCAGTGGCACCTGTGATGCTCGAACCAGGGTCCTACAGACCAAAACACACCGATGAAACTCAGTGGCACCTGTGATGCTCGAACCAGTGTCCTACAGACCAAAACACACCGACGAAACTCAGTGGCACCTGCGATGCTCGAACCAGGGACCTACAGACCAAAACACACCGACGAAACTCAGTGGCACCTGTGATGCTGGAACCAGGGTCCTACAGACCAAAACACACCGACGAAACTCAGTGGCACCTGTGATGCTCGAACCAGGGTCCTACAGACCAAAACACACCGACGAAACTCAGTGGCACCTGTGATGCTCGAACCAGGGTCCTACAGACCAAAACACACCGATGAAACTCAGTGGCACATGTGATGCTCGAACCAGGGTCCTACAGACCAAAACACACCGACGAAACTCAGCGGCACCTGTGATGCTCGAACAAGGGTCCTACAGACCAAAACACACCGACGAAACTCAGTGGCACCTGTGATGCTCGAATCAGGGTCCTACAGACCAAAACACACCGACGAAACTCAGCGGCACCTGTGATGCTCGAACCAGGGTCCTACAGAACAAAACACACCGACGAAACTCAGCGGCACCTGTGATGCTCGAACCAGGGTCCTACAGACTAAAACACACCGACGAAACTCAGCGGCACATGTGATGCTCGAACCAGGGTCCTACAGACTAAAACACACCCACGGAACTCAGCGGCACATGTGATGCTTGAACCAGGGTCCTACAGATCAAAACACACCGACGAAACTCAGCGACACATGTGACGCTTGAACTAGGGTCCTACAGACCAAAACACACCGACGAAACTCAGCGGCACCTGTGATACTTGAACCAGGGTCCTACAGACCAAAACACACCGACGAAACTCAGTGGCACCTGTGATGCTCGAACCAGGGTCCTACAGAGCAAAACACACCGACGAAACTCAGTGGCACCTGCGATGCTCGAACCAGGGACATACAGACCAAAACACACCGACGAAACTCAGTGGCACCTGTGATGCTCGAACCAGGGTCCTACAGACCAAAACACACCGACGAAACTCAGTGGCACCTGTGATGCTCGAACCAGGGTCCTACAGACCAAAACACACCGACGAAACTCAGTGGCACCTGTCATGCTCGAACCAGGGTCCTACAGACCAAAACACACCGACGAAACTCAGTGGCACATGTGATGCTCGAACCAGGGTCCTACAGACCAAAACACACCGACGAAACTCAGCGGCACCTGTGATGCTCGAACCAGGGTCCTACAGACCAAAACACACCGACGAAACTCAGCGGCACCTGTGATGCTCGAACCAGGGTCCTACAGACCAAAACACACCGACGAAACTCAGTGGCACCTGTGATGCTCGAACCAGGGTCCTACAGACCACAACACACCGACGAAACTCAGTGGCACCTGTGATGCTCGAACCAGGGTCCTACAGACCAAAACACACCGACGAAACTCAGTGGCACCTGTGATGCTCGAACCAGGGTCTTACAGACCACAACACACCGACGAAACTCAGTGGCACCTGTGATGCTCGAACCAGGGTCCTACAGACCAAAACACACCGACGAAACTCAGTGGCACCTGTGATGCTCGAACCAGGGTCCTACAGACCAAAACACACCGACGAAACTCAGTGGCACCTGTGATGCTCGAACCAGGGTCCTACAGACCAAAACACACCGACGAAACTCAGTGGCACCTGTCATGCTCGAACCAGGGTCCTACAGACCAAAACACACCGACGAAACTCAGTGGCACCTGTGAAGCTCGAACCAGGGTCCTACAGACCAAAACACACCGACGAAACTCAGTGGCACCTGTGATGCTCGAACCAGGGTCCTACAGACCAAAACACACCGACGAAACTCAGTGGCACCTGTGATGCTCGGACCAGGGTCCTACAGACCAAAACACACCGAAGAAACTCAGTGACACATGTGATGCTTGAACCAGGGTCCTACAGACCAAAACACACCGACGAAACTCAGCGGCACCGGCACCTGCGATGCTTGAACCGGGATCCTACAGACCAAAACACACCGACGAAACTCAGTGGCACCTGTGATGCTCGAACCAGGGTCCTACAGACCAAAACACACCGATGAAACTCAGTGGCACCTGTGATGCTCGAACCAGTGTCCTACAGACCAAAACACACCGACGAAACTCAGTGGCACCTGCGATGCTCGAACCAGGGACCTACAGACCAAAACACACCGACGAAACTCAGTGGCACCTGTGATGCTGGAACCAGGCTCCTACAGACCAAAACACACCGACGAAACTCAGTGGCACCTGTGATGCTCGAACCAGGGTCCTACAGACCAAAACACACCGACGAAACTCAGTGGCACCTGTGATGCTCGAACCAGGGTCCTACAGACCAAAACACACCGATGAAACTCAGTGGCACATGTGATGCTCGAACCAGGGTCCTACAGACCAAAACACACCGACGAAACTCAGCGGCACCTGTGATGCTCGAACAAGGGTCCTACAGACCAAAATACACCGACGAAACTCAGTGGCACCTGTGATGCTCGAATCAGAGTCCTACAGACCAAAACACACCGACGAAACTCAGAGGCACCTGTGATGCTCGAACCAGGGTCCTACAGACCAAAACACACCGACGAAACTCAGCGGCACCTGTGATGCTCGAACCAGGGTCCTACAGACTAAAACACACCGACGAAACTCAGCGGCACATGTGATGCTCGAACCAGGGTCCTACAGACTAAAACACACCGACGGAACTCAGCGGCACATGTGATGCTTGAACCAGGGTCCTACAGATCAAAACACACCGACGAAACTCAGCGACACATGTGACGCTTGAACTAGGGTCCTACAGACCAAAACACACCGACGAAACTCAGCGGCACCTGTGATACTTGAACCAGGGTCCTACAGACCAAAACACACCGACGAAACTCAGTGGCACCTGTGATGCTCGAACCAGGGTCCTACAGACCAAAACACACCGACGAAACTCAGTGGCACCTGCGATGCTCGAACCAGGGACATACAGACCAAAACACACCGACGAAACTCAGTGGCACCTGTGATGCTCGAACCAGGGTCCTACAGACCAAAACACACCGACGAAACTCAGTGGCACCTGTGATGCTCGAACCAGGGTCCTACAGACCAAAACACACCGACGAAACTCAGTGGCACCTGTCATGCTCGAACCAGGGTCCTACAGACCAAAACACACCGACGAAACTCAGTGGCACATGTGATGCTCGAACCAGGGTCCTACAGACCAAATCACACCGACGAAACTCAGTGGCACCTGTGATACTTGAACCAGGGTCCTACAGACCAAAACACACCGACGAAACTCAGTGGCACCTGTGATGCTCGAACCAGGGTCCTACAGACCAAAACACACCGACGAAACTCAGTGGCACCTGCGATGCTCGAACCAGGGACATACAGACCAAAACACACCGACGAAACTCAGTGGCACCTGTGATGCTCGAACCAGGGTCCTACAGACCAAAACACACCGACGAAACTCAGTGGCACCTGTGATGCTCGAACCAGGGTCCTACAGACCAAAACACACCGACGAAACTCAGTGGCACCTGTCATGCTCGAACCAGGGTCCTACAGACCAAAACACACCGACGAAACTCAGTGGCACATGTGATGCTCGAACCAGGGTCCTACAGACCAAAACACACCGACGAAACTCAGCGGCACCTGTGATGCTCGAACCAGGGTCCTACAGACCAAAACACACCGACGAAACTCAGCGGCACCTGTGATGCTCGAACCAGGGTCCTACAGACCAAAACACACCGACGAAACTCAGTGGCACCTGTGATGCTCGAACCAGGGTCCTACAGACCACAACACACCGACGAAACTCAGTGGCACCTGTGATGCTCGAACCAGGGTCCTACAGACCAAAACACACCGACGAAACTCAGTGGCACATGTGATGCTCGAACCAGGGTCCTACAGACCACAACACACCGACGAAACTCAGTGGCACCTGTGATGCTCGAACCAGGGTCCTACAGACCAAAACACACCGACGAAACTCAGTGGCACCTGTGATGCTCGAACCAGGGTCCTACAGACCAAAACACACCGACGAAACTCAGTGGCACCTGTGATGCTCGAACCAGGGTCCTACAGACCAAAACACACCGACGAAACTCAGTGGCACCTGTCATGCTCGAACCAGGGTCCTACAGACCAAAACACACCGACGAAACTCAGTGGCACCTGTGATGCTCGAACCAGGGTCCTACAGACCAAAACACACCGACGAAACTCAGTGGCACCTGTGATGCTCGAACCAGGGTCCTACAGACCAAAACACACCGACGAAACTCAGTGGCACCTGTGATGCTCGGACCAGGGTCCTACAGACCAAAACACACCGAAGAAACTCAGTGACACATGTGATGCTTGAACCAGGGTCCTACAGACCAAAACACACCGACGAAACTCAGTGGCACCGGCACCTGCGATGCTTGAACCGGGATCCTACAGACCAAAACACACCGACGAAACTCAGTGGCACCTGTGATGCTCGAACCAGGGTCCTACAGACCAAAACACACCGATGAAACTCAGTGGCACCTGTGATGCTCGAACCAGTGTCCTACAGACCAAAACACACCGACGAAACTCAGTGGCACCTGTGATGCTCGAACCAGGGTCCTACAGACCAAAACACACCGATGAAACTCAGTGGCACCTGTGATGCTCGAACCAGTGTCCTACAGACCAAAACACACCGACGAAACTCAGTGGCACCTGCCATGCTCGAACCAGGGTCCTACAGACCAAAACACACCGACGAAACTCAGTGGCACCTGTGATGCTCGAACCAGGGTCCTACAGACCAAAACACACCGACGAAACTCAGTGGCACCTGTGATGCTCGAACCAGGGTCCTACAGACCAAAACACACCGACGAAACTCAGTGGCACCTGTCATGCTCGAACCAGGGTCCTACAGACCAAAACACACCGACGAAACTCAGTGGCACCTGTGATGCTCGAACCAGGGTCCTACAGACCAAAACACACCGACGAAACTCAGTGGCACCTGTGATGCTCGAACCAGGGTCCTACAGACCAAAACACACCGACGAAACTCAGTGGCACCTGTGATGCTCGGACCAGGGTCCTACAGACCAAAACACACCGAAGAAACTCAGTGACACATGTGATGCTTGAACCAGGGTCCTACAGACCAAAACACACCGACGAAACTCAGTGGCACCGGCACCTGCGATGCTTGAACCGGGATCCTACAGACCAAAACACACCGACGAAACTCAGTGGCACCTGTGATGCTCGAACCAGGGTCCTACAGACCAAAACACACCGATGAAACTCAGTGGTACCTGTGATGCTCGAACCAGTGTCCTACAGACCAAAACACACCGACGAAACTCAGTGGCACCTGCCATGCTCGAACCAGGGACCTACAGACCAAAACACACCGACGATACTCAGTGGCACCTGTGATGCTCGAACCAGGGTCCTACAGACCAAAACACACCGACGAAACTCAGTGGCACCTGTGATGCTCGAACCAGGGTCCTACAGACCAAAACACACCGACGAAACTCAGTGGCACATGTGATGCTCGAACCAGGGACATACAGACCAAAACACACCGACGAAACTCAGCGGCACCTGTGATGCTCGAACAAGGGTCCTACAGACCAAAACACACCGACGAAACTCAGTGGCACCTGTGATGCTCGAATCAGGGTCCTACAGACCAAAACACACGGACGAAACTCAGCGGCACCTGTGATGCTCGAACCAGGGTCCTACAGACCAAAACACACCGACGAAACTCAGCGGCACCTGTGATGCTCGAACCAGGGTCCTACTTACTAAAACACACCGACGAAACTCAGCGGCACATGTGATGCTCGAACCAGGGTCCTACAGACTAAAACACACCGACGGAACTCAGCGGCACATGTGATGCTTGAACCAGGGTCCTACAGATCAAAACACACCGACGAAACTCAGCGACACATGTGACGCTTGAACTAGGGTCCTACAGACCAAAACACACCGACGAAACTCAGCGGCACCTGTAATACTTGAACCAGGGTCCTACAGACCAAAACACACCGACGAAACTCAGTGGCACCTGTGATGCTCGAACCAGGGTCCTACAGACCAAAACACACCGACGAAACTCAGTGGCACCTGCGATGCTCGAACCAGGGACATACAGACCAAAACACACCGACGAAACTCAGTGGCACCTTTGATGCTCGAACCAGGGTCCTACAGACCAAAACACACCGACGAAACTCAGTGGCACCTGCGATGCTCGAACCAGGGACATACAGACCAAAACACACCGACGAAACTCAGTGGCACCTGTGATGCTCGAACCAGGGTCCTACAGACCAAAACACACCGACGAAACTCAGTGGCACCTGTGATGCTCGAACCAGGGTCCTACAGACCAAAACACACCGACGAAACTCAGTGGCACCTGTCATGCTCGAACCAGTGTCCTACAGACCAAAACACACCGACGAAACTCAGTGGCACCTGTGATGCTCGAACCAGGGTCCTACAGACCAAAACACACCGACGAAACTCAGTGGCACCTGTGATGCTCGAACCAGGGTCCTACAGACCAAAACACACCGACGAAACTCAGTGGCACCTGTCATGCTCGAACCAGGGTCCTACAGACCAAAACACACCGACGATACTCAGTGGCACCTGTGATGCTCGAACCAGGGTCCTACAGACCAAAACACACCGACGAAACTCAGTGGCACCTGTGATGCTCGAACCAGGGTCCTACAGACCAAAACACACCGACGAAACTCAGTGGCACCTGTCATGCTCGAACCAGGGTCCTACAGACCAAAACACACCGACGAAACTCAGTGGCACATGTGATGCTCGAACCAGGGTCCTACAGACCAAAACACACCGACGAAACTCAGCGGCACCTGTGATGCTCGAACCAGGGTCCTACAGACCAAAACACACCGACGAAACTCAGCGGCACCTGTGATGCTCGAACCAGGGTCCTACAGACCAAAACACACCGACGAAACTCAGTGGCACCTGTGATGCTCGAACCAGGGTCCTACAGACCACAACACACCGACGAAACTCAGTGGCACCTGTGATGCTCGAACCAGGGTCCTAAAGACCAAAACACACCGACGAAACTCAGTGGCACATGTGATGCTCGAACCAGGGTCCTACAGACCACAACACACCGACGAAACTCAGTGGCACCTGTGATGCTCGAACCAGGGTCCTACAGACCAAAACACACCGACGAAACTCAGTGGCACCTGTGATGCTCGAACCAGGGTCCTACAGACCAAAACACACCGACGAAACTCAGTGGCACCTGTGATGCTCGAACCAGGGTCCTACAGACCAAAACACACCGACGAAACTCAGTGGCACCTGTCATGCTCGAACCAGGGTCCTACAGACCAAAACACACCGACGAAACTCAGTGGCACCTGTGATGCTCGAACCAGGGTCCTACAGACCAAAACACACCGACGAAACTCAGTGGCACCTGTCATGCTCGAACCAGGGTCCTACAGACCAAAACACACCGACGAAACTCAGTGGCACCTGTGATGCTCGGACCAGGGTCCTACGGACCAAAACACACCGAAGAAACTCAGTGACACATGTAATGCTTGAACCAGGGTCCTACAGACCAAAACACACCGACGAAACTCAGTGGCACCGGCACCTGCGATGCTTGAACCGGGATCCTACAGACCAAAACACACCGACGATACTCAGTGGCACCTGTGATGCTCGAACCAGGGTCCTACAGACCAAAACACACCGACGAAACTCAGTGGCACCTGTCATGCTCGAACCAGGGTCTAACAGACCAAAACACACCGACGAAACTCAGTGGCACATTTGATGCTCGAACCAGGGTCCTACAGACCAAAACACACCGACGAAACTCAGCGGCACCTGTGATGCTCGAACCAGGGTCCTACAGACCAAAACACACCGACGAAACTCAGCGGCACCTGTGATGCTCGAACCAGGGTCCTACAGACCAAAACACACCGACGAAACTCAGTGGCACCTGTGATGCTCGAACCAGGGTCCTACAGACCACAACACACCGACGAAACTCAGTGGCACCTGTGATGCTCGAACCAGGGTCCTACAGACCAAAACACTCCGACGAAACTCAGTGGCACCTGTGATGCTCGAACCAGGGTCCTACAGACCAAAACACACCGACGAAACTCAATGGCACCTGTGATGCTCGAACCAGGGTCCTACAGACCAAAACACACCGATGAAACTCAGTGGCACCTGTGATGCTCGGACCAGGGTCCTACAGACCAAAACACACCGAAGAAACTCAGTGACACATGTGATGCTTGAACCAGGGTCCTACAGACCAAAACACACCGACGAAACTCAGCGGCACCGGCACCTGCGATGCTTGAACCGGGATCCTACAGACCAAAACACACCGACGAAACTCAGTGGCACCTGTGATGCTCGAACCAGGGTCCTACAGACCAAAACACACCGACGAAACTCAGTGGCACCTGTGATGCTCAAACCAGGGTCCTACAGACCAAAACACACCGACGAAACTCAGTGGCACCTGCGATGCTCGAACCAGGGACCTACAGACCAAAACACACCGACGAAACTCAGTGGCACCTGTGATGCTCGAACCAGGGTCCTACAGACCAAAACATACCGACGAAATTCAGTGGCACCTGTGATGCTCGAACCACGGTCCTACAGACCAAAACACACCGACGAAACTCAGTGGCACCTGTGATGCTCGAACCAGGGTCCTACATACCAAAACACACCGACGAAACTCAGTGGCACCTGTGATGCTCGAACCAGGGTCCTACATACCAAAACACACCGATGAAACTCAGTGGCACATGTGATGCTCGAACCAGGGTCCTACAGACCAAAACACACCGACGAAACTCAGCGGCACCTGTGATGCTCGAACAAGGGTCCTACAGACCAAAACACACCGACGAAACTCAGCGGCACCTGTGATGCTCGAACCGGGGTCCTACAGACCAAAACACACCGACGAAACTCAGTGGCACCTGTGATGCTCGAACCAGGGTCCTACAGACCAAAACACACCGACGAAACTCAGTGGCACCTGTGATGCTCGAACCAGGGTCCTACAGACCAAAACACACCGACGAAACTCAGCGGCACCTGTGATGCTCGAACCAGGGTCCTACAGACCAAAATAACCGACGAAACTCAGCGGCACCTGTGATGCTCGAACCAGGGTCCTACAGACTAAAACACACCGACGAAACTCAGCGGCACATGTGATGCTCGAACCAGGGTCCTACAGACTAAAACACACCGACGAAACTCAGCGGCACATGTGATGCTTGAACCAGGGTCCTACAGATCAAAACACACCGACGAAACTCAGCGACACATGTGACGCTTGAACTAGGGTCCTACAGACCAAAACACACCGACGAAACTCAGTGGCACATGTGATGCTCGAACCAGGGTCCTACAGACCAAAACACACCGACGAAACTCAGCGGCACCTGTGATGCTCGAACCAGGGTCCTACAGACCAAAACACACCGACGAAACTCAGCAGCACCTGTGATGCTCGAACCAGGGTCCTACAGACCAAAACACACCGACGAAACTCAGTGGCACCTGTGATGCTCGAACCAGGGTCCTACAGACCACAACACACCGACGAAACTCAGTGGCACCTGTGATGCTCGAACCAGGGTCCTACAGACCAAAACACACCGACGAAACTCAGTGGCACCTGTGATGCTCGAACCAGGGTCCTACAGACCAAAACACACCGACGAAACTCAGTGGCACCTGTGATGCTCGAACCAGGGTCCTACAGACCAAAACACACCGACGAAACTCAGTGGCACCTGTGATGCTCGAACCAGGGTCCTACAGACCAAAACACACCGACGAAACTCAGTGGCACCTGTGATGCTCGAACCAGGGTCCTACAGACCAAAACACACCGACGAAACTCAGTGGCACCTGTGATGCTCGAACAAGGGTCCTACAGACCAAAACACACCGACGAAACTCAGTGGCACCTGTGATGCTCGAACCAGGGTCCTACAGACCACAACACACCGACGAAACTCAGTGGCACCTGTGATGCTCGAACCAGGGTCCTACAGACCAAAACAAACCGACGAAACTCAGTGGCACCTGTGATGCTCGAACCAGGGTCCTACAGACCAAAACACACCGACGAAACTCAGTGGCACCTGTGATTCTCGAACCAGGGTCCTACAGACCAAAACACACCGACGAAACTCAGTGGCACCTGTCATGCTCGAACCAGGGTCCTACAGACCAAAACACACCTACGAAACTCACTGGCACCTGTGATGCTCGAACCAGGGTCCTACAGACCAAAACACACCGACGAAACTCAGTGGCACCTGTGATGCTCGGACCAGGGTCCTACAGACCAAAACACACCGAAGAAACTCAGTGACACATGTGATGCTTGAACCAGGGTCCTACAGACCAAAACACACCGACGAAACTCAGCGGCACCGGCACCTGCGATGCTTGAACCGGGATCCTACAGACCAAAACACACCGACGAAACTCAGTGGCACCTGTGATGCTCGAACCAGGGTCCTACAGACCAAAACACACCGATGAAACTCAGTGGCACCTGTGATGCTCGAACCAGTGTCCTACAGACCAAAACACACCGACGAAACTCAGTGGCACCTGCGATGCTCGAACCAGGGACCTACAGACCAAAACACACCGACGAAACTCAGTGGCACCTGTGATGCTGGAACCAGGGTCCTACAGACCAAAACACACCGACGAAACTCAGTGGCACCTGCGATGCTCGAACCAGGGTCCTACAGACCAAAACACACCGACGAAACTCAGTGGCACCTGTGATGCTCGAACCAGGGTCCTACAGACCAAAACACACCGATGAAACTCAGTGGCACATGTGATGCTCGAACCAGGGTCCTACAGACCAAAACACACCGACGAAACTCAGCGGCACATGTGATGCTCGAACAAGGGTCCTACAGACCAAAACACACCGACGAAACTCAGTGGCACCTGTGATGCTCGAATCAGGGTCCTACAGACCAAAACACACCGACGAAACTCAGCGGCACCTGTGATGCTCGAACCAGGGTCCTACAGACCAAAACACAACGACGAAACTCAGTGGCACCTGTGATGCTCGAACCAGGGTCCTACAGACTAAAACACACCGACGAAACTCAGCGGCACATGTGATGCTCGAACCAGGGTCCTACAGACTAAAACACACCGACGGAACTCAGCGGCACATGTGATGCTTGAACCAGGGTCCTACAGATCAAAACACACCGACGAAACTCAGCGACACATGTGACGCTTGAACTAGGATCCTACAGACCAAAACACACCGACGAAACTCAGCGGCACCTGTGATACTTGAACCAGGGTCCTACAGACCAAAACACACCGACGAAACTCAGTGACACATGTGATGCTTGAACCAGGGTCCTACAGACCAAAACACACCGACGAAACTCAGTGGCACCTGTGATGCTTGAACCAGGGTCCTACAGACCTAAACATACCGACGAAACTCAGCGGCACATGTGATGCTTGAACCAGGGTCCTACAGACCAAAACACACCGACGAAACTCAGCGACACATGTGATGCTTGAACCAGGGTCCTAGAGACCAAAACACACCGACGAAACTCAGCGGCACCTGTGATGCTTGAACCAGGGTCCTACAGACCAAAACACACCGACGAAACTCAGCGACACATGTGATGCTTGAACCAGGGTCCTACAGACCAAAACACACCGACGAAACTCAGCGACACATGTGATGCTTGAACCAGGGTCCTACAGACCAAAACACACCGACGAAACTCAGCGGCACCTGTGATGCTTGAACCAGGGTCTTACACACCAAAACACACCGACGAAACTCAGCGGCACCTGTGATGCTTGAACCAGGGTTCTACAGTTTCAAGTCTACCGCCATTTTCACTGCGCCACGCAAGTAAAATAACATTATTTGAACTATTGACGATATTCAAAAATAGGGTAACTACACTCAAGAGATATGAAAACGCAACACGGGAATTTCCGCTATATATTGTATATACTGCACACTTAATTGCACATAATATTCCAAAGAAATCCCAAGATGTTTTTTTAAAAAAAAGTTGCAGTTAACTAGAGAAAGGACAGAACTGTGATGTTGTAGACGTTTTAATCACACTACACTTTGTAACAAGAACTTCATCAATGTTGAAGTTGCTCTTCAAAAAATTGAGCTAGTTCAGTACTGTATTTAACGTAAATAGTTTGCAAAATTTTGCATCCTAAGTTTGCTCACATGATTGAGCTAAACGCGTACTCTGTGAATAATGAAACATTGCAGGAATACTATTTGCTGTATTATTTGTTGTTTTAGTATTTTTTCCAAAAGGAAAGGTCTTACGTAGCCATGTACCATTCGATTAAAAGCAGCATATTGTACATACAATATATAGCGGAAATTCCCGTGTTGCGTTTTCATATCACTTGAGTGTATGTTTTAATTGTATAAAATATACATTTATGTTTAATATAAATATAATGCCTTCAACATTTGTTATTTCTTTTTACTATTTTCCATGTTTCTCTCACTTTCGTATTTCATTTATAAAAGTTGGTATACATGTCTAACAGGAAATGCAGGTGTAGCATTAACAGAACATAGTCAACCAAAAACACGCATTCAGAATAAATAATTACAATGGTAAACAAGCAAGATTTCAAGATTTTACGCAAGCGTAAAATAGCTGCCGAGAGAAAATAGCATTATTTCTGGGTAGGAACTGGGAACAAAGTTTAACATAATAACAGACCAAGTTACGGGTGTTAAAACAATATTTAAAAAAAGAGTTGTCACGGAGACGTAAACACGCCATGACCGTTTTTTTTACAAGACACTTTCTTCCCAATTTGTGCTACCAAACAGTTTTAATCAAGGTGGGCGAATCCTTGACATGCCTTACAAATTGATTACATATTCACCTTTCTAGCACGACGTACAATTAATCACATGTATGGGATGCGTTTGCGTTAGCGTGCATTACAACACACATAAACTGTTCATTGCTACCATGTGTAATTATAAGATTGCGTTATCAAAGTGAAAAAACTAAAAGAAACTATTCATTACTACCTTACCATGCGCAATTACTAAAACAATATAAGAGTCGCTGCCGTTCCGGCAGCGAATAAATACAATTCATGCGACACCACACACATCACTGTAACGGTCTGTGGCAAAACGACAGGTTCTAGGGTGCACCTAACCTCTCTTACCCTAGTTCATCCCAGTCAAAACGAACGACAGGTTCTAGGGTGCACCAAACCTCTCTTACCCTAGTTCATCCCAGTCAAAACGAACAATGTAAATAAAGAAATCACCGCCAAGCTGTACCCTTTATAATAAACATGGCAGCATTAATAGACGATATAAGTAAAACATACAGATGACCATGTGCACTAGAAACCACAAAGAATGTAATCACTGACTTGGCAGAAGCCATACTAAATGACATGGAAGAAGCCAGAGTAACAGGGTCAATATTCATAAAGATTCCTAGCAATATTTTAACTGAAGTAAACTTTTATCAATTTTTTAAACACATTCTTATATCGATTTAAGAGATTTTCTAAATATTGTTAATAAGGTTAATAACGTTATGGATCATAAAAAATATAGATAAATATGTATTTTAAGATAGCTGGTTTGTAAGAAAATCAGAACATTTGACTTAAGTAATACTTTCCACTTAAGTTGCTTTACGAATACGGGCCCAGGCGAATAAGGGCAGCACAAGACAAGATTGAAGACAAAAAGTACACCTTACCATCCCTTTCAGAATTTAGATAGAAGTCATTATAGGGTCCAAAATATGTCGTGTCATCGCACAATCAAAGAGGAAACAACAAACATGCAGTGCGTTTCAAAATGATAGGGGCATAGCCTATTTTGATAGTTTAACAGTGTGATAGTCCTTGTTTCAGAAGAGTTTTTAAAATATTTTTATATTTGAAGAGTAGATCAGAGTTACAATAAAAAATAAGCAAAGTTTTTTTCGTAAAGGTAGCTCTGATGGAGTGGCTTTTTGGTATATTACGAATCTTCATCTAGATTACAGCTCTAGAAAAACGAATAGGTTGAGAAACAGATACCGGATACAAATGTTCCGGGAACACCACCAGCAAAGTGGGGGTAATTAACAATGTCAAATATACCGGATAAAAATGTTCCGGGAACACCACCAGCAAAGTGGGGGTAATTAACAATGACAAATATACCGGATAAATATGCTCCGGGAACACAACCAACAAAGTGGGGGGTAATTAACAATGTCAAATATACCGGATAAATATGCTCCGGGAACACAACCAGCAAAGTGGGGGTAATTAACAATGTCAAATATACCGGATACATATGCTCCGGGAACACAACCAACAAAGTGGGGGTAATTAACAATGTCAAATATACCGGATAAAAATGTTCCGGGAACACCACCAACAAAGTGGGGGTAATTAACAATGTCAAATATACCGGATAAATATGCTCCGGGAACACAACCAACAAAGTGGGGGTAATTAACAATGTCAAATATACCGGATAAAAATGTTCCGGGAACACCACCAACAAAGTGGGGGTAATTAACAATGTCAAATATACCGGATAAATATGCTCCGGGAACACCACCAGCAAAGTGGGGGTAATTAACAATGACAAATATACCGGATAAATATGCTCCGGGAACACCAGCAGCAAAGTGGGGGTAATTAACAATGTCAAATATACCGGACAAAAATGTTCCGGGAACACCACCAGCAAAGTGGGGGTAATTAGCAATGACAAATATACCGCATAAAAATGTTCCGGGAACACAACCAACAAAGTGAGGGTAATTAACAATGACAACACTGAAACCATCTTTCTTTTCATCGATTCTGCTTATTATTTCACAATTTTTCCATAGAGAGATATAAATCGAGAAAAGAAGCGACAGTCTCAGAAATATTAGCTTTGTTGAGTTGAAGTATATATATATTATTCAATCAGTAGACAAGAAAGGGTTGTCAATGTTCACTGTATCATCTAGATATCGAGGGTTGTTATTAGTGTTACGAATATATACTAAAGTAAACAAGAAACGTAAGTCGGGAATTTCCGCTATGTAAAGTATATACTGTACACTTAATTCCACGTAATATTCCAGAGAAATCCCAAGACGTTTTGTAAAAACCCGGATTGCAGCTAGTTAGAGAAAGGACAAAACTGTGCTGTTGTAGACTTTGTATTGTTTCACGAAATGAATAAATGTTGAATTTCCGCTTTGACATTTTTAGCCATTTCAATTATATATTTAATGAAAAGAGATTGCACAATCTTACATCGTAAGTTTGCTCACCTGCTTGAACCAACCACATATTCTATCAATAATGAAATTTGGCATGGATAACATTTGAAGTTTTATGTGTTGTTTTAGTCTTTTTTCCTAAAGGAAAGGTGTAATGTAGTCATGTACCATTCGATTAACAGCAGTTTGTTATACATACAATATATAGCGAAAATTCCCGAGTTGCGTTTCTTTTTTCCTTTAGTATAGAATACAACGGCCATTACACTCCAATTGTCTGCATCATACATAGAGGAGATACAAGAAAACGTAACGATCAGTACTATAGAAAGCAAGGGGATACGACCAGTAAAATTAGTCGTGATAAAGTGGTTACTTCACATGTTGATCTGATAGGAACTGTCATATCTGTTGCTTGAAACAAGGTGTGGCACTATGATGTCGTCTCGGTATCGTGTGCCAGCTTGAACGGGGGTTGTCGGAGGGAATGGGTCACATACGTCGTCGAAGGGAATGGGTCACATACGTTAAGATGGCTCAAGTAAAACATGACACAGAAATAAAATTTGGCACTATGATGCCCTGTCTGAATTGTGTGCCAACTTGAACGAGGGTGGGAGAAGAGAATGGGTCACACACATTAAGATGGCTAATGTTAAACATGAAACAGAAAACAAAGTTCCGAAGAAGTTCCCGACGTATAACAGACAACCAAGAAAACATACTATATATATACCATACAAAGGAGAAGGTTTATGCAAATCTCATTTATATACAAAGTACAAATATTAAAGCAATATCCAAAACTTTAAACGAAAATCAAGAGAGCCCTGTGTAGAGTTATGAGAGACTATTAAAGCTATAGTTTTCGAATCTACACACTTACAGTATCAATACAAAACCTGAATGAAAATGCTTTACTGGATCCATAGTTAGATAAATCTATTTGTCGTGGTAAAATGTTTAATATATTTAAACATGTTATATTATTGAAATAGCTAGTTTAGATGTATAATCTTAAACCATCTATATAAAGTATCTCTTCCCTTGATTTATATTTCACGGAAGATTTTGGCAGACATTCAAATTTACAACTTAATATTTAGTACAGTTGTAGGACGGGTAGGCAGCATTAGGTGTAAGCACACTTAAATTGAATAGCACAGGTTGTTAATGGGGATACGTATAAAGGGACACAGCCTTGACCTGATTACAAGTTTATATGGTGTTTATGTTTACGTATAAATTATAGATCAATCAATGAGGTTACTTGGGTACTTAGCTCAGTAAGGCTTGATTGATTGGTTGAATTGAGTTTTAAGGCGCACCAAATATGCACATGAAATGTTATTTATCATGCAGATGTGCACTTTTCTGCCCAATAAAGGGGTGACCTATTAAATTTTGCTTTATTTGGCACTACCAATAGAGCAAATCAATGCGGAATCCCTCGACGTTTATTGTACGTAACGTTATCTGACGTCATGCACGTAACGTTGCCTGACGTCATAAAACAACAAAAAACAACAACATGGCGGCGCCCTCGATAAGCGTAACATTCTGAGAAATAGGTAATAATAGTAATTCATACAGAAAATGTGGAAAATCTACATGATAAATAGAACTTTATGTCAGTGCCTTTTACTATCAAGTTTATTAGGCTCGGTAGAGCCTCGCCATTCTTCGTTTTCTAAGCCTCGCCTAATAAACTTGATAGTAAAAGGCACTGACATAATATTCTCTATATGGCGCCTAACCGGAATGAACGTGTCAGGCTCATCCTTCATTTACATCAAGATACAATTTGGAGCTGGGCCTAGAACCGTCTTACGTTTCCACCGTTTGCATACGCGGTGTCATGACAAAGACCTTGAATGAGAAGTGGGGGTCCTACCCCTCTGCATGTGACAGTGTGTTTGTGAGATTGCAGTGATTGTATTCTACCCCGGCAATCACACGGGGACAGTAAGGCTTAATAACGTACACGTAACATGACAACTAAATAACCGAATTTGAGAATGTAAACATAGTTTACACAAACGATTCATGCTATGCATCTCTACCAAGGCTAGTGACAAACAACCCATTTCGTTAATTAAACAGCGTACTTAAAATACCTTAATACAAAATTGAAGGTAAAACCCGTAGACAATTGATAAACTATATGTAAAGACAGATCGAACAAATGGTTCATTATATAAGATGTATTGATTTTATATTAATGTATTGATCTTTACACAATTTTAACTGTTGGAAAATTGGCAACACTTTTATTTTGCTGGCGACATTTAAAACTTGTCAGAACAAACAATTTAGGAAATCTGACAGACTGGAGAAAAAAAGAATAACACCGGAGAACAATAAACGTGGTAAACGTGCTCGGAGGATACACTCCTACACACGACCTTCTGGTTTACGTCTCCATAGATTCCTATGGTTGGTAAACGTGCTCGGTCGGAGGATACACTCCTATACACACGACCGCCCGGTTTACGTCTCCATAGATTCCTACGGTTGGTAAACGTGCTCGGAGGATACACACCTATACACACGACCGCCCGGTTTACGTCTCCATAGATTCCTACGGTCGGTAAACGTGCTCGGAGGATACACACCTATACACACGACCGGCCGGTTTACGTCTCCATAGATTCCTACGGTCGGTAAACGTGCTCGGAGGATACACTCCTATACACACGATCGCCCGGTTTACGTCTCCATAGATTCCTACGGTCGGTAAACGTGCTCGGAGGATACACACCTATACACACGACCGTCCGGTTTACGTCTCCATAGATTCCTACGGTCGGTAAACGTGCTCGGAGGATACACACCTATACACACGACTGTCCGGTTTACGTCTCCATAGATTCCTACGGTTGGTAAACGTGCTCGGAGGATACACTCCTATACACACGACCGCCCGGTTTACGTCTCCATAGATTCCTACGGTTGGTAAACGTGCTCGGAGGATACACACCTATACACACGACCGCCCGGTTTACGTCTCCATAGATTCCTATGGTCGGTAAACGTGCTCTGTGGATACACTCCTATACACACGACCGCCCGGTTTATGTCTCCATAGATTCCTATGGTTGTTCACGTTCTCGGAGGATACACTCCTATAAACACGACCGCCCGGTTTACGTCTCCATAGATTCCTATGGTTGGTCACGTTCTCGGAGGATACACTCCTATAAACACGACCCTTCGGTTTACGTCTCCATCGATTCCTATGGTTGGTAAACGTGCTCGGAGGATACACTCATATACACTCGACCACCCGGTTTACATCTCCACCCGACGGACGAAGCTAAAGCCCAAAAGCAGTCCGAGGAAACCCAGTGGCTCGGTCTTGAACCCAAGTTCCCCGGTTTAAAGTCGTCCATGCTATCCTCAGTCAGCCCCTGCCCTCTCAACGTACATTTTCATTGTTTTGCTTTCTTTTTCTTTTTAGCTCTACTGCCCTTCGACCAGCAGAGATGTTGTCTGTCGTCCGTACGTCCGTCGTCAGTCCGTCGTCCGTTAACTTTTGCCTTGTAAACACTCTAGGGCCTTCATTATTAATCGGATATTTACAAAACGTTGCCAGTGTCTTTACTTTTGTTCGAAAACCAGCCAGGTCGAATTAATTTCACCGGAGTTATGACCCTTGTTTTGCTGAAAAATGCCATATTAAGCATTGTGAACACTATAGCACCTTCATTTATCGTTTGATCTTTACCAAACTTGCAAAGATTGTTATTATCAATAAAAGCTCTGACAAGTTCAAAAAACAGCTAAATTGGGTTAGTAACACCAAAGTTATGGCCCTTTTTTTTCTTCTGAAAAATGCCATTTTCTGCCTTGTGAACACTATAGCACCTGCATTTATCATTTGATTTTTACCAAACTTGCACAAACTTGCACAGATTTTTAATATCAATGAAAGCTCGACAAGTTCGAAAACCAGCCAAATCGGATCAGTAACACCGGAGTTATGGCCCTTGTATTTTCCTGAAAAATTCCATTTTCTGCCTTGTGAACATTCTAGCACCTTCATTTATTAATTGATCTTTACCAAACTTACAATGATTGTTAAGATCAATACATGCTCGGACAAGTTCGAAAACCAGCCAAATCGAATAAGTAACACAGGAGTTATGGTCCTTGTTTTTCTGAAAAATGCTATATTCTGCCTTGTGAACACTCTAGCACCTTCATTTATTATTTGATCTTTACCAAATTTGCAAAGATTTGTTAATACTAACACACTCTTGAACAAGTTCAAAAACCAGCTAAATTGGGTTTGTAACACCAGAGTAATGGCCCTTGTTTTTCTTCTGAAAAAATGCCTTTGTCTGCCTTGTGAACACTCTAGGACCTTCATTTATTATTTGATCTTTACCAAATTTGCAATGATTGTTAACACCAACATACGCTTGAACAAGTTCAAAAACCAGCTAAATTGGGTTTGTAACATCAGAGCTATGGCCCTTGTTTTTCTTCTGAAAAATGCCTTTGTCTGCCTTGTGAACACTCTAGCACCTGCATTTATTACTTGATCTTTACCAAACTTGCAAAGAGTGTTAATATCAATGAAAGCTCGGACAAGACCGAAAACCAGCCAAATCTGATGAGTAACACCGGAGTTATGGCCCTTGTTTCCCCTTGAAAAATGCCATTTTCTGTCTTTTGAACACTGTATCACCTTCATTTATTATATAAGCTTGGACAAGTTCGAAAACCAGATGTTGTTTCAATAACACCAGAGTTATGGCCCTTGTTTCTTCTGAAAAATGCTATTTTCTGCCTTGTGAACACACTAGCACCTTCATTTATTATTTGATCTTTACCAAACTTGCACAGATTGTTAATACTAACATACGCTTGAACAAGTTCAGAAACCAGCTAAATTGGATTAGTAACACCAGAGTTATGCCCCTTGTTTTTCTTCTGAAAAATGCCTTTTTCTGCCTTGTGAACATTCTAGCACCTTCATTTATTAAATGATCTTTACCAAACTTACAATGATTGTTAAGATCAATACATGCTCGGACAAGTTCGAAAACCAGCCAAATCGAATAAGTAACACCGGAGTTATGGTCCTTGTTTTTCTGAAAAATGCTATATTCTGCCTTGTGAACACTGTATCACCTTCATTTATTATTTGATCCTTACCAAACTTGCAAAGATTGTTAATACCAATAAAAGCTTGGAAAAGTTCGAAAACCAGCTAAGTTGTTTCAGTAACACCAGAGTTATGGCCCTTTTTTCTTCTGGAAAATGCTATTTTCTGCCTTGTGAACACACTAGCACCTTCATTTATTATTTGATCTTTACCAAACATGCACAGATTGATAATACAAACATACGCTTGAACAAGTTTAAAAAACAGCTAAATTGGATTAGTAACACCAGAGTTATGGCCCTTGTTTTTCTTCTGAAAAATGCCTTTGTCTGCCTTGTGAACACTCTAGCACCTTTATTTATTACTTGAACTTTACCAAACTTGCACAGATTGTTAATACTAACATACGCTTGAACAAGTTCAAAAAACAGCTAAATTGGATTAATAACACCAGAGTTATGGCCCATGTTTTTCTTCTGAAAAATGCCCTTTTCTGCCTTGTGAACACTCTAGCACCTTTATTTATCATTTGATCTTTACCAAACTTGCATAGATTGTTAATATCAATGTAAGCTCAAACAAGGTTGAAAATCAGCCAAATCTGATCAGTAACACTGGAGTTATGGCCCTTGTTTTCCCCCTGAAAAAATGCCATTTTCTGCCTTTTGAACACTGTATCACCTTCATTTATTATTTGATCCTTACCAAACTTGCAAAGATTGTTAAAATTAATAAAAGCTTGGAAAAATTCGAAAACCAGCTAAGTTGTTTCAGTAACACCAGAGTTATGGCCCTTTTTTCTTCTGAAAAATGCTATTTTCTGCCTTGTGAACACACTAGCACCTTCATTTATTATTTGATATTTACCAAACTTGCAAAGATTGTTAATACTACGATACGCTTGAACAAGTTCAAGAAACAGCTAAATTGGATTAGTAACACCAGAGCTATGGACCTTGTTTTTCTTCTGAAAAATGCCTCTTTCTGCCTTGTGAACACTCTAGCACCTTTATTTATCATTTGATCTTTATCAAACTTGCAAAGATTTTAATATCAATGAAAGCTCAAACAAGTTCGAAAATCAGCCAAATCTGATAAGTAACACCGGAGTTATGGCCCTTGTTTTCCCCCTGAAAAATGCCATTTTCTGTCTTTTGAACACTGTATCACCTTCATTTATTATTTGATCCTTACTAAATTTGCAAAGATTGTTAATACCAATAACAGCTTGGACAAGTTCGAAAACCATCTAACTTGTTTCAGTAACACCAGGGTTATGGCCCTTGTTTCTTCTGAAAATGCTATTTTCTGCCTTGTGAACACTCTAGTACCTTCATTTATTACATGATCTCTACTATACTTGCAATGATTAATAATATAAATAATAGCTCAGACATGTTTGAAAACAAGCCAAATCGGAGAAGTAACATCGGAGTTATGCCCCTTTCCCCTGAAAAATGACATTTTCTGCCTTGTGAACACTGTTGTACCTTCATTTATTATATGAACTTTACCAAACTTACACTGATTGTTATTATCAATAAAAACTCGGACAAGTTCGAAAGCTAGCCGAATTGAATGAGTACCAACAGAGTTATGGCCCTTGCTTTGCTGAAAAACGCCATATTCTGCCTTGTTAACACTCTATCACCTTCATTTATTATTTGATCTTTCTAATTTTGCATAGATTGTTAAAATCAGTCAAAGCTCCGATAAGTTCAAAAACCAGTCAAACGGGATTAGTAACAGCAGAGTAATAGCCCTTGTTTTATGAAAAATCTATATTCTGCCTTGTGAACACTCTGGCACCTGATCCTTATCAAACTTTCAAAGATTGTTAATATCAATGTAAGCTCAGAGAAGTTTGAAAACAAGCCAAATCGTGTTAGTAACACCGGAGTTTCGGCCCTTGTTTTAGTTATAAATGCTGTATTTTGCCTCATTAAGACGATAGGGCTTTCATTTGGTCATATTTTAATGAAGCTTTGCAAGGATGATCAGTACCAAATCTGGTTATGTATATCGTCACCGTGTTCCAGTTGAAAGATTTTTGGCAGAATTATGGCCCTTTAAAGTTTTTAATACACACACTTTGTCCGGACTTTTTTTCCTGAACCCCTTTGGTAAATGGATTTCATTGAAACTGTGCAAGGATGATCAGTACCAGGTCTAGTAGTGCATGTCAGGACCAGGTCTAGTAGTGCATGTCAGTACCAGGTCTAGTAGTGCATGTCAGTACCAGGTCTAGTAGTGCATGTCAGTACTAGGTCTAGTAGTGCATGTCAGTACCAGGTCTAGTAGTGCATGTCAGTACCAGGTCTAGTAGTGCATATCATCACTTTGTTCAGCTTGAATGATTTTTCGCTCTTTTAAAGAGTTTACTAAACAAACTTTATCTGGACTATTTCTCTTGAATCCTTGGCTGGATTTCAACGAAACTTTGCAGGGATACTCGATAATCAGTACCAAGCCTAGGTATGCATGTTATCGCCGTATTTAGGTTGAACGGTTTTTGGCTGAGTTATGGCCCTTTACTACATATATTGTGTACGGACTAAGTTCTCCTGAACCCCTGACCGGATTTCAGTGAAACTTTGCAGGATGATCAGTACCAGGCCTAGTTGTGCATATCATCGCCGTGTTCCGATTGAATGATTTTTGTGGAGTTATAACCCCTTAAAGTTTTTGGTACGCAAACTTTATCCTGTCTAGTCTCTTTTGAACTCCTGGCCGAATTTGAACGAAATTTGGCATGGATGAAGAATACCAAGCCTAGTTGCGCCTATCATCACTGTGTTCTGGTTGAATGAGTCTACTGGCCTAATATACACAAACTTTATCAAGACAATTTTGTCCAGAAATGATCAGTAGCAAGCCTAGCTGCGCATGTTGTTGTCGTGTTCCACATCAAAGATTGCATATAGCCAGTAAAGCAATACTGGCCCTCTTTGGCCTCTTTTTAAGCTTTACCGCAGGTAGGTTAATATCAAAAAGGTAACATTCTGCGAGGCTTAACCGCGCGTAATTTAATACCGAAAAAGAGAATAAAATAACCTCTGACGAAGCACGCAAGTTAATACAAAATAAAGAAGGTAACATTGGGCGAGGCCTTGTCGCCCTTAAGTTAATACCGAAAACAAAAACAAATGATAAGATCCTGTTTTCAGCTACGAGGAGGGGCGGAACCTCCGAGTGTGGGGGTGGGGGTGAGGGCGGGGGTGGGTTAGAAAGAAATGACGGGCCCGCTCAGCTCTTTTGATATTGTGTTTGTTAGCCTAAACTGCTTGTATTAACGGTATACATCTTAGAGCCAGTGTTTTTTTTATTATTACTTTCAACGGCCATGACACCAATTACAATTGTATAGGGAAAGCTTGCTAAGTGATTTAAATATTGAATACTTAAATAAATAATAACATGCACTTATTTGCTATTATTGGAATGTATTGAAGAAACGTGTTCATTATAAGAAGAGTCACTCAAGGTCCCCAAATATTATGTAAGGTGCGTGGGCACCTTTGTGATTGTATTGATTTACTCAAGGGCACCTATTGATAGATATTTATTACGATTCTGTTTAAATTATAAATGACACACCTATTGATAGATATTTATTACGATTCTGTTTAAATTATAAATGACAAACACTATGTCCATGTATACAGCATGCATTAGCATGATATTTACATGGCATTATATGACCATAGCATATTAAATAAAACTAACCCACCAGATAACGGCAAAATAACACTACACAACGGTTAATCAAAACACTATCCAAGTGTTCAGGTCATAAACTAATGTATATGTGCCAGTTAAAAGTAACGGTTTATTCATGGGCTCTTTAAATACCCGTGATTGAATTTGCGTAAAATGAATTATGAGTTGATAACTTTTAATTCGACGCTCAAGTTGTGGGGTTTGTCCTGGTTGGTTAAAGCCAGTTATTTTGTGTCTATAGAGTTGGATTCCCAAGATCTACCTCATCGTCAGTAGTGACGTCATCGTCAGTAGTGACGGTGTACATATAACGGTGTAAATTTTAGATGCTACTTTAACCATGCACGTGATTTAAACGCTATGACATATAATAGAAACATGTAAATTACTGAACAATTAAAAAGACATAACGCATTTGTATATATAAATAGTTTGACGTTAATAAAGAATTAGTTTAGATTATTTTGAGCAGCTCAGGGAAAGAGTGGTAGGAGAAAAGAAAAAGATTCCATGAACTCTTGATTTTAATATCGAATATATACTGATGGCTCTTTAAAGCCGCTATCCCGCCAACAACGGGCACCTTTTGCAACATCAAAGCCTACTTACGATATGGTACATACCATTATATAACGTACATATGCTGCGATTCCGAACGGTATAAGTACAATATAAATGCCTTAAGGTTATGATAGTGTAAATGAGTCTCCATTGCCCTTCCATAGTAAAGTTAGAATGTTGACAACCTGTTAAAAACTCAAACCTCGTTAGAATTCTGGGAAACTTACTTTATCATGCAAATAAACATGTCTGCTATTAAACATCAACAAGGAAATAGTTTAATACCATTTCTTCAGTTGTATACTAACACCGGGTCAAAGGTTAACACTATTTTTACCCCTTGCAATTTCATACCCTGTCTACTTTCACTTCTCAAATTTATATCAAAAACTGTTAAAAACATGATGAGCTGCATTTTCAAATATCAACAACATGTCCAGAATACAGTTACAGCCAAAAAATAACAGGAAACTGCACTAAAAAAAGTTTTTAAAGTAAAAAAGATTAGCACTCTTTAATACAGAACTAATTTCGACTGCACCAGGAGAGCACATCATGTTGATTTAGTGTAATTAGTCCTTAACCATCACATATATTGTTATCGTTGCCAAAGCGTTCTATTATGAGGTACCAACTCTTAATTCATTTTACGCATATTCAATGACGGGTATTGTGTAAGTCCCCGTAAATAAATCTAGGCTTTTAATCGGGGGACATGCATTATTTTATGACATCAACACATGGCTAGAGTTTGGAAGGAAGGTTTTGTACGAACATTTGGCGCCTAGTTTCTTTAACATGGTCAGACCTCCCGGATAATATACGAAGGTCAGGGAAGAGTCGTGCTTAAGGACACCATGAAGAAGCTATTGGTGCACAAACCATTGATCTACCATGATGTTCACGTGGTCACCGCGGCTATAAACAAATTAATGCATAGTTAGAAAATGAAAAGCAATCAAAGCAAACAAACATATAATCTTTTGATATAACAAAATGCATAATGATAAAAAAACAGATAAAAATTTCTTATCAAAGAATATCCTTTATAAAAAATAATTGAATGCATGCCAGCATTTAACGTTTTTATATACACATCACACAATAACAATTAATACATCACACAATAACAATTTAGGTACACTTAAACTAAGTACACTATTTCAAGTGATCTCAGCTTTATATAAATAGTCTAGGTTTAATACATGTACACTTTTAGTCGCGCAAATAATATGAGCTTAAGAAGAATGAAATTGATATCATAGTCAATATCATACCTATGCGCTAACCTAGGCCCCCCTGTAACAACGCTAAAGGTAACACTTTCGCTAAAGGTAACAACCGCCATTTCAAAAGCTAAAGGTAACGACCTTCGCTAAAGGTAACAATTACGTCTATAGCTAAAGGTAACAGCGCTTACACCACATGTGCCACAGTAACTAAAAAGAACCTGTTAACTCAATTGTCATTGAAAATAAGTTGTTACCTTTAGCGTTAGCCTTGTTACCTTTAGCGTTAGCCTTGTTACCTTTAGCGGAAGAGGTGATTGCTACCTTTAGCAGAGGTTACCTTTAGCGTTGACATTGTTACGGTTTAATTATTGTTAATGAAATAGATTAGTCTAGAAAACAACACAACTCGGCAACTCTTCGATGTATAATCATTACCATTACTTCATATGATTTAAGGCTCTTATCAATTCTTGTTTAGTGATCGAAGTACATATTATTTGAATCATATGTACAACTGTTAGCAATATATATAGTTATGATTAAGCAACACAAACTTATCTAGACCAAATATTTTCATAAACAATAATTAGACCAAAGGCAACATGCGGCTTAATTTAATGCATCTGCACATTTCATATGATACTGAAGCATATTAGGAGGATTTTCATTTGTATTTTGACTGACACCAGTCACTCTTCCATATCGCCTACTGTCCCTTAAAGCGTGTGCTGGTGCCATTTCAGCAAATATGTAATACATGCAATAATTGGCAATTAATAGCAATGTTGTATGTTTTGTTTTGAATGGTGTTTACGTTTGACACATGTTAGGCTATATATTACGGTCGGTTTTTTCGTGGTAGATGTATACCTCCCACCATCCGAAAAATCGACAATTTCTCACTTGACAAGTCGAGTTTCCAGTGGGATTCGAACTCGCAGCAGTAAGATGTGAGAAAGTATTAGACGCAGCGTCGTTACTATCCCAGCCAAGGAGGGACAAATTAGTAGCAAATGTATGGAGACCAACTGATATTACATTTATGTATGTAGCTAGTCTAGATCCAACATCATGTCATCATGTTACAAAGTCATCGTCCTTGTCAAAAGGAAAACAAATTATCATAAAATGTGTAAAGCATGGTGTCAGTTCTCCTTGTTTCAAGCTGTTTAACAAGCGCATTACTTATGTATTCTGTTTTATTACGTCAAACAGTGACTTACTCCAGATGGTAAGGTATATTTGATCGAGTATACACGTGACGTTAATTAAATAATAACTTATGGGCTAGCACAGGTCGTCATCATAATGCAGTGTATTCTAGTATAATACCGAACGTGTAATGCAAGCGCAGGCCGTCATCACAATGCGGAGTATTCCAGTATACTACCGAACATGTAACGCTAACGCAGGTCGTCATCACAATGCGGAGTATTCTAGTATAATACCGAACATGTAACGCTAGCGCAGGTCGTCATCACAATGCGGAGTATTCTAGTATAATACCGAACATGTAACGCTAGCGCAGGTCGTCATCACAATGCGGAGTATTCTAGTATAATACCGAACATGTAACGCTATCGCAGGTTGTCATCACAATGCAGTGTATTTTAGTATAACCGAACATGTAACGCTAGCGCAGGTCGTCATCCCAATGCAGTGTATTCTAGTATACCGAACATGTATAACGCTAGCGCAGGTCGTCATCACAATGCAGTGTATTCTAGTATAATACCGAACATGTAACGCTAGCCAAGTCGTCATCCCAATGCTTGGAGGCAACAAACACAAACACAAGTAAGAAAAGTAGTAGACTCGGTTTTATTGATTCTGTTCATGAGAGGTAATACAGTTTGCAACACCTCTCACGCCAATTAGCACCGGCTTAAGCGGTACTCCACTTTAAAGCAACACAGATCCGGATGATTTGTACTTTGGCGACTTTGTACGGCCTCAACACAGCACTAAACAAACGCTACGCTATACTAAGTGTGAAAGTCAATAAATACTGAACATGAGATCCCTTTGAAGCAACAAACACACTTAAGAGAGAAAAGCAGCAGACTCGGTTTTATTGAGACAACGTTGCAATAATATGCAGTAAATTCTTGTTTTATACATGTTTAGTAGAAATCTGTTTTCTTACATATTCCTTTTCCCCCTCAAGTATATCATTAACTAACGTCCTTTTCCCCAGATGCAATATAGTCTCTTAGGCTTATGTTTGAGGACCGAAAGATAAAAGCGAATACATTCAAAATAGTCCTGGCCAAAATTAATGAATGAATTAATTTAAAATGACTTGCATTACAATTATATGGACGATTAAGTGGTCGAGTTGAAATGCAAAACATAATGACTGCTATGTGCGTTTCGTTTCTATTGCATTGAGTGAAGGCTTATTCCCACACCGATTTTCACTACAGGTGACACGATAATTATGCCGATATAATAATATACGATCGTTCTACATAAAGACCTTCAACAGGTATGCAGACGATAAGATCGAATATAGCGTGTCACTGTATTGCATATCTCAAACAAAATACGGGAATTCTTGCCCGAGAGCTCGGCTGATCTGATTGGCTACTCAGTTTGTTTGTAAATACAATTGTTACAACCCATGCCCCATGCAAAGTCTTTGACGAATTGTACAGGTTCAGTTTGTATCGATCAATACAGTACACTCCCTTCCTTCCGTTATAAGTACATATGAAATAATAAGTGTCATATTTCAAAAAAGTACTTTTGGCAAAGTTGAAGGTGTTTCAATGTTTGTTGAAGCAGAAGTATTCATATACAATAGGTAGAAAACAAGAACATTGCGCTGTTGGTATATTTTCTCATGTACCTTAACCCTGAACTATTATTTGGACATTCTTTAATAAATGAACATATATGTTGTTTATAACTGAATAAACCAAAAAAAACTTATATTTCAGGAAGATTTTGTTATATTTTATCTGTTTATCAAACTGGAATTGAAGTAGTGATTAAATTGTGGGCTAACGTCTCGATAGCAAACTGTTTAGGGGTATTTCGTACGGTGTCCTGTTAGGGCCATGTTACCATCGCATCTTACCATCGACCATCGCATCTTACCATCGCATCTTACCATCGACCATCGCATCTTACCATCGCATCTTACCATCGTCCATCGCATCTTTCCATCGACCATCGCATCTTACCATCGCATCTTACCATCGACTATCGCATCTTACCAGCGAGCATCGACCTAGGTCGATGCTCGATCGTAAGATGCGATCGTAAGATGGCCCTCACAGGACACCGTAATTTCGAGATGCCCCAAATAGAGTGGGCGGTTACAGGAAACCCTGCCTTACGCTTACTATTGAATAGGTTTCTATGGTTCATTTTTTAACGTGCTCGGAGGATAGACTCCGGTACACGGAACAACCAATCAACGGACGAGGCCAGGGCACGTGTCTTGTCTAAGGACACACCAGTGGCACCTGGGAGGCTTGAACCCGTGTTTTTTTTATTAAGAGTCGAGCGTGTCACCTTTTTATCTGGACTCTGTCATCCAGTGATCCCTCTGTCATGATGTCATGAAAGACGCGGTACACGGTGTATTTAATTATGGTACTTAGTAGAAAATACACACTCTACTTTCATTTTTGGAATTCACTGTATAGGATAGAGGCTATGATAGAGCCATAGAGGCTATGATCACTGTATAGGATAGAGCCATAGAGGCTATGATCACTGTATAGGATAGAGGCTATGGTCACTGTATAGGATAGAGGCTATGATCACTGTATAGGATAGAGCCATAGAGGCTATGAACACTGTATAGGATAGAGCCATAGAGGCTATGATCACTGTATAGGATAGAGGCTATGATCACTGTATAGGATAGAGCCATAGAGGCTATGATCACTGTATAGGATAGAGGCTATGATCACTGCATATGATAGAGGCTATGATCACTGTATAGGATAGAGTCATAGAGGCTATGATCACTGTATAGGATAGAGACATAGAGGCTATGATCACTGTATAGGATAGAGGCTATGCTCACTGTATAGGAAAGAGCCATAGAGGCTATGATCACTGTATATGATAGAGGCTATGATCACTGTATTGGATAGAGCCATAGAGGCTATGATCACTGTATAGGATAGAGGCTATGATCACTGTATAGGATAGAGCCATAGAGGCTATGATCACTGTATATGATAGAGGCTATGATCACTGTATAGGATAGAGCCATAGAGGCTATGATCACTGTATAGGATAGAGGCTATGATCACTGTATAGGATAGCGGCTATGATCACTGTATAGGATAGAGCCATAGAGGTTATGATCACTGTATAGGATAGAGGCTATGAAGAGAAATGTTCAACATTTACCGGAGACGGAGCTTAGCGACCGACTGTGGCTTCTTAAAGACACATTTCGAGCCTATTGTATTGGGGGTGGGGGGGGGGGGGGGCAGGGGTGGAGAGAATTTCTATAGGTAGCTGTAAATCGCTGTTAGAAATACATTTGCACATGAAAATTGAGATTATTAGTTTTTTGTCAAAGGGTGAGGCACGTCCCATAAAGAGTGTATAATAATGTAGTAAAAAAGACCCTGTTAACAATTAATAGTTTTTGTATTTTTAGCACAATATACGTTATCATCAGTTACTTCTCTGCCATGTTTTAGTAAATCTCAAATGCAAGAAACTCATCGGGATTTCAAAATTCAAAAATCGTCCGTCCGTTGTCTGTCCGTCGTCCGTCGTCCGTCGTCGTCGTTATTTTTTCTCAGAAACCGCTTGTCGGAATTCAACCAAATCTTATATGAATTCATTAAACTAGATTTTATAGTTGCACCAACAGCTAAGGTCATTTGGCGACATTCCAGCTTTTTATTGGTGGAGGAAGGCCCCAGGTGCAAACCCGGGCATTTTTTCGTGCACGGGAGCGCACCTGAGTAGAACCACCGACGTTCCGCAAGCAAACTGGATAGCTTGATACTCACATAATAAACAGTCCTGGCCCCATGGGGAATCTAACCCACAGTGGTGAGGGACATGTGATTTTAAGTCTGAGACCACTCGACCACGGACGACCCCAAGCTTATGTGAAGCATCATTATATGTTTGTGCGAATGGTGCACCTGAGGTCATAAATGCCCCCGCAATGGGGCTTATCAGTTTCATTTAACAAATCTTAAAAAATCTTCTACAAAAATACAAGATATAGAGCTGTGATATTTTGCATGTAACATCGTCTTATGGTCCTCCAACTAGTTTGTTCTAATGGTGACCCTGAGGTCAACTTTGGACCCGCCCCAGTGTCCTAATCATTCACACGAACTTTAATCAAGCATACTTTTTGGGTTATGCTCCGGACAAAAAGTGTGACGCACGGACGCACGGACGCACACACGGACGGACGGAAAAAGCGGCGACTACATGCTCCCCCATAATAAACAATCTAGTGTTTTTAGTTACAATATATTTTATATCAAAAACTAAGGTAATAGAAATGAAAAGAAAAAAACTGTGATGGGGCCTCAATATAATGTCTCTGTGGTAATCAGTCAGCGAGAAGTAAGCAGTTAAAAAGCATGCTATCCATGATTTTTTTTCAACGACTACATTTAGTTAGGAAATGTGTCTTTAATGATGAATATTTCTCTTCATAGCCTCTATCCGACTTATTATTTTCCCATGTACTTCTTCTTCTTGTAACGTTGTTTGTTTTCTCCCTTCTGCTTCTCCTTCCGCTAACGTTGTTTTTATTCTCATGTACCTCTCCTAACGCACACGTTTTAATTCTCCGTTCTACTTTTCATTTTGATGTTGTTTCTTCTCGTTTGCAGACAACTATCGCGGATGCAGCGCTGACGCGTGTCACCAGTAACAAACATATCGTGTTTAATAAGGAAAGTTTCCTCTCACACTCTTGACTCTTTAAAAGGTTCGTCAATTTCAAATGACCCCTCGATGATTTTGCACGAGCACGAGATCTCAACGCGTCAAATGTGTTATCCTTGTTCAATAAGAATTTATTTTTATAATTGTTCCCGTTTTTAACAAAACTAAGGGTATAATAACGTGTTGATAGTTCGTGCATACATAGTGAATGGAATTAAACAGAACAGAACAGAACAGAATATAATAGAATATAATAGAATAAGAAAATAACAATGCCTTATTTCCAATAGTAAGCCACTTTACATAGCATACAAATGCACAACAACAAAAACTTGATTCTAATTAAAATAAAAGGAAATAATGCATGACACTTAAGAAGAACAAATCTCTACACAGAGTTGTCGTTCCTTGTATACACATACAACATGGTGGCCATGGTAGAGATGGAAGAACACCACGGATTGACGGTGTTTGTGAAGTTCTAAGGTTTATAGTCCCTCCGCCAACATACTCAATGAACCTTAGGGCGCACCGAGATGGGTACAATAGAGTCTGGACTTTACGGATTGACGGTCTACGAAAGAAAGGCAGTTAAGTTGTACGTTATATACCTATAGTTGTCGCCCTTAAAACGTTCAGATCTACTTACAATACAAGTCGTGTTGCAGTGTTTGCAGCTAAAACATACGGTATGTATGTATATATGTTTTTATAGGCATGTAGAGTGTACTCTTTCTTTCCGAAAGAGTTAATAATAATAATAATAATAATAATAATAATATCTTTATTTCAACAGGATTACATATTTGGCTACTAGCCAGTCTAACATATGGTCCTCAAACAAAACAGCATATATTTACAGTATATACAAACGTTATTGGTACAAAATATCTAGGTCAGTAGGCTCTGGGGTTTAAAGGGACACATGGCAATCTGGAGTTTTATCAAAACATTAACATGTACTCCTCGATTTACTTATCCTGCGTCATCTTACTTTAAAACTGCTTGCATGTAATTAAATAAAAAAAATGAGATTTCATTTTTCTTCACTATTTTACTAATTTTTTCAATATATTATTGTTGCAATATTATAAAAAGTTAGTAAAATGTGAAAAATAATTTGCTTCGAACTTTTCTGACCATTAATATTGCGATTTGAACAAATGCTGAAAAAACGTTGCCGCGTGTTCCTTGATAAACTTTTCTGTGATACATTGCCACCGTAACATTGTGCAATTCATTTTACAAAGATTGTTAACACGTATATATACAACCTCCGCGCAGGGATATTGTAGCCACTAACACTGCCACCACACAAATCACTACGTAATGTTTGGTACAGCAAACTCTTGCCGTAACCAACAGGCAATTGACAATAACATCGATCATCACCTTTGAGAAGATGTTGAAAACATTCAACCTGGTTTTGCTTGGGTGTATGCTAATCTCTTTATTAAATTTACGCACAGCTTCTGTAATGTTCTCAACGGAATACATGTTTGTTTACAAGTACTGTAACTTAGTAACCGGTGTGCATGTTCGCTAAAATTGATTTTTTTTTATATAAATAAATTATTTTTGTACACTGATACCGTTTTCCACACCATTTTCCTATATTATAGACAAAGGAAGTTGAAATATTGGCCTAAAAATATTTAACCAAAAAATTAAACTTAGCTGGATTTCAGCTATAAAGCAGTGATTACTGTAACAGAAAGGGGAAGTAACCACTGCGGGGAGTTTGGTATATATAGTGTTGGATATATACTGAATAACACATTGTTTTTTGTAAATGTTCACCTTTCAGTTGAAAGAAATTATGAAGCTGCGAACTGGTTACTACAGATACCAGATATTACGTTTTATAACCCGCATAATCCCATTTGGACCGATTCACGGTGGAGAACCTAGACGGTTACTAGCGGAAATAAAACAGCGTCCCGTGATACTGTTTTAAGGTTACTAGCGGATAAACAACTGGGAAGAATTGTAAGTAGTTCGTCATAAAGTAGTATTTTTTAAATAATTATTCGTTTTTTCGAAAAACACTTGCTTCTACGGAACGCTAGATATATTTAACTAATTAGTTAATTATAAGTTTGTTCCCAAACAAAAGCTTTTATTATGATATAACTGAACTATACTCGGTAAAAAAAGTTTTGGACCAGGGTATATAAAGTCATATAACAATAAAACTAGTAGACAGAATTTAAGTATCTTTTTTTAGTAACCAAGGTCTACCCTACCCGGTTAATTTGGTACCAGAAACATTAAATTCCAAACAAGATTTGATTTTAAAAAATATCGCGAACACACAAAGGGTATGTACAAAATGTTGCGAAGTCCATACAAAGTAACAGTTACGGACACATTCTAGTAACCAATAAAAAGATTATTATTTTTTCGCAAACTTTCATTGTAAACAATAATTATTGTTGATTGTTGATCTATTGTGAATTATCAACTGAGATAATAAGGGTTATGGTCGAATGTCATGGTTCAGCGATCATTGTACGGGTTTGAACACTGCCATGGTCCAAAACGTTTTTACAGAGTATAGTATCCGAAAATGCATGGACATTTGAGAGTTTATTGCAGTTTTCCTTTAATTATATCTAATAAGTTACGCGTTACAGCACAGATTAGTATGCAAATAGTTAATATAACACTGTTGGCAATCTTGGACTATATATGACAAGCAATGGGCGTAAATTGTATACCAAAAATGTTGTATTTTATAGGAATATGTGGGCTACGGTTACTGTAAAAAAAACACTGTAAAAACAGGCACCGGTTACTGTACGCATTTTAAAAAATTACAATGGGAGATAGCATTAACTTGTAAATTACCTCCCGTCTAGCATTACCAGCGCTATCTCCTTTTGTTAAGCTGGTCCTGAGTATTTATTGTATTTTATGTATTGTCAAAATAATTTCTTGCCTAAATACGTCTGTATACGTGTGATTTCAAACAATGTTCCTTTGAATAAGAGATGAAAGGGTATTTTTCTTTATAAAAATATACTTTTTAAACAAATTTGAATAGAAACAATAGACGATGGACTCCGAATGTGCCCTTGACCTTTTACCAGGTTTCCGGGTAATGGCTGGGACACGAAAAAACGTTTTTACCTTTGACCTCCAAGTGTGACCTTGGGGTGGGAACCTAATTCTTGCGCGCGACAAGGGAAGGAGTTTGACGTATCCCTTCAATAGTTTCCGAGTAATGACTGAGACACGATTTCGGACGGACGCACGCACGGACATTGCGATTATAATATACCCCGAATTATAATATGCCTTCCTTCTGGGGCACAATATGATGTTGCAATGGTTTATAATGGTTTATAATGGCTTATAATGGTTTATAATGGTTTATAAGTGTATATTAAAATAACAAACTTATATATTTATAGAGATAAAACAGAGTTGGACCTGGTTTCAATCGGAACTGTCTCACAATTTCCGATGCTCTGCGAAAATTAGCGAGTTTGTACGCTTTGACCTGGTTGATGATCACTTCTTCACAATGATTTCGAAGAATGACGGGATTGACCGAGTTTGTACGATTACTAAAATAATATAAATAATTGAAACGTAGGGGCTTATGCATTGGCCTGTGTGCGTAATAACGAATATTTGCAATGTTGAGTGATGCACATATTGACAGCAAGGCGTCATTCACATCAAGAAGACGTTCCACTATCGTTCCTATCTGAAACATTTGCGTTTGCACACTGCTGATAGCGTAGACATATTACGAATTTCTCTCCACCCTCCTTTAGACTTTTTTCAAAGCCATTCGTTGTTTCAGCTAAAGTATTCGTAAGTCCTTGATTCTTAATGACACCAAATTAACTAAATGTCATAGTCGTTCCATTTTGTCTTCATTTGAAAAACTTTCCTATTTATTTGCTGTCTCTTCGGTGAAATTCATTTCCTGTTCCAATCTGCCCTTTAAATGTGCTAGTGATTCATCCTCCTCGTGACCAAAGAGATCCTGGTCGCCATTATCCTTATTCAATCCAACTCACTACGTCCAAGAAGAGCAGGAGTGCTGTGAGGGGCAACTTATCTGAACTGACCAATCTATTAAAGTTACAAAAATCCCCCAGTAGACCAGCCTGTTTGACTTTGTGCAAAACAGAAGGGAGGAGATCGCACATTTCCCCAATAATGTCCTCCTCTACACTGTTATCGAAAAACCTCCGTCTTGGCCTCTTCAGAGGTGGTTTGAACTTAATCGGTGCTTTCTTTACGGTAACACTGGATGGCCTTACAGTATCGGATGCCTCAAATGATGGTGTGGACACTTTAGAGACTGCCGTAGTTTTCAGCTTCTTTGGCCGATTTAACCATAGATTACGTTTAGTTTTTCTTTTCCTGAAGCTAAAATGTGGAAAAAATCGTATAGTTACCGGTGCATTGTTTTCAAAAAATAACCGGTGCCTAAATTTTAACGCTTTTTAACAACTTCTGTCAGCATCCGTAGCCGACAAAAATCGTTTTTATCCAATTTAATTACTGCCTACAGCGCTTTTTTAAATATATTTAATACCATTCTGCAGCAGAAATCTTGTTTTCTATAGTAGCAAGAGAAAAATTAGTATTAGTGCACTTTAAATTTGCAAACGCTTTCAAAACGTATCACAGATAGTGCGGGCAGTAGCATGTGAGTACTTTGGATTACTTCGTATAAAGCTCCATTAACGTTTTGTAGAAAATGGTATGCACCAGTATCTTCGTTAAGCATTCTAATGTTCCGTGCACAAGAAGTTATAGTACACTTACGCATGCTGTTGATGAATTTTACTGTTTTGTGATGCATGGTCCATTTTAACCGTCTAGGTTCTCCACCGTGCGATTGAATGGATATCATAAAAATAACTTGTTTTCATACAGATACCAGATAGACGGCGTTGTTGCAGATGTCATATATAATAGGATTATTACTATAGTAACTTGTCCTGGAAGTTTGTATCACCTCGAGTAGGCAGATCGCACGAGAGGCGTAGCCTCGAGTGTGATCCTGATCTGGCATTTACCAACGAGAAGTGATACAAGCTTCAGAACAAGTTACTATAGTCATGATCCTTTTATTATATGCCTCTTTACATATCATTAAAATAGAATACATGTATCAAAAACAAGAAATTAAAACAAAATTATATAAAGTCAAATTAACTAAAAACCACCAAAGGAAAGACATGAAAACATGTATATTACACGCGCATGAAAACATGTACATTACATTGCAACCACTACAGTACACCTGTGTTCATTACACATCAAATTCTGGTGAATTTACCAACTGACCTAATCTGAAATTAATTAATTAACCCACAATATTCACAAACGCACAAACAAACATTCTGATAGTTCACATTTCATATTAAAACATCCATTGTTCTTAATATATTACTAGCTGGGCAATCCCCAAAATTCCAATCTGACATTTTCCAAAATCTATTTTTAGTAGCATACTGATAACCTGTAGTGTGATACGGATTGTTGTATTCCATTGTAAGAAAATGAAGGTACTATGTATGTATTATTGATAGGTATATAATAAAGAGCTTTACTATATACCTATCAATAATATATACGTAGTACCTTCATTTATAGAATTTTGTTTTAATTTGTTGTTTTTGATATAAGGAAATCTATTTTAATGATATGTAAAGAGGTATATAATAAAAGGATCATTACTATAGTAACTTGTTCTGAAGCTTGTATCACCTCTCGTAGGTAAATGCCAGATCAGGATCGCACGAGAGGCGTAGCCTCGAGTGTGATCCTGATCTGGCATTTACCTACGAGAGGTGATACAAACTTCCAGAACAAGTTACTATAGTAATAATCCTATTTTACTACATATGTTTTTGGTTAATTTATTACAGATACCATATTGCGAGTTTCTTAGATTTCCTATACCGGGCTGCTTTATTAGTCCCCAATTAACTGCAGCAAGGTTTATTACAGACTTGTCGCAGATTTGTTTTTATATTGCTATGAAAGAGATTTCATATTGAGTCTTTCACCAGATACCCAGGCAGATGTTAATGAGGCCTTTAATGACACCTCTCGGTATCTGGATGACATATTAAACATTGACAAACATTTCTTTTCTACTATATACCCTAAAGAACTTCAACTTAACAAAGCTAATATTTCTGATACTAACGCTTCTTTTTCTTGATTTAATGGTGAAATAATTAGCATTGCATTGAATGTTGTTTAACGGCTCATCAACAGGGTTATTTAGAGAATAGACCGATACACGGGACCGCCCGGTTAACGTCCCCATCCGACGGACGAGGCTAAGGGAAAGTGTCTTGCCCAAGAACACATCGACGAAACTCAGTGGCACCACGGAGGATTGAACCCGGGGCCCCCGGTTACAAATCTGCCGCGCTACCGACTGCACCACGCCAGCCCTCGAAATAATTAGCAAAATATATGACAAGGGAGATGATTTTAATTTTGATATTATTAATTATCCCCATTTAGATTGGATGTTCCCCGAGCAACTTCTTATTGGAGCTATGCGTCTCAACTTTATATTCGTTTTTCGAGAGCTTGTACTCGAGTTGAGGGCTTTAATATTCATAATCTTTGTATAACTAAAAAGCTACTCCATCAGGGTTACCGTTACCATAAACTTCGTAAAAGTTTTGCAAAATTTTATTATCGTAACCCTGATCTTCTTTCCAAATATTAAAGTAATTTAAGAACTCTTCTGCGACAAACAAGGATTATCACAACCTGACTTCTATGGAGACGTGATTTACAAACTTCGTAAGATCTTTGGTCATGATCACTTTCGTACTATCTTTGTTAAACTTGCTAAAAGGTTTATCAAAATAGGTTATGACCCTATTATTTTGCAACGCACTGCATGCTTGGTGGTGGACCCATTTACAGTTCGCCACTATGCTTTCCTCTTTGATTGTGTGATGACAGGACAGGTTGTGGACCCTATGATGAAGTCTACCTAAAGCCCAAAAGGACGGTGACGTTTGATGTTTGTCTGCAGTCTTGTCTTGTCGTGCCCTCAATGGTTTATTCTCTTGTTGCTCTGGCTTCTGCCAAGCCAATGGGTACCTTCTTTGTGGCTTTCTAGGCTATTTTTTTGTTTTTGTATTTATATATACTCGAGCATCTTTGTGTTTTACTTATATTACCTATTAATGCTGCTTTGTTGGATTTCTTTATTTACACTGTCCCGTTTTACTGGGTTGACAGTAGGATAGGAGTGAGGTTTGGTGCACCCTAGAACCTGGTTAAACCTCCTCCGGCCTTTTTTGCCACTGACCATTCCAATGCAATAGCCCTATTGTCAACTCTTTTGTGTTTGTGATGTTTTATTTGGCCTTTTATTCATCTTTAAATTTGTTCTTTGTTTCTGTGTGTGTTTGTGGTTGACTGCCGTCCTTAAATGCTGCTTTTCCTGTTCGATTTTTATATCTATATTTCTAGTATGCCTCACAATTACTACAGACGGCAGTCCCATGCTGCTTTATATAAACGTATATCGTTCCTACTATGTAGAATATGCACTTGTCCGGAATGTATATTAAGTTTTGGTTGACCAGTCCATATGCAGTCTCATGCTATCATATAAACGTTTTTTTTTCTTTCTGTTTATCCAGAATATGCCATTATTAAATAATTCGAGTTGTCCAGAATATATAGTATATACGTTATTATTATATAACCTATAAATAGACGCGTTTTCATTGGCTAAAAAGTAATTTTTTAGAAAAAATATCTAGCGATATTGACCTGTTTTTTTGATATTGACCTGTTTTTTTGATATTGACCTGTTTTATATAATTGTTTTTTTGATATTGACCTGTTTTATATAATTGTAAATTGAGGGTTATATAATAAAACAGTTATGGACTTTTCAGCTGTTATACATGATGTTGATATGTACCAAAAATTCATTATTGACCTCGGCTATCGCCTCGGTCAATAATGATTTTTTTGGTGCATATCACATCATGTATAACAGCTGAAAAGTCCATAATTGTAAAATAGTTATTGGCCAGTCAATGTACGGTCAAATGCTTATACATATTTCCGATATGATTCATGATGGATGCTACAACTTTCTGCCATTAAATTCTTATTCGTCCTTTTTCTTCAAACAGCTCCAAAATTGGTCATGGCTGACACCCCCGGTTTTCGACACGTTCTTGCCCGCCTAAAGCTTCTCTTATGACGGGACACGTTGTTTGCGTGTCGTGGCATTGCCAGCACGTATCTGCCTAACATTGAATGAAAACGATATATATTACATGATGAATAAACATTACTTTATTATTATGCTTCCGATATCCGGAGTATAAATTAAAGTAAAACATATCTAATCTCGGTAATTTATAATATACTTCCGATTTTCCGGAGGCTAAAATATTCAATAACCCGCTAATATGCCGATTGTGTTTATACAGGGCGGCGGTCAAATTTATTTAAAAATATTCCCGATTGTCCGGAATATACGTATTGATGCAATGTCCGAAAAATGTCCTATTGTCCGAAGTAATTATATGTTCAACTGTCAATATTTCTGATTGTCCGGAAGATAATGAACATATGTTGAACTATCACTTTATCTATGCATTATTAATTATAATGCCATATTAAATACAAAAAATCAGCCATGGCCAATTATGCCAAAAAATAACTCATAATTAAAGATGATTCTCAGTCAGTCTTTTCTATGTTTTATGTAATCCCACTTTTTGTAATAATTATGTTTGTGCTCATGCAATAATTATTTTCATAAATCAGCGTTGTCTACATTCGTGTGAGTGGGTAGTGCGTATATTCTAGTTTGTCTACATTCGTGTGAGTGGGTAGTGCGTATATTCTAGTTTGTCTACATTCGTGTGAGTGGGTAGTGCGTATATTCTAGTTTGTCTACATTCGTGTGAGTGGGTAGTGCGTATATTCTAGTTTGTCTACATTCGTGTGAGTGGGTAGTGCGTATATTCTAGTTTGTCTACATTCGTGTGAGTGGGTAGTGCGTATATTCTAGTTTGTCTACATTCGTGTGAGTGGGTAGTGCGTATATTCTAGTTTGTCTACATTCGTGTGAGTGGGAAGTGCGTATATTCTAGTTTGTCTACATTCGTGTGAGTGGGTAGTGCGTATATTCTAGTTTGTCTACATTCGTGTGAGTGGGTAGTGCGTATATTCTAGTTTGTCTACATTCGTGGGTAGTGCGTATATTCTAGTTTGTCTACATTCGTGTGAGTGGGTAGTGCGTATATTCTAGTTTGTCTACATTCGTGTGAGTGGGAAGTGCGTATATTCTAGTTTGTCTACATTCGTGTGAGTGGGTAGTGCGTATATTCTAGTTTGTCTACATTCGTGTGAGTGGGTAGTGCGTATATTCTAGTTTGTCTACATTCGTGTGAGTGGGTAGTGCGTATATTCTAGTTTGTCTACATTCGTCTGAGTGGGTAGTGCGTATATTCTAGTTTGTCTACATTCGTGTGAGTGGGAAGTGCGTATATTCTAGTTTGTCTACATTCGTGTGAGTGGGTAGTGCGTATATTCTAGTTTGTCTACATTCGTGTGAGTGGGTAGTGCGTATATTCTAGTTTGTCTACATTCGTACGAGTGGGTAGTGCGTATATTCGTGTTTGTCTACATTCGTGCGAGTTGGTAGTGCGTATATTCTAGTTTGTCTACATTCGTGCGAGTGGGTAGTGCGTATATTCGTGTTTGTCTGCATTTGTGTGAGTGGTTAGTGCGTATATTCTAGTTTGTCTACATTCGTGTGAGTGGGTAGTGCGTATATTCTAGTTTGTCTACATTCGTGCAAGTGGGTAGTGCGTATATTATTGTTTGTCTACATTCGTGCGAGTGGGCAGTGTGTATGTTATGGTTTGTCTACATTCGTGCTAGTGGGTAGTGCGTATGTTATGGTTTGTCTACATTCGTGCGAGTGGGTAGTGCGTATATTCTAGTTTGTCTACATTCGTGTGAATGGGTAGTGCGTATGTTACAGTTTGTCAACATTCGTGTGAGTGGGAAGTGCGTATATTATAGTATGTCTACATTCGTGCGAATGGGTAGTGCGTATATTACAGTTGTTCTACATTCGTGTGAGTGGGTAGTGCGTATATTCTAGTTTGTCTACATTCGTGTGAGTGGGTAGTGCGTATATTCTAGTTTGTCTACATTCGTGCGAGTGAGAAGTGCGTATACTATAGTTTGTCTACATTCGTGTGAATGGGTAGTGCGTATGTTACAGTTTGTCTACATTCGTGTGAGTGGGAAGTGCGTATATTATAGTATGTCTACATTCGTGCGAATGGGTAGTGCGTATATTACAGTTGGTCTACATTCGTGCGAGTGGGTAGTGTGTATGTTATAGTTTTCTACATTCGTGTGAGTAGGTAGTGTGTATATTATAGTTTGTCTACATTCGGGTGAGAGGGTAGTGCGTATATTCTAGTTTGTCTATATTCGTGCGAGTGGGAAGTGCGTATATTATAGTTTGTCTACATTCGTGTGAGTGGGTATTGCGCATATTCTAGTTTGTCTACATTCGTGTGAGTGGGTAGTGCGTATATTCTAGTTTGTCTACATTCGTGTGAGTGGTTAGTGCGTATATTCTAGTTTGTCTACATTCGTGTGAGTGGGTAGTGCGTATATTCTAGTTTGTCTACATTCGTGTGAGTGGGTAGTGCGTATATTCTAGTTTGTCTACATTCGTGTGAGTGGGAAGTGCGTATATTCTAGTTTGTCTACATTCGTGTGAGTGGGTAGTGCGTATATTCTAGTTTGTCTACATTCGTGTGAGTGGGTAGTGCGTATATTCTAGTTTGTCTACATTCGTGTGAGTGGGTAGTGCGTATATTCTAGTTTGTCTACATTCGTGTGAGTGGGAAGTGCGTATATTCTAGTTTGTCTACATTCGTGTGAGTGGGTAGTGCGTATATTCTAGTTTGTCTACATTCGTGTGAGTGGGTAGTGCGTATATTCTAGTTTGTCTACATTCGTGCGAGTGGGTAGTGCGTATATTCGTGTTTGTCTACATTCGTGCGAGTTGGTAGTGCGTATATTCTAGTTTGTCTACATTCGTGCGAGTGGGTAGTGCGTATATTCGTGTTTGTCTACATTTGTGTGAGTGGTTAGTGAGTATATTCTAGTTTGTCTACATTCGTGTGAGTGGGTAGTGCGTATATTCTAGTTTGTCTACATTCGTGCAAGTGGGTAGTGCGTATATTATTGTTTGTCTACATTCGTGCGAGTGGGCAGTGTGTATGTTATGGTTTGTCTACATTCGTGCGAGTGGGTAGTGCGTATGTTATGGTTTGTCTACATTCGTGCGAGTGGGTAGTGCGTATATTCTAGTTTGTCTACATTCGTGTGAATGGGTAGTGCGTATGTTACAGTTTGTCAACATTCGTGTGAGTGGGAAGTGCGTATATTATAGTATGTCTACATTCGTGCGAATGGGTAGTGCGTATATTACAGTTGTTCTACATCCGTGTGAGTGGGTAGTGCGTATATTCTAGTTTGTCTACATTCGTGTGAGTGGGTAGTGCGTATATTCTAGTTTGTCTACATTCGTGCGAGTGAGAAGTGCGTATACTATAGTTTGTCTACATTCGTGTGAATGGGTAGTGCGTATGTTACAGTTTGTCTACATTCGTGTGAGTGGGAAGTGCGTATATTGTAGTATGTCTACATTCGTGCGAATGGGTAGTGCGTATATTACAGTTGGTCTACATTCGTGCGAGTGGGTAGTGTGTATGTTATAGTTTTCTACATTCGTGTGAGTAGGTAGTGTGTATATTATAGTTTGTCTACATTCGGGTGAGAGGGTAGTGCGTATATTCTAGTTTGTCTATATTCGTGCGAGTGGGAAGTGCGTATATTATAGTTTGTCTACATTCGTGTGAGTGGGTATTGCGCATATTCTAGTTTGTCTCCATTCGTGCGAGTGGGTAGTGCGTATATTATTGTGTTTCTACATTTGTGCGAGTAGGTAGTGCAAATATTATAGTCTACATTTGTGTGAGTGGGTAGTGCGTATTTTCTAGTTGTCTACATTCGTGAGAGTGGGTAGTGCGTATATTCTAGTTTGTCTACATTCGTGCGAATGGGTAGTGCGTATTTTATAGTTTGTTTACATTTGTGGGAGTGGATAGTGCGTATATTACAGTTTGTCTACATTCGTGCGAGTGGGTAGTGCGTATATTCTAGTTTGTCTACATTCGTGTGAATGGGTAGTGCGTATGTTACAGTTTGTCAACATTCGTGTGAGTGGGAAGTGCGTATATTATAGTATGTCTACATTCGTGCGAATGGGTAGTGCGTATATTACAGTTGTTCTACATTCGTGTGAGTGGGTAGTGCGTATATTCTAGTTTGTCTACATTCGTGTGAGTGGGTAGTGCGTATATTCTAGTTTGTCTACATTCGTGCGAGTGAGAAGTGCGTATACTATAGTTTGTCTACATTCGTGTGAATGGGTAGTGCGTATGTTACAGTTTGTCTACATTCGTGTGAGTAGGAAGTGCGTATATTATAGTATGTCTACATTCGTGCGAATGGGTAGTGCGTATATTACAGTTGGTCTACATTCGTGCGAGTGGGTAGTGTGTATGTTATAGTTTTCTACATTCGTGTGAGTAGGTAGTGTGTATATTATAGTTTGTCTACATTCGGGTGAGAGGGTAGTGCGTATATTCTAGTTTGTCTATATTCGTGCGAGTGGGAAGTGCGTATATTATAGTTTGTCTACATTCGTGTGAGTGGGTATTGCGCATATTCTAGTTTGTCTACATTCGTGTGAGTGGGTAGTGCGTATATTCTAGTTTGTCTACATTCGTGTGAGTGGTTAGTGCGTATATTCTAGTTTGTCTACATTCGTGTGAGTGGGTAGTGCGTATATTCTAGTTTGTCTACATTCGTGTGAGTGGGTAGTGCGTATATTCTAGTTTGTCTACATTCGTGTGAGTGGGAAGTGCGTATATTCTAGTTTGTCTACATTCGTGTGAGTGGGTAGTGCGTATATTCTAGTTTGTCTACATTCGTGTGAGTGGGTAGTGCGTATATTCTAGTTTGTCTACATTCGTGTGAGTGGGTAGTGCGTATATTCTAGTTTGTCTACATTCGTGTGAGTGGGTAGTGCGTATATTCTAGTTTGTCTACATTCGTGTGAGTGGGAAGTGCGTATATTCTAGTTTGTCTACATTCGTGTGAGTGGGTAGTGCGTATATTCTAGTTTGTCTACATTCGTGTGAGTGGGTAGTGCGTATATTCTAGTTTGTCTACATTCGTGCGAGTGGGTAGTGCGTATATTCGTGTTTGTCTACATTCGTGCGAGTTGGTAGTGCGTATATTCTAGTTTGTCTACATTCGTGCGAGTGGGTAGTGCGTATATTCGTGTTTGTCTACATTTGTGTGAGTGGTTAGTGCGTATATTCTAGTTTGTCTACATTCGTGTGAGTGGGTAGTGCGTATATTCTAGTTTGTCTACATTCGTGCAAGTGGGTAGTGCGTATATTATTGTTTGTCTACATTCGTGCGAGTGGGCAGTGTGTATGTTATGGTTTGTCTACATTCGTGCGAGTGGGTAGTGCGTATGTTATGGTTTGTCTACATTCGTGCGAGTGGGTAGTGCGTATATTCTAGTTTGTCTACATTCGTGTGAATGGGTAGTGCGTATGTTACAGTTTGTCAACATTCGTGTGAGTGGGAAGTGCGTATATTATAGTATGTCTACATTCGTGCGAATGGGTAGTGCGTATATTACAGTTGTTCTACATCCGTGTGAGTGGGTAGTGCGTATATTCTAGTTTGTCTACATTCGTGTGAGTGGGTAGTGCGTATATTCTAGTTTGTCTACATTCGTGCGAGTGAGAAGTGCGTATACTATAGTTTGTCTACATTCGTGTGAATGGGTAGTGCGTATGTTACAGTTTGTCTACATTCGTGTGAGTGGGAAGTGCGTATATTGTAGTATGTCTACATTCGTGCGAATGGGTAGTGCGTATATTACAGTTGGTCTACATTCGTGCGAGTGGGTAGTGTGTATGTTATAGTTTTCTACATTCGTGTGAGTAGGTAGAGTGTATATTATAGTTTGTCTACATTCGGGTGAGTGGGTAGTGCGTATATTCTAGTTTGTCTATATTCGTGCGAGTGGGAAGTGCGTATATTATAGTTTGTCTACATTCGTGTGAGTGGGTATTGCGCATATTCTAGTTTGTCTCCATTCGTGCGAGTGGGTAGTGCGTATATTATTGTGTTTCTACATTTGTGCGAGTAGGTAGTGCAAATATTATAGTCTACATTTGTGTGAGTGGGTAGTGCGTATTTTCTAGTTGTCTACATTCGTGAGAGTGGGTAGTGCGTATATTCTAGTTTGTCTACATTCGTGCGAATGGGTAGTGCGTATTTTATAGTTTGTTTACATTTGTGGGAGTGGATAGTGCGTATATTACAGTTTGTCTACATTCGTGCGAGTGGGTAGTGCGTATATTCTAGTTTGTCTACCTTCGTGCGAGTGGGTAGTGCGTATATTATAGTTTGTCTACATTCACGCGAGTGGGTAGTGAATATATTATAGTTTTCTACATTCGTGCGTGTGGGTAGTGAGTATATTATAGTTTTCTACATTCGTGCGAGTGGGTAGTATGAGCTTGCATTGAATTTCGTGATATATAACGAGAGAAGAGTGCATGGGCGTTTGCAAACAATGTCTTTTTTCCCCCTTCAGTTTATTTGTTTGAGATTTCACAATGCATCATTTTAATGTTTACGCAAGCTGTATAAATAGTAAACCACAGTACGTCTGCCATTGGGCCCGTGGTATAGTTTGAAATATGGAACATGAAGTTGAAAGATTGCCGAAACGACCATATAATAAAGCTGTTCTACATTTTATTTATTATATATTATATATACTTATTGTATGAGGTTAGAAACGTAAAAGGCTGATTATTTTTATGACAGAAAAAATCGACTGTTAACAGTACTCTAACATGACTGAGTGTGTGTTCTTTTTAAATAAGTACAGTTACAAGTCATGTCAGTAAGTGAAAAAATACAACCCATTCTACACATGCATGGCATATAAAACGTCTTACAAATGCATACAAGTACTGGTGGCATATAAAACCTCATATACAAATGCTTGCCATATGAAATGCATGGCATATAGAATATCCTAAAAATGCATGGCATATAATACATCTAACAAATACACGGCATATAAAATCCTCCTATACAAATGCATGACATATGAAATGCATGACATATAAAAACATCTAATAAATGCATGGCATAACACATCTAATAAATGCATGGCATATAAAAACATCTAATAAATGCATGTCTTAAAAATCTAATAAATGCATAAAACATATAATAAATGCATGGCATAAAACATCTAATAAATGCATGGCATAAAAAAATCCTACAAATGCATGACACATAACAGATATTACAATGCATAGCAAATAACTACATCATACATATGTACATGGCGTATACAACATCTTAAAGGTATGTTTTGTTTACAATGGTTTGAATGTGTAAGTTTGTATCATCGCCACTTTATTGATGACTATTTATCAATTGCTAAAAATCACGCATTTGTATTCAAACATGTCACTTAGCACTTTTATGTGAAGGGTTTATAAATAAAATAAGTAGACCATCGTGCGCAAATTATTTTCATAATACTTGAGAGTTTTTTCCCCCTTTAACACAGTTCTGTATAAGGCCAAATAGAATTATATCTGTGTTTACTGTAACATTGCTGAAAAAAATCGGGTAGGTAGGTTGGCATTTTTTTTTTTTTTTTTTTTTTTGGCGAAGTTAATTTAAGGTGGCCATGAGCTTTGATGAATGGGAAAATGTGGTATTTTAAAAACTACAATAGATAACAAATGAAATTGTGTATGTGTTATTGTTTCTCAAAAGGCATGGCAACAACTGGCTCTTTTCCCAATCACTTGCAATTATTGCATAGGGGTAAAACCGTTTAATTTTATTTTTCGCAAGTCCGAAAGAGGGTTAGTTCCAACAGGAGGACAGGGAGCACATGAGTCGGCCTTGATCGCGTGAAAATAATTATTTAAAAAATAAATAAATGGTGATGTGGTTAATATTTGACATATGTTCTTATGGGAGGTTGTTACATGGACATTTTCTTTCAATTGTATGTTGCTTAACCTTGTAACCTTCAATTTACCCAAGCCCTACATAACCTTACCTAACCCAAACCGTAATCCTTATCCTAAGCCTAACGTTGACCAACACAACTGAAAACACACAAAAGAACGTTGTCGGTTTATTAGCAGTTATGGAGCCAGCGTGTCACAACTCTGACATAATGGAATTAAGTTCGACGCATTTCTTTTGATTACAAGGGCGCATGCAAATAAGGAACATACAAACTGCTTGTCTCGAAGTACGTTTTTTATTTACTTTTTATTCAATTGCAGATTATACTGAGCACGTTTTCCCCTCCATTGGATTAATTTGTTGTCAAATGGATATAAAGCGGCATTTTTGAATAGTGTTTCAGGTAGACTATATACGAGTTTAGACCAAAATGCGGTTATCATGTAACTAGAATCAGGTCTACAGGTCTCACAACACAGTGCAGTTGTTGGCCTATATGAATAAAGTCTACTGGTATATTCCGAATAGGAACGAACGAACGAACGAACGAACGATGAATGGTGTTTTACGGCACGTCGACACAAGTAGGTCATATTGAGCGCAAAAAACTGATGCAAATGAACAAGGAAATAGTAAATTATTAAAGAGTACGGTTATTATGTACAGGTTTTGTTTGTACGTTGTTTTACGTCATTTTCAACACATTTAAGACGGTCGAATTTTTTGTGGTGGAGGCAGACCTCCCACTTTTCCTGGGTAGATCCAGTACTGTACACCTCCCGCCATCCGTAAGAATCGACACTTCCTCACTAATATGTACAGGTAAAAGTATTTACAAATAGAAGTTTCCAAGCTAAAGATCACCTTTTTTATGAAACACAGCCATTTGCCCACTGTACACAATTTGGTATGCTGACCATTGTTTGTAATTGAGTGGTGTCATGCATTGCACTATTTTTGGCCTCATTCCAGAGTTTGGACCAGAATTCCTACTCTTCTTCAACACCCAGAAAAAACTGTCATATGTCGTCTGATCACATCCAATTTCAGACTGTTAATCTCACTTGCAACAACAATACATATATAGGTCGGCAATTATTAAAAATATTTAAAACCGAAGAACACACTACTGCTTTTTATGGCGCAAGAATAACCGTGGGTTTTAATGGAGCTAACGGTGTAGTGAGACATGCAGGCTCTAAGTCAGTTCCTCGCTGTATATATCGAAAGTTAAGCTATCTCGAAACTCATTTGCTTCGAAAAAGGTTTCGTTCGTTTGTGAATTTAATTTTTTAATCGATTGTATACATTTTGCACATTTTGTCATTTTCGTGCTAAATACTTACCGAATGTAATTGAAACGGTCTCAGTGATTTTCGTAGTCTGTAATAACTGCCCGTCACGCAGTTAAACTATTGAGTAACTTAACGGTGGTTAAAGTTTAAGATGATATTACTAGATCCTAAGTATTATATAATAGCCTCATATTGTCAAGGCCATCTGCGGACAGCTCGACTTAATGATCACGTTTGCGTGCGGTGTAAGTGCGTCAGTGCGACAGTGCGGCCAAGTTAAGGTTCAAGTTATTTTCAAGTTGACGTTTAAGCCGCGGTATATTAATCAAACTGCATCATCTTCTTCTTCTTCTTCTTCTTCTTCTTCTTTCTTTATATAGACTGAATTTTCAAGTATAAAATATTATTATAAGTCCAGCGCTGACTGTTCATGCCCGGGCAAACACAGCAGTCACGAATATTTACAAGTTAAAGGTTTAAAACTATATACAAGCTATTTGGCTGTCCAGTGTGTGCCTACGACCACTGGTTGGCATATGCCCAGACTAGCTCTGAAGGCCGCCAGAGGTGCTGCGTTAGAAGTGCAAGTATAGGCAATTGGTTCCACTCTCGTATTGTGCGCTGGAAAAAGCAATGACTTAACGTCTCGTTCTGGCATCTTTCCTGGAAGATACGTTGAGACCCGTTGGTTCTAGTTCTGACCTGATATGGTGAACACACGTTTTCATCGCCTTGACCTACTTTCTCTGAAATATAGATCTCGTGTAGTTTAGGTACTACTTCTGGTTACTGCCAAGTTAGGGTACACTATATACTGAAAAGGGGATCTCTTGTGCAACAAACGCATTGTATTGGGTCTGTTCGTGAGGGGTAATGTAAAGTGAAACACCTCTCACGCCTTCTAGCACCGGCTTAAGCAAATCACCTTTAAAGACACAATAATTGGGTTTGATGATCCCACTGGACCAGTAAGTAATAGCACTACTGATTTATAGTCGGTCGACCTTTTACGGCCGCCATACAGCACTAAACAAACGCTAGTGTGAATGTCAATAAATAATGAAAAGGGGATCCCTTGGAAGCAACAAACACCAACGGGAGATAAAAGTTGCAGATTCGATTTTATTGAGTTTGTTCATGAGGGGTAATGTAAAGCTGTTCATGAGGGGTAATGTAAAGCAGTGCAACACCTCTCACGCCTCCTAGCACCGGCTTAAGCGATATTCTATTTTAAAGACACAATGATTGGGCTTGATGATCCCAAAGGACCAGTTCTGTTTGTCTCGACTGTTAAGAGCGTCCTTTTTATTATGTTTTTTTTTTGCTTCACTCCAAAATGAAGGTCAGCTGCTCTCGCCACCGCTGACTTTCCAAATTTTCTGGCACTGGCCGTCTAGTTCTATTAGAAGCTACTCATTTGGTAAAGAGGTTTATTGCATTATATATACAGATAGAGGATTGTACATGAATGCCTGATAAATATTGAAGTTATCAAATGAGTTGGATAACATTATATGATACTAGGCGCCAATGTGACATAATTCTGATAATACCACATAACGTACATTTATAAATGTATCTGTCTACAGGAGCGTAGCTAGGGACTTTAGAATGTGTACGCAAACAGTTTAGAGGGGTCCCCGGAAATATTTTACCTAGACCATCTGTGGTGCAACACACACCCGCCACCCCCACCTCACTAGCTCTTGTTTTTATTGCATTTTTGGACTTTTTATTTTTGGACAAATTGTAGGCAACTGCTACGCGCCTGATGACGACCTATCTTGCTTCTGTCTACTCAGTACTACATCGACCAGTCGGAATTTCCGTAATATTGTGGGATTCTCGAATGACGGAAATCGACGAGGCAGTTCCGATTGTCCGAGTGCATACTGATCAGAGCGATGATTCGGCTGTTATTTGCATTTTTGTTTTTACTCAAGTGCATTTTGACGTGTATTTAATGGCTTTATAACACTCCCACACCGTAAGTTATGTGACGGCTTTATAACACTCCCACACCGTAAGTTATGTGACAAACGTATACATTTATAGTTTTCTTCCTGCTTAGCTCGGAGGAGGTACCGCCCGTGATTTGCCACTTTAATAAATAAATAAAAATGACAACAAGAGCAATGCAGGTACAGTTACAATGATTAATTGCTTTATTTTTATTATAGTAGAACTTAATTCGCCTTTTTAGAGTTAAAAGGAGCTATCACTCTATATATTGTATATAGGCTTGCCACCTTTTAGCGCTAGTGGGGCGGTATATCATAGTATTTATACAGCATAGCGCATTTTATTTATAAACAGGAAGCAAACCATATGAATACCCGAAACACTCAGTTACAAAGTAATGCAACAGGAGATCGTTTGGGAACGGGTAATGAATTTATTACTCGCTTGTTGTTTAGTTTAAAATATCAGTTTCCTCAACAATACTTTCACTGTTATTTAAGATGAAATTGTAAAAACTGCATATTAAGTAGGAGATGGATTTACATAAGTTTTCATCGAAAGCTTGTTTTCAAATCCTGTACATGTACTATTGAAACATTGTTCATCACATTTCTTGAATAAATACTGTTTAAACCAAGTCGTTAAGGCTAAACAATTGTATATTTTTTATATGCACTTTTTATATTCTGTGGTTAGTCCCGTCCGTCCGCTCGTCAGTCAGTAGTCAGTCGGTTTTTGCTCTTAACCTGAACTTCTTCTACTTTAGTTCATAGTTGGCTGGGTAGACGATGATGATGTCTCTATTAAAACGAAGGTTTCGGACCAGGATCTGACCCCTGGCATCAGTGTTTAAGGTCAACCTGTTTAATTTACCAAAATGAACGTTTTACCCACAGTGTTTAAATAAAAGTTCTTACACGTTATTAGTAACAATGTACACACCAATATGGGACGCTTTTTGCGATTTGTTGAACATACCCTCCTCCGCAAGGGAGGAGACTTAAGGTCTTATGGAATCAGCATGCATTTAGATTGTTCTCCTCGTACATCAGTTGAAGAATGGTGTTCATGGTTGGTACAGTGGCTACCTAGGATGTGTAGATGTTTCCCATCCAGGGTCTGGCACCTGGATCCAGACGTTAAGATCAATGTTAAACTCACCAAAATGAATAGTAAAACCACAGTTTCAATATTTTTTAATAAAATGCTTTTCAATTACCTGGTTTAAACTCCAAGTAGCATTTTATGCCACTGACTGTTCCAAGGCGTTAAGCTCTATTGGCAATCCTTTTGTGTTTGTGTATGTGTTTGTGGTTGACTTTCGTCCTTGAATGCTAATTTTTATATCTACATTTTATGATATCCACATACGATATATGTAATGGGTTGTACGATTTGATGCACGGATTGTATTCCCCAGAGGAGGGACATATGGTCATATATATATGGGTCCGAATGCATGTGTGTTTTATTCTCGTGTCCTGCATCATTCCTACGAGTTGAGGGAGAGTGTTTATAGTCGGCACAGGATATGTCCTGATGTCAAATTAACCAAAATAAACATTAATTAAATTATGTACGGATCATCTACCGCAGGGGAGTGTGGGAGGAGGTGGTGTCTAATGCTCATACAATTGGTCAGATGCAATTTCCCTGTTTCCTCGTTAGCTAAACTACTCACATAAGTTGAAGGAGGGTGTTCCTATATGACACAGTCGTTGTCTTAGGTGTGTCGATTACAATGAAGGTTTTGCAACCAGGGTATTATGTCCCCGGGTCGAGAGGCATGCTCAAATGGCCAAATTCACCAAAATGAACATTACATCCACAGTGTTCAATGTCTTTAACGACATTTCTTTTATTCGTATTTTTGTGTCTTGTATAACCTGAAACATTTCTATGACAGTTGATGGAGGGTGTTTATATTCGACAAAGTGAGTACCTATGATGTGTAGATGACAACAAGTATGATACAGACGTTGAGCCTAAATCACCTTTGCTAGTAGAGTTTGTACTAGTAGAAGATCTCCTTTTTTAATCCTTTTTTCATCATCGATTAAGCGAAAATTATTTAACTTATCGGGTGGAACTTTGCATTATTGAATCTAGACATCAAACATACCGGTAATACTTTTTTAATTTTGGCCTTGCTTGAAAACTGCTTAAAGCTACAGAGTCTCTATATCAATCGATTTCTTTCTTCTTTGTAGGCAACTATTTTTTATCACGTATATTCTGAAGTCGTATATTTATCGATGTTATCTGTACGGAGGCTAAATAAAAATGTGAAATTTTACGCATCGATTTCTGCTTGTATACCGACTTTGGGGTGTTCGAATTGAAACTACTTCACACGTGACTCATTCATATTCATGAGTTATCACCAGTTAAAATATGGACTGTACAGCTTTAATCGACAAAAAAGTCAAAGCCAATTTTTCGGAACTTAGTCAGTGACCTAAACACTAAATAATTAAAATGTGGATAAATGACATCAGATAATAATAGTGACATGCAGATAAACCATCTAAATTACTAGGCGGAAATGGCAATGTAAACAAAAGTCAAGGTTGAATTTAAAATACCTGCTAATGGCGTGCGCAGATCATTGCCACATATTTAGATTACTTACAGTTGGTTACATGACAATTATTTACATTTTTTTTTATCCAATCTCGTATCATATAGTGCGTTTTTGCCACTGATAACATGCCTGCATTCAATTGTATGTGTAAACTGCTGCATCACGCACACATTGAATCGAGTCCAAAGTGTAAAGGCCCTATCCCGTCATCAACAGGCAAATTGTACAACGGATGTACACCGCTTCTAAACCTACTGATGATGAGGACCATAATATGTTAGACTAGCTTGTAGCCAAATATGTTATCCTCTTGAAATAAAGATATTATTATTAATATTATTATTATTTATTATTATTATTATTATTATTTTATTATTGAATATGCTTAAAATGAATTATGAGTTGGTAACCCATAATTCGACGCTCCAGTTTTGGGGATTGACCTGGTAAGTTAAAGCCGTTTATATTGTGTCTATAGAGTTTAGATTCTCAAAATATATGACAGATATCATCAGTAGGTTAAGATAATTCAGTCGCGATACTTTTTTCAGCTAATAAGACGTCATTTAAGCCGTTAGAAGACGACTTATAAGAAAAACTACTCCAAAACGTCTTTGCTAACTCGCCGTAAAGTCACGATAATGCTCTGGAATTATCTCGACGGCAGTTATATGCCACCATATTATATATGCCACCATATAAATGTGATATTGAAACTTTGAATTTTACGACAGTGTATCATTCGTTTAATCGTGGCACATTGTTTAAACACAAATTACGACCATTAAACCATCTATAGCCTGTCTCAAAAGTCAAAATTTCAATAGGCTACTGGTTAACATTTAAATGTTTGCATTTTATTGATCTTTATTCTTCTGACAGAATCGTATATATGACGTCATTTATATATGACGTCATTTCTATGACGGTTTAAGATGTACAACGGGTTATGCACTACAGTTATAGTCGCACATTTTTTTTTAAATGTCTACCAATCGAATTACAGGATTCCTTTTAAGGGAAACTAAACAAATTACATGCAAAAATTTTATTTCACAATTTTATTTACTTACAAAAATAGATAACAGTGGATGTCACAATTACAATAGGTATTAACTACTTATCGTGTAACATTTATTAAAATGTTAACAATTGTCATATAACTTTATATTACATAATGAACCTTTGTCTAATGTATTGCACAAGACCCTGTGTTGCCTAGGAATGTTAACTCATTTATTTACATTATCTCTTAAGTTTACTTTGCAGTAAAGTTTTGTTAAATATATTATTATCAGATATATACACCAATATGATCGACGTTCAGCAAGTAACTGTACGCCATGTTTAATACTTAATATTTTTTTAATTTACGTCATTTTCCTATATTATTATTCTTTTTATTTCTTCTAAATTAACATATATATTGATGCAAAACATGATTTTTTCGTAAAAACACATGTTCTTACTAATGTCAAATTGGCAAGCGTTTATATCTTTACTTATTTCTATATTTGTTGGCACTTTTTTTAAAAGTAATAATGTTACACAACTCAATAACCTTTTGCGAGTCAAGTCTGCGAAATGGATTATGCTTTATGAAACAATGGTCGCTAATTGTATTAGCTACATGTATGTGTAATGGTATGAGATGAATGACCATCGTGTACGAGTCTTTTTAACGACATTCGTCAAATGAGGCGCGCATACTTGTACTTGATCTGAGATGGTACATGCATCAACGAGATTCAAAAGGATTATGTCGCTCTATGTCCAGGAATTGTATTCCACTATGGTATATTACTGACACTTACAAAATACTATACATAAACATAAGCACGTATTACAACTAAGTTCGAGCCACGATTGTCACATGATGTGTTCCACCATTCTTCATTGGTTTGTTTATGTGCTTGATCGGAACTTTCAACACTAACACCTGATTGAATAGTATAATCACAGAATACTACATTAATGCTGTTAGTGGTAATGGCGCCCGTAATCATCACGTGGTAGCCTCGTTTTAGCCATAGCGATGGCCGACGAAGTTGTCATTGGAGACCGTGTCGTTATACGAGGACGAGGATTTATTTCCAGCCGTGAGAGTTCACACCGAACTTGTAGACCAACCTCCTGCCATCCACCCTGTCGAGGATGCCTCTCTTGTAGTAATACCTGAGAAAAAATAAGTAGAATATAAGAAAACTGGCAATGGAGGACATTTTAATAACAAACTTAAAAAACATTGTCCATTTTAAGCTTATAACCACAACCATTGCATATATAACATGCACTTTTATTTATTTATACAAATACTAATATTCACATGCACATATCCTGCGTATTTTGTAAAAAAAACAATAACGAAAAAACACTGTCCATAATGTTAATATATAACTATTCGCGAATATCGATTCCAACCAAATGCAAAATTACGATTATGTTTATCTCTTTGTTTTTAAAATACTGATTTGAATTTCAATAAGTTATATATAAGGGTCAGCTGTTACAAGGTGGGGGAAAATCACTCAAAGTTTATGAGCAAGAAGGAATGGAGTTGAATACATAGGGTTTTAAGAGGCACCAAAGACACGTTAAAGAAACAAAAGTATCTCTATGCTATAATGAATGAAACTAGCGTTAAGTGAGGAAAAATAGTCTACGAGCTTAATGCGAAACTGGTTTATTTATTAGAAGATAAAGACAATGTAAGCATTAGGGTTCGGGTAAAGACAGATACCATGATTTTGAAATAGCAGATGTGAGATTTGTTTAAAAGAAGGTATATTTATATATTGTTCGGTTTAACTGGAAGCAACACTAAGAGGATAACAAGAAAGCACAGTTCGGCACAGGGTCAAGATGAAGTTGTTGAAAATCGCTACAAAGGAAAATAGAGATCAGTCGATAAAACACAAACACAACAAATACATGAAGCAAAAGCAGGAGTAATCTAGTGCAATAGGTACAAATACAGCCTCAGTCATCGTACAAATACAGTCTCAGTCATCGTACGTAACCAAACAGAAATACAGTCTCAGTCATCGTACGTAACCAAACAGAAACACAGTCTCAGTCATCGTACGTAACCAAACAGAAACACAGTCTCAGTCATCGTACGTAACCAAACAGAAACACAGTCTCAGTCATCGTACGTAACCAAACAGAAACACAGTCTCAGTCATCGTACGTAACCAAACAGAAATACAGTCTCAGTCATCGTACGTAACCAAACAGAAATACAGTCTCAGTCATCGTACGTAACCAAACAGAAACACAGTCTCAGTCATCGTACGTAACCAAACAGAAACACAGTCTCAGTCATCGTACGTAACCAAACAGAAACACAGTCTCAGTCATCGTACGTAACCAAACAGAAACACAGTCTCAGTCATCGTACGTAACCAAACAGAAATACAGTCTCAGTCATCGTACGTAACCAAACAGAAACACAGTCTCAGTCATCGTACGTAACCAAACAGAAACACAGTCTCAGTCATCGTACGTAACCAAACAGAAACACAGTCTCAGTGATCGTACGTAACCAAACAGAAACACAGTCTCAGTGATCGTACGTAACCAAACAGAAACACAGTCTCAGTCATCGTACGTAACCAAACAGAAACACAGTCTCAGTCATCGTACGTAACCAAACAGAAATACAGTCTCAGTCATCGTACGTAACCAAACAGAAACACAGTCTCAGTGATCGTACGTAACCAAACAGAAACACAGTCTCAGTCATCGTACGTAACCAAACAGAAACACAGTCTCAGTCATCGTACGTAACCAAACAGAAATACAGTCTCAGTCATCGTACGTAACCAAACAGAAACACAGTCTCAGTCATCGTACGTAACGAAACAGAAACACAGTCTCAGTCATCGTACGTAACCAAACAGAAACACAGTCTCAGTCATCGTACGTAACGAAACAGAAACACAGTCTCAGTCATCGTACGTAACGAAACAGAAATACAGTCTCAGTCATCGTACGTAACCAAACAGAAACACAGTCTCAGTCATCGTACGTAACGAAACAGAAACACAGTCTCAGTCATCGTACGTAACGAAACAGAAACACAGTCTCAGTCATCGTACGTAACGAAACAGAAACACAGTCTCAGTCATCGTACGTAACGAAACAGAAACACAGTCTCAGTCATCGTACGTAACCAAACAGAAACACAGTCTCAGTCATCGTACGTAACGAAACAGAAACACAGTCTCAGTCATCGTACGTAACCAAACAGAAACACAGTCTCAGTCATCGTACGTAACCAAACAGAAACACAGTCTCAGTCATCGTACGTAACCAAACAGAAACACAGTCTCAGTCATCGTACGTAACGAAACAGAAACGAAAAAATGCGTTGTTGTCGTCATTTTCCTTTTTTCTTTTTACGTAATAATCTACAAGATGTAGGATATAAAGATGATTTCTACTATTTTAACAAATCTGACCGGTATTTTGTTTTTGCACTAGATTAAAACATTGGCACAAAGAATGTGTTAGTACAAGCGCGGAAGCAGACGACACACAGTGTATAATATATTAACCTAAAGCTCCCGTGCTTTAGTCCATTAGTCTTCCCAGCCATAAGCTTTCGCGCCAAAACGGAAGCACAATTTCTTAGGAAATTTTCCCGTTTTAGGCACCTCTGCAAAGTATCCCGCAGTTCGACAAAACCTAGTAAAATGAAAAATGTTATTGTTATAACATCATTCCGGATGTTTTCAAACGTGTTGTATTCTGGTTTTCTTTGTGTTCAATGAAGCATTACAGACGGGATACTTAAGTTCTTTATGTCCATTATTTAAAATATTTCATAATATATCAAAATATGATACCACTTAACTTGAAAATACAATAAAGCATGCAGTAACACAATACTGTACTAGCCCATGCCACGATATACGAATAATACTATGAAACAACATGTACACCCTAAATAAACGTTTTCATGCAAACCAAACAACCAAAACAATAACAAAGTTGGTGGATTTATTTCAAGTAGATTTCTCTTTATAGATCCATAGTTTATGATGTGGGTCCACGTTTGAAAAAGTAAAATAAAATGTGTGTTTAAATAAACCGGAAATGTACTTGATTCCCTAATCTATAAAAAAGAGACGGTAAATAAAGTTAGAGTTATCCAATGATAAACGCCCTCTGTTAATTATGGATCTTTGTGAGAATTTGAAACAAATCAATAATAATATTTTTTATACGAGACATACCTCATTGCTCTGCTTAATTTCTCATATGTCATTCCTGCGTTGTTTTTCTTTCTGCCCCACATCTGTGCCACAGCTTCGCTTTGGACAAATCGGAAGACACCCGTCTCTTTTTCTTCCCATCGCAGGTAAAGTGGATTGCATTTTGGATCCTTGAGCAAATCTCTGATAAATTCCCACAAATGATTTCCCTTTGAAACTGAAAGTATCGATAATGTCGAGTTAATACAGTTATTAGGATAAGAAACTATACATAAATTAGCTTTACATCTTTATATACATTTATATTTAGGTGTTTTTGATTTAATGTTAAAACATATTAGCTATGAACAGATTAATGTGGAATTATATTTTTTCGCGTAGGAAATATTTACATAAATATGGCAGGAAATCACGTGGCTTACTTTGGCCCGGTTTCCTGCCGCGGTTATTCTGCTCACCAGTTGGTTTCTTCCTAGGTGTAGTTGATTTCCTGGTTTTCGTTTCCTTCTCTACCGTCGTGGGCACGCTTGGCAGGTATTCTTCGTCAGATAATACGTCACTTCCGGTGGATGGTATGGTGTCTCGGTAGCTACCACGTGGGAATGAAGAGGTGGACGTTTCCATTTCTGACGCATCGCTTATGGATTCTGAATCTAAGCAAAAGAAGGTGTGGTTAACATCAGTTTTAACTTAAATAAATTGATATCATAAACTATTAAAAACAAAGCATACATTAACAAAATACAACACACATCATGCGTTACTAAAAGCACAAGAATTTACAAATAAAAACACAAAGTTATGGACTATTTGTTTTACATTTTAGTTAAAAGTGCTTTCCTTAATTATTTTAAGACTGAATACACCATAATACCATTATATATAATGACATATCAGTGACATTTGCATAGAGGTCCCGCTAACATAAACTATCATTGGATTTCTCACTTTCAAATATAATGTATTCTAACTCATGTTTAACCAATATGTCGTCAATAGGTTTATTTACCGGAGCCGCTGTATCCGCTATCTTTCGGCCAGGGGTGGCTCATGGCCACTTCGTGCAATGCTTCATCAAAGTCCTTTAGGCTTGTAAAATCTATAGAGTACCAGTCATTGCCAACAAGAACCTGCATGTCTTTCTCACTTAATCGGCAATCTAACAGTTCTGCAAATAGAGCAGCGGATACCGTCACGTGATACCGTCTCTTTATATCAGATCACAATGGAATAAAGGGCCATTCGAATAAAGGGCCATTCGAATAAAGGGCCATTCGAATAAATCAAGCCCAACAACAAAGTACATTAACAGAAAACGTTATACGATATACTTTCTTTGATGTTCAGTTTATATTTTCCTGCGAAAATCTTTCAGAATTTAGTTTTATTTAGTTTTCATAACAAATGGTATATATAGACTGAGCACATTACAATAATGGAAATGTGAACATTAACGTATTTAACAGTTATTCGATAAAAGCATGAGCAAGCTTTTAAGAGCACTGTATTCTAAGACTGAGGCAACGTATATGAAATACTGGGAAAGAATGACAGAGGCAACGCAGATTAAATAATGGGATAATTAAGCCACTTTACAAGAATCAGAAAGATTATTATATATGTGAATGTTAATGAGAGAAAATAAGAGAGACATTAGTATAATTTAGGTGATATGTTGGATACAGAGGACTTCTATGCAACATGTACACTGAGTTAGTCTAACTACAATGTACAGATAGTGTGCTCTAAGTAAAGACAAAAGTGCCAACAACAACCAATCTTCATTCTCTCCATGATATAGTTAGTACACAGTCGAGACCGTTTTCAGAATTCGACAAACATGTTTTTTTCTGCTTTGAAAGAACAAATGCTAACGAAAACTTCATGATTTCAAAGTGTTATCGTTTAGATATTTAAATGAAATATGTACCAACTGTGTACTTGAGAAACTGAATCCATACTTCAAAGAAGATAATACATTTCCAGCTTTTTTGTTTATACGTATTATGTGGTTAGGCTGAGATCATGGAGAAAACGAAAATTGAAAGACAACACAAACGGAGCATGACAATGAGCTTACTGGTCATGTTGTCTGCTTGCTCACAGTCACGTGAGTCGAACTGTTCGGATTTCACTTCACGGCAGGTGTCCCAATACTGATCTTGTGAGTTGAAGTCACACCCCTGTGGCTCGATGAAAAAGGCTGTAAAGCGATACATTGATTTTGAAAAAAGACTGTATTTAAAACGATTAAACAGACTAACAAGGACATTATAAAAAGAATTTATGATTATTTTAGAAATATCATCCAGGTTCTATTCACGTATTTGAATGTGATTTGTGCATTTCGTTCAAATTAATTAAATCCATTGCGAAATTTTGTGTGGTCAAAACAAGGAACTTTTTCAAGTTTCAAACAAGTTTGTTCTGTTTCATCTTGGTCGTATAAAAAGTTCTTCAACAGATAACGCTTTTTGCGCAATTTAATGTTTAACCAAACTTAAACACATTAACAAATACAAACCCCTTAAACACGGTATAATTCGGTTTAAACAAACTTACCGTCTTTGTGCAACGATCTAAACATGTCATAAAAACATCTGCCGTTGACTGGATCACGTTTTTGGAAATCTTCCAAAGACATCCTGCAAAGTTCCGGTCCGGTTATGTTCTGGAAACCTTCACCCCTGATTGTGGTCGGGTCCACGTCTATAGTGCTTGCAACAAAGTAGATCCAGTCTAAAATTTCGTTCTGTGACCAATGCTCGGGATGCTTCTGTGTCCAGCTCATGAGAGTGTCGGGGTCGGGTTCTATAAGAATATTAGAAGTCAATATTAGCTCGGTTTCTATAAAACAACCCAAGATAACTTATATACAATCATAACAAGAAAAGCAACAATGACCTTATGTAAAACATTCAACATTTATCACTGGATATTTATCAAAATGCTTAACTTTACGAGTATATAAGGGCGAGTTTCTAGAGTATTGTACGGGTGAGTTTCTTGAGAAGCTGTACCTTGTTTGACTGGAAATGAGGATGATTTACTGGCTGATATGTCTAGGTAGGTGGGGCTGTCTGTGTCGCTTCTGTTACAATGGATAACTCTCTTATCGTCTTCGTACATGAACACATCCTGGTGCTCAATAGAACACGGAGAGAACACCTCAGAGTCGTTCAGCTGTAATAGTAATTGATTGATTGTTTAATTGATTGATACCTCTCTCACTGTTTCATATACTTTCAACACATATAGAAGATGTGTTCATATATCTGTGTCACGAATACAAATAGTACTATTATTATCATCATCATCATTATCATTATTATTATTATTATTATTATTATTATTATTATCGTCATCATTATCATTATCATTATTATCATTATTATTATCAAAATGTTTATATTAGATAATAATAATCATATTAAACGCTATCAGTAATATTCTGATAAACGCTATCTATTATCTACTATTATTCCATTGTTTAGTTTTAATAATTCAAGATTAAATACTAACCGACTGTAAAGACATTCTGGATTCCATTTCCATCTTCATTTGTTTAATATCTGAAACAGAATGAAATGTGTGAGCTACAGCACAGCAATACAAATGGTCTTGACTGAAAATGATTTACGTTACTTTGCCTTGTTTTATGTTTGACTATAAACATACATAATGAGCATACATCATATCACTCAAGGCCTACACTACTGTCTAGTTTAAGGCCAATATACGCACGTTATCATGCCTAATCGGATGACATAGTGACGATTTCAGCCAATGAACGCTGTTCATGACAACGCGGTGTACATCAAAATGCGCATACATGTTAATAGCAACTATGTGACGCGTATAGCTATCGGCACAATACAGCGAGGTTAATGTTTTTTAACTTTATTGCTCATTAACTGTCAGTCGCTCTAAATCAATTAAGCCTTTGTCGTTTTGTTGTGATGGTATGCAATAATTGTAGTTATGTTACTGTTTTTTGCACAATCACACACAACCCAATAACATATAATTTTGTCATGACGTAACATATTATCTTTTGAAATAAATCCAACTATCCATATGATGTCCAGTTGTTTTACGTATACTTCTCCAATATATGAATGCAAAAAAATATCAGTATACTTGTATAGCTAGATTAGTGCGCTTATACGAAACTGATCTCTATCGGCGATATTGCAAAAGTTGTCGTCTGCAGTTAGTTCACTAGGCACATCGGTATTGCTTCGGTCACCAAGCCTCGTATCGATTTGTATACCTAAACTATCGCATTGCACTCATATCTAGGATAGTTGCATGCGCAATTAGCCGTTACAAATTAGTCACTGTTACTATACAAACGCTAAAGCGACTATGTATACAGGTACTAAAGCATCAAGTAGACACTTATTGAAGTCACTTGAAAAATAAAGCAGGAATACTTACGATTTACGACAATTTAAATACGGATTTCCGATCATTTAGCGAGAAAGCGGCCACTACAGTATCTTATCACACTCTCACAGTAATTATACCCCTTAAGTGTCTAATTCTTAAAACAAAATCCCTAATAAGTACTCTAATGCAGGCTAAGTGTGTTAGCGTTCGTACTTAACAGCGCAGCTTAATCGGTGCTAATGTGCGAAGTTGACTAATGCGGTTGCTTTTAGGATCGCTTGCAGCAATCTCTTAAGAAGTCGGAAAACCATGCTAGACAATGTCCAAATGACAGCGGCTTATGTTAAAATCGAAAATATGCTCATCTCATGATCTCTCATGTTCGTGTTATCTTTAATATTTGGTCCCATGTTTGCATTTATTAGTATCTGCACGTTAGCGTTAATCGCTGCAGCTAATGAACAACTATAGTATTGTCAGCAATTAAAATTAGTTAATTTACAGACAGAACAAGGCAGCTAACAAGGTGTACTAGAAGTCGCACAGTCAAAATGCAATGCGAAGATGCGCGCGTGTCCTTAAAAACTGCCGTTAATATGCATGTAGTGTGCACGAGTGCTAATAAGACAGTCCTTCTTAAAACCCTTTGTTGGATTCTATAGCTGTATTTGTTTAATATAGAATGCACATTAATGATAAGGAGCTATACAGTTATATATACTATTATAGTACATCTTATTAAACATATTGCAATAGTTGCTACACGTCCTATACTATACGCCTATAAAGTCTATTAAATGTACTGCATGGTTTAAACCGTTACACCTACCTTATTGTGTTATTCTGAATTGAAAATATATATCCAATGCTCTGTTTTAACATGAAATTTGCTTTTTCACTAGATCTATTTGTTTTTATTCCATCAAACACTATATCATTTTTGACCAAAAAAGAACATACAAAACTGTAATATACGATTGAGAGTCACGTGGTCCCCGTCTTATAAACCAATCACAGCGCTTTGTGCGTGAGAAGGGAAATTCCCTAGTATCTAGGTCAACATCGCCGATTTGATTGGTAGATGTTTACGTGACGTAGAAAAATAGAGCAATTTATCAATGGAAAAGGTCATATTGTATTTCTCCATATGACAGCTTATGTAGACATATTTTTAAGTATTAAATAGCTGTTTGCTTAATTACTTGTGGATTAGTATGTTCTGTTTTAGCGTATCCATGGATGCATATCAGAATAGTTAGATATGGATGGGTTTATGTTCCATATCAGTCGGTGTGAAAGAAAACGATATTGATTAGTCTGGCTGTATGGCGGCTAAATAGCATATATATATATATAAGGAGCAAAAACAACAACAACAACAACTCAAGGTTGCAACCTAATTCATGCACATTTCTTATTTTATAAAATATAGTTACTCGACATATTGCATTATACATAACATGTCTGCGTTTTTCAAATTATTAAATTAGTAAAAGGGCCATTTTCAATATTTGAAATAGAAACAATATTGCGATTATTAAGCGTATTTTTATTATCAGATTTGCTTGTGTAAATACTACCATCTAGATCGTGACTTTGTATTCAGCTCTACTGATTATAGGTTTATACGGGGGAAATCCCTCCAGCGGCGTAGTCCACCCGATTGGTTACGGCCTCTCATTCATAAACACACGATCTTAACAATGGATAAAATTGTTAAATGTTTGGCAATTTTATGTATCTGCGTTTTCAATCTTAACAGAGTTTCATCACTTGATGCGTATTAGGATAACTCGCTGAATGCTTTATTGTTTGTCGGGAGAATGCCGGGCGAATGTTTTAATGTTTTGATATTTAAATTTATCACCAAATATCATAAAGGATAAAATAACAAAAATGACATCTATGCATTGGAGCTATATTTTAAGAGTTATCCTTATTTATCATGCAGGATCATGCAGTATAGTATAATAATAAATGCAAACAACTGGAGCGACACGAGATCAAGATGGTATCATATCATTTAAAGTATCTTAAAGAGACTGCAGACGACGCTGCCTTATGATAGCCGGGATATAAAAAGGACTGCATGCGATATGGATGCCAGTCTAATGTCAGAATATTTTTAAAACCCCACTATTTCCCCAAATTGCTCCTTAATGAATTGGTGTTTGTTTTGTTGCGAAGACTGATACAGTAAAACATTATTCACACTGAGAATCTAACATTTTGAAGAAACAAAATACCACAGAGCATTTGCACATTAAATATAAAATTGAACCGTATAGCCAACTGTATTTGGATTTACGCCCATAAATATTCCATATGGCAATAAAGATAAAGTTAAGAGACACGGCACTCTTGAAGTATTAACATTTGTGCAATGTGTTAGTAGACTAATTTATTCAAGATTTTACATGTAAGTTTCGTGATTGTATATATTTACACAAAAATGGAATTTAAATATTTTTAAGATGTTTTGCCGTATATGTTAACTTGCGCAGTACACATCCATTAGGAAAAAGTGTGTTGAACTGTATAATTTGTTAATCATGATTTGCATATAATCAAATTGAGTAGAATAACGTTTTGAACGATTTTTAGGAAGTGATGTTGTCTGTGAGTATTTCAAAATTATAAACACGGGCTTATAGAAACCACAGCACCCAAACGCACTGACACCATTGTACCACACACTAAGAGAAAATTAAATATACAAAGAGCAACACAAATGGTGGTGAAGACAGGGTTATCGACTTTGAACAGTCAGTAGGCAATGTGACCCACTTGTTAGCATAAATCATTGTATGTGTACATAACCTCGCTATTATCCTGTCTTCAGAGTCCAAATTGACAAGATACTGTAAATAGAAGTACATATCATCAAAAGGATGTCTCTAACAAATATATTGCACATTAATGTTATTGATTGTCGGTTTACTTATGATGCTAAATAGTGTGCAGTATTGAAAGGCACCCATCATAGTGTGCAGTATTGTCAGGCACCCATCATAGTGTGCAGTATTTAAAGGCACCCATCATAGTGTGTAGTATTGTAAGACATCCATCATTGTGTGCAGTATTGTCAGACATCCACCATAGTGTGCAGTATTGTCAGACACCCATCATAGTGTGCAGTATTGTCAGGCACCCATCATAGTGTGCAGTATTGTCAGACATCCATCATTGTGTGCAGTATTGTCAGACATCCATCATAGTGTGCAGTATTGTAAGACATCCATTATAGTGTGCAGTATTGTCAGACATCCATTATAGTGTGCAGTATTGTCAGACACCCATCATAGTGTGCAGTATTGTAAGACATCCATCATTGTGTGCAGGATTGTCAGGCACCCATCATAGTGTGCAGTATTGTAAGACATCCATAATAGTGTGCAGTATTGTCAGACATCCATCATAGTGTGCAGTATTGTCATACACCAATCACAGTGTGCAGTATTGTAAGACACCCATCACAGTGTGCAGTATTGTCAGACATCCATCATAGTGTGCACTATTGTCATACACCCATCATAGTGTGCAGTATTGTCAGACACCCATCATAGTGTGCAGTATTGTCAGACACCCATCATAGTGTGCAGTATTGTCAGACACCCATAATAGTGTGCAGTATTGTAAGACATCCATCATAGTGTGCAGTATTGTCAGACACCCATCATAGTGTGCAGTATTGTCAGACACCCATAATAGTGTGCAGTATTGTCAGACACCCATAATAGTGTGCAGTATTGTAAGACATCCATCATTGTGTGCAGTATTGTGAGACATCCATCATAGTGTGCAGTATTGTCAGACACCCATAATAGTGTGCAGTATTGTAAGACATCCATCATTGTGTGCAGTATTGTCAGACATCCATCATAGTGTGCAGTATTGTCAGAGATCCATCATAGTGTGCAGTATTGTCAGACACCCATAATAGTGTGCAGTATTGTCAGACATCCATTATAGTGTGCAGTATAGTCAGACATCCATCATAGTGTGCAGTATAGTCAGACATCCATCATAGTGTGCACTATTGTCAGACACCCATCATAGTGTGCAGTATTGTCAGACATCCAGTATAGTGTGCAGTATAGTCAGACATCCATTATAGTGTGCAGTATAGTCAGACATCCATCATAGTGTGCAGGATTGTAAGACATCCATCATAGTGTGCAGTATTGTCAGACATCCATTATAGTGTGCAGTATAGTCAGACATCCATTATAGTGTGCAGTATAGTCAGACATCCATCATAGTGTGCAGGATTGTAAGACATCCATCATTGTGAGCAGTATTGTCAGACATCCATTATAGTGTGCAGTATAGTCAGACATCCATTATAGTGTGCAGTATAGTCAGACATCCATTATAGTGTGCAGTATTGTCAGACATCCATCATAGTGTGCACTATTGTCAGACACCCATCATAGTGTGCAGTATTGTAAGACATCCATCATTGTGAGCAGTATTGTCAGACACCCATCATAGTGTGCAGTATTGTCAGACACCCATCATAGTGAGCAGTATTGTCAGACACTCATCATAGTGTGCAGTATTGTAAGACATCCATCATAGTGTATAGTATTGTCAGGCACCCATAATAGTGTGCAGTATTGTAAGACATCCATCATAGTGTGCACTATTGTCAGACACCCATCACAGTGTGCAGTATTGTCAGGCACCCATCATAGTGTGCAGTATTGTAAGACATCCATCATAGTGTGCACTATTGTCATACACCCATCACAGTGTGCAGTATTGTCAGGCACCCATCATAGTTTGCAGTATTGTCAGACACCCATCATAGTGTACAGTATTGTCAGACATCCATTATAGTGTACAGTATTGTCAGGCACCCATCATAGTGTACAGTATTGTCAGACATCCATCATAGTGTGTAATACTGTCAGACACCCATCACAGCGTGCATTATTGTCAGACTCCCATCACAGTGTGCATTATTGTCAGGAATCCATCATAGTGTGCAGTATTGTCAGACACCCATCATAGTGTGCATTTCTGTCAGGCGCCCATCGTAGTGTGCAGTATTGTCAGGAATCCATCATAGTGTGCAGTATTGTCAGACACCCATCATAGTGTGAAATACTGTCAGGCACCCGTCATAGTGTGCAGTATTGTCAGACATCTATCAGTGTGAAATATTGTCAGACACCCATCATAGTGTGCAGTATTGTCAGACACCCATCACAGTGTGTTATATTGTCAGGCACCCATCGTGGTGTGTAGTATTGTCAGACATCCATCGTAGTGTGTAATATTATCAAACACCCATCATAATGTGTATTACTGTCAGACAACCATCATAGTGTGTACTATTGTCAGGCACCAATCATAGTGTGAAGTATTGTCAGGCACCCATCATAGTGTGAAGTATTGTCAGGCACCCATCATAGTGTGAAGTAATGTCAGACACCCATCGTAGTGTGAAGTATTGTCAGGCACCCATCACGGTGTGTAGTATTGTAAGACATCCATCATAGTGTGAAGTAATGTCAGACACCCATCATAGTGTGAAGTATTGTCAGACACCCATCATAGTGTGAAGTATTGTCAGGCACCCATCATAGTGTGAAGTAATGTCAGACACCCATCATAGAGTGAAGTATTGTAAGACATCCATCATAGTGTTTAATACTGTCAGAACCCATCATACTGTGCTGTATTGTCAGACACCCATCACGGTGTGTAGTATTGTCAGACACCCATCACAGTGTGTAATATTGGGAGGCACCCATCATAGTGTGCAGTATTGTCAGACACCCATCATAGTGTGCTGTATTGTCAGACACCCATCACGGTGTGTAGTATTGTCAGACACCCATCACAGTGTGTAATATTGGGAGGCACCCATCATAGTGTGTAGTATTGTAAGACATCCATCATAGTGTGAAGTAATGTCAGACACCCATCATAGTGTGAAGTATTGTCAGGCACCCATCATAGTGTGAAGTATTGTCAGGCACCCATCATAGTGTGTAGTATTGTAAGACATCCATCATAGTGTGAAGTAATGTCAGACACCCATCATAGTGTGAAGTATTGTCAGACATCCATCATAGTGTGCACTATTGTCATACACCAATCACAGTGTGCAGTATTGTAAGACACCCATCACAGTGTGCAGTATTGTCAGACATCCATCATAGTGTGCACTATTGTCATACACCCATCATAGTGTGCAGTATTGTCAGACACCCATCATAGTGTGCAGTATTGTCAGACACCCATAATAGTGTGCAGTATTGTAAGACATCCATCATAGTGTGCAGTATTGTCAGACACCCATCATAGTGTGCAGTATTGTCAGACACCCATAATAGTTTGCAGTATTGTCAGACACCCATAATAGTGTGCAGTATTGTAAGACATCCATCATTGTGTGCAGTATTGTGAGACATCCATCATAGTGTGCAGTATTGTCAGACACCCATAATAGTGTGCAGTATTGTAAGACATCCATCATTGTGTGCAGTATTGTCAGACATCCATCATAGTGTGCAGTATTGTCAGAGATCCATCATAGTGTGCAGTATTGTCAGACACCCATAATAGTGTGCAGTATTGTCAGACATCCATTATAGTGTGCAGTATAGTCAGACATCCATCATAGTGTGCAGTATAGTCAGACATCCATCATAGTGTGCACTATTGTCAGACACCCATCATAGTGTGCAGTATTGTCAGACATCCAGTATAGTGTGCAGTATAGTCAGACATCCATTATAGTGTGCAGTATAGTCAGACATCCATTATAGTGTGCAGTATAGTCAGACATCCATCATAGTGTGCAGGATTGTAAGACATCCATCATAGTGTGCAGTATTGTCAGACATCCATTATAGTGTGCAGTATAGTCAGACATCCATTATAGTGTGCAGTATAGTCAGACATCCATTATAGTGTGCAGTATAGTCAGACATCCATCATAGTGTGCAGGATTGTAAGACATCCATCATTGTGAGCAGTATTGTCAGACATCCATTATAGTGTGCAGTATAGTCAGACATCCATTATAGTGTGCAGTATAGTCAGACATCCATTATAGTGTGCAGTATTGTCAGACATCCATCATAGTGTGCACTATTGTCAGACACCCATCATAGTGTGCAGTATTGTAAGACATCCATCATTGTGAGCAGTATTGTCAGACACCCATCATAGTGTGCAGTATTGTCAGACACCCATCATAGTGAGCAGTATTGTCAGACACTCATCATAGTGTGCAGTATTGTAAGACATCCATCATAGTGTATAGTATTGTCAGACACCCATACTAGTGTGCAGTATTGTGAGGCACACATCATAGTGTGCAGTATAGTCAGACACCCATCATAGTGTGCAGTATTGTAAGACATCCATCATAGTGTGCACTATTGTCAGACATCCATCACAGTGTGCAGTATTGTCAGGCACCCATCATAGTGTGCAGTATTGTAAGACATCCATCATAGTGTGCACTATTGTCATACACCCATCACAGTGTGCAGTATTGTCAGGCACCCATCATAGTGTGCAGTATTGTCAGACACCCATCATAGTGTACAGTATTGTCAGACATCCATTATAGTGTACAGTATTGTCAGGCACCCATCATAGTGATTAGTATTGTCAGACATCCATCATAGTGTGTAATACTAACAGACACCCATCACAGCGTGCATTATTGTCAGACTCCCATCACAGTGTGCATTATTGTCAGGAATCCATCATAGTGTGCAGTATTGTCAGACACCCATCATAGTGTGCATTTCTGTCAGGCGCCCATCGTAGTGTGCAGTATTGTCAGGAATCCATCATAGTGTGCAGTATTGTCAGACACCCATCATAGTGTGAAATACTGTCAGGCACCCGTCATAGTGTGCAGTATTGTCAGACATCTATCAGTGTGAAATATTGTCAGACACCCATCATAGTGTGCAGTATTGTCAGACACCCATCACAGTGTGTTATATTGTCAGGCACCCATCGTGGTGTGTAGTATTGTCAGACATCCATCGTAGTGTGTAATATTATCAAACACCCATCATAATGTGTATTACTGTCAGACAACCATCATAGTGTGTACTATTGTCAGGCACCAATCATAGTGTGAAGTATTGTCAGGCACCCATCATAGTGTGAAGTATTGTCAGGCACCCATCATAGTGTGAAGTAATGTCAGACACCCATCGTAGTGTGAAGTATTGTCAGGCACCCATCACGGTGTGTAGTATTGTAAGACATCCATCATAGTGTGAAGTAATGTCAGACACCCATCATAGTGTGAAGTATTGTCAGACACCCATCATAGTGTGAAGTATTGTCAGGCACTTCACCCTGTCAGCTCGCGGTAACCGCTGTAGCTTCGCCGTACCTGCCTGCAACTGCCTGAAACTTCCTGGAGACCCGTGTCCCGGTATCGGCCAGGCGTGGGCAGAGGTCAGAACCCATCATACTGTGCTGTATTGTCAGACACCCATCACGGTGTGTAGTATTGTCAGACACCCATCACAGTGTGTAATATTGGGAGGCACCCATCATAGTGTGCAGTATTGTCAGACACCCATCATAGTGTGCTGTATTGTCAGACACCCATCACGGTGTGTAGTATTGTCAGACACCCATCACAGTGTGTAATATTGGGAGGCACCCATCATAGTGTGTAGTATTGTAAGACATCCATCATAGTGTGAAGTAATGTCAGACACCCATCATAGTGTGAAGTATTGTCAGGCACCCATCATAGTGTGAAGTATTGTCAGGCACCCATCATAGTGTGTAGTATTGTAAGACATCCATCATAGTGTGAAGTAATGTCAGACACCCATCATAGTGTGAAGTATTGTCAGGCACCCATCATAGTGTGAAGTATTGTCAGGCACCCATCATAGTGTGAAGTATTGTCAGGCACTCATCATAGTGTGTATTACTGTCAGAACCCATCATACTGTGCTGTATTGTCAGACACCCATCACGGTGTGTAGTATTGTCAGACACCCATCACAGTGTGTAATATTGGGAGGCACCCATCATAGTGTGCAGTATTGTCAGACACCCATCATAGTGTGTTATATTGTCAGACACCCATCACGGTGTGTAATATTTTCAGACACCCATCACAGTGTGTATTACTGTCAGACACCCATCACAGCGTGCATTATTGTCAGACTCCCATCACAGTGTGCATTATTGTCAGGAATCCATCATAGTGTGCAGTATTGTCAGACACCCATCATAGTGTGCAGTATTGTCAGACACCCATCATAGTGTGCAGTATTGTAAGACATCCATCATAGTGTGCAGTATTGTCAGACACCCATCATAGTGTGCATTTCTGTCAGGCGCCCATCATAGTGTGCAGTATTGTCAGGAATCCATCATAGTGTGCAGTATTGTCAGACACCCATCATAGTGTGCATTTCTGTCAGGCGCCCATCGTAGTGTGCAGTATTGTCAGGAATCCATCGTAGTGTGCAGTATTGTCAGACACCCATCATAGTGTGAAATACTGTCAGGCACCCGTCATAGTGTGCAGTATTGTCAGACATCTATCAGTGTGAAATATTGTCAGGCACCCATCATTGTGTCTAGTATTGTCAGACACCCATCATAGTGTGCAGTATTGTCAGACACCCATCATAGTGGGTAATATTGTCAGACAGTATGGTCAGATATCCATCATAGGGTGTAATATTGTGAGACACCCATCATAGTGTGCAGTATTGTCAGACACCCACCACAGTGTGTAATATTGCCAGACACCCATCATAGTGTGTTATATTGTCAGGCACCCATCGTGGTGTGTTAGTATTGTCAGACATCCATCGTAGTGTGTAATATTATCAAACACCCATCATAATGTGTATTACTGTCAGACAACCATCATAGTGTGTACTATTGTCAGGCACCAATCATAGTGTGAAGTATTGTCAGGCACCCATCATAGTGTGAAGTATTGTCAGGCACCCATCATAGTGTGAAGTAATGTCAGACACCCATCGTAGTGTGAAGTATTGTAAGACACCCATCATAGTGTGAAGTATTGTCAGGCACCCATCATAGTGTGCAGTATTGTCAGGCACCCATCATAGTGTGAAGTATTGTCAGGCACCCATCATAGTGTGAAGTATTGTCAGGCACCCATCATAGTGTGAAGTATTGTCAGGCACCCATCATAGTGTGAAGTAATGTCAGACACCCATCGTAGTGTGAAGTAATGTCAGACACCCATCATAGTGTGAAGTATTGTCAGGCACCCATCATAGTGTGAACTAATTTCAGACACCCATCATAGTGTGAAGTATTGTAAGACATCCATCATAGTGTTTAATACTGTCAGAACCCATCATACTGTGCTGTTTTGTCAGACACCCATCACGGTGTGTAGTATTGTCAGACACCCATCACAGTGTGTAATATTGGGAGGCACCCATCATAGTGTGCAGTATTGTCAGACACCCATCATAGTGTGTAATATTGTCAGACACCCATCATAGTGTGTAATACTGTCAGACACCCATCATAGTGTGTAATATTGTCAGACACCCATCACGGTGTGTAATATTTTCAGACACCCATCACAGTGTGTATTACTGTCAGGCACCCATCATAGTGTGAAGTATTGTCAGACACCCATCATAGTGTGAAGTATTGTCAGACACCCATCATAGTGTGTATTACTGTCAGACACCCATCATAGTGTGAAGTATTGTCAGACACCCATCATAGTGTGTATTACTGTCAGACACCCATCATAGTGTGAAGTATTGTCAGACACCCATCATAGTGTGCAGTATTGTCAGGCACCCATCATAGTGTGTAATATTGTCAGACACCCATCATAGTGTGTATTACTGTCAGACACCCATCACAGTGTGTATTACTGTCAGACACCCATCATAGTGTGTAATATTGTCAGACACCCATCATAGTGTGTATTACTGTCAGACACCCATCACAGTGTGTAATATTGGGAGACACCCATCATAGTGTGTACTATTGTCAGACACCCATCATAGTGTGTATTACTGTCAGACACCCATCATAGTGTGTAATATTGTCAGACACCCATCACGGTGTGTAGTATTTTCAGACACCCATCACAGTGTGTAATATTGGGAGGCACCCATCATAGTGTGTAGTATTGTCAGACACCCATCATAGTGTGAAGTATTGTCAGACACCCATCATAGTGTGAAGTATTGTCAGACACCCATCATGGTATGTAATATTGTCAGATATCCATCATAGAGTGTAATATTGTCAGGCACCCATCATGGTGTGTAGTATTATCAGGCACCCATCATAATGTGTAATACTGTTAGACACCAATCATAGTGTGTAATATTGGGAGGCACCCATCATAGTGTGTAATATTGTGAGGAACCCATCCTTCTAGTATGCAGTATTGCCAGAAAGTATTGTCAGGCACCTATCATAGTATATTCAACAGATGAGGGTCAGGCACCGGTCATATTGTGCAATATTTTACAACTGATGGTCAGACACCCATGATATTTTGGTGGCATATTAAAATGTCCAACCATTTCGAATAGCAAGTATGTTTGAAGGGACACACACTGCGTGTAATGCAGCTAGGCGTACACATTTGTAACTACTTCAGAGTCATCAAAGCGCCAGTGTTGGCTGCAGCTAGGCGTACACATTTGTAACTACTTCAGAGTCACCAAAGCGCCAATGTTGGCTGCAGCTAGGCGTACACATTTGTAACTACTTCAGAGTCACCAAAGCGCCAATGTTGGCTGCAGCTAGGCGTACACATTTGTAACTACTTCAGAGTCACCAAAGCGCCAATGTTGGCTGCAGCTAGGCATACACATTTGGTAACTACTTCAGAGTCACCAAAGCGCCAGTGTTGGCTGCAGCTAGGCGTACACATTTGTAACTACTTCAGAGTCATCAAAGCGCCAATGTTGGCTGCAGCTAGGCGTACACATTTGTAACTACTTCAGAGTCACCAAAGCGCCAGTGTTGGCTGCAGCTAGGCGTACACATTTGGTAACTACTTCAGAGTCACCAAAGCGCCAATGTTGGCTGCAGCTAGGCGTACACATTTGTAACTACTTCAGAGTCACCAAAGCGCCAATGTTGGCTGCAGCTAGGCGTACACATTTGGTAACTACTTCAGAGTCACCAAAGCGCCAGTGTTGGCTGCAGCTAGGCGTACACATTTGTAACTACTTCAGAGTCATCAAAGCGCCAATGTTGGCTGCAGCTAGGCGTACACATTTGTTAACTACTTCAGAGTCACCAAAGTGCCAGTGTTGGCTGCAGCTAGGCGTACACATTTGGTAACTACTTCAGAGTCACCAAAGCGCCAATGTTGGCTGCAGCTAGGCGTACACATTTGGTAACTACTTCAGAGTCACCAAAGCGCCAGTGTTGGCTGCAGCTAGGCGTACACATTTGGTAACTACTTCAGAGTCACCAAAGCGCCAATGTTGGCTGCAGCTAGGCGTACACATTTGTAACTACTTCAGAGTCACCAAAGCGCCAATGTTGGCTGCAGCTAGGCGTACACATTTGGTAACTACTTCAGAGTCACCAAAGCGCCAATGTTGGCTGCAGCTAGGCGTACACATTTGTAACTACTTCAGAGTCACCAAAGCGCCAATGTTGGCTGCAGCTAGGCGTACACATTTGGTAACTACTTCAGAGTCACCAAAGCGCCAATGTTGGCTGCAGCTAGGCGTACACATTTGGTAACTACTTCAGAGTCATCAAAGCGCCAATGTTGGCTGCAGCTAGGCGTACACATTTGTAACTACTTCAGAGTCATCAAAGCGCCAATGTTGGCTGCAGCTAGGCGTACACATTTGTTAACTACTTCAGAGTCACCAAAGCGCCAATGTTGGCTGCAGCTAGGCGTACACATTTGGTAACTACTTCAGAGTCACCAAAGCGCCAGTGTTGGCTGCAGCTAGGCGTACACATTTGTAACTACTTCAGAGTCATCAAAGCGCCAATGTTGGCTGCAGCTAGGCGTACACATTTGTAACTACTTCAGAGTCACCAAAGCGCCAATGTTGGCTGCAGCTAGGCGTACACATTTGTTAACTACTTCAGAGTCACCAAAGCGCCAATGTTGGCTGCAGCTAGGCGTACACATTTGTTAACTACTTCAGAGTCACCAAAGCGCCAATGTTGGCTGCAGCTAGGCGTACACATTTGTTAACTACTTCAGAGTCACCAAAGCGCCAATGTTGGCTGCAGCTAGGCGTACACATTTGTAACTACTTCAGAGTCACCAAAGCGCCAATGTTGGCTGCAGCTAGGCGTACACATTTGGTAACTACTTCAGAGTCACCAAAGCGCCAATGTTGGCTGCAGCTAGGCGTACACATTTGTAACTACTTCAGAGTCACCAAAGCGCCAATGTTGGCTGCAGCTAGGCGTACACATTTGGTAACTACTTCAGAGTCACCAAAGCGCCAGTGTTGCTGCAGCTAGGCGTACACATTTGGTAACTACTTCAGAGTCACTGTCACAAAATGTCACGGTAGAGCGTACTGGTCGTATATTAGCTCTTGTATCGGTTACACCCAAAATCTATTGTTCGAGGTGAAACAATTTCACAATATTCATGATCTATTCATGTAACACGTAAAAGCGTGCACATTTTAAGTGGCCGCCAGAGAGGCCGTGTCATAAGTTTAGTTTTGTGCTAATGCATGTAAACGTATAGGTATATTTTCCTTAAACGGCAAATTGTATAAGGGCCTCGCGTGTAGATTCAATACTGTAGATTTAGCCACGTTTGTCACGGACTGAACGGGGCAAATAATGATTTGGGCGTAATGTTTGCTATAAAACCCATTGTCTTCTAGCTTTCGCCGGGATCGTCGAAAGTACTTTGTTGGAACAGAGATTGGACGGCAAATTTCACAGGCAACATGTGGTTAGTAGTTTTATTAAACTTTTATCGTATATTTGTATTCAGTGGGCGGCGCCATCTTGTTTGGCGGTTACGACATCCGGTTAGCATTGATGTTTCTCAAACATAACTTTAGACTAGCATATGAGTTTGAAGTTACTTTATTAGATGTAATTATTGTAATTGATCATTAATTGTAAAACAATATTAATTTGATAACAGTGGATAATAGGTGCATTAGTTAACGTTGCGTATAACTCAGTGATTGTAATACACGATTGTTAACATTGCGTGGCAAACATAACTCAGTGAGTGTAATATATGAGTTATTTGATCATGTTTATATTACATGTATTAGGGGCATTGATTAACAGCGACGTACATAGCGTATACATGGCGTTGTAGAATATGTATACATTGCTACTCATCATTAGTACAGCTTACATATATTGATTGAATAATGATTTGTTTGGGTAATGATAATTATGCAAGATTGTTATGTTTGTAAACCGACAGCTAAAACGTATGTATAATTACAGCCTAAGCCATCCAGGATATAAGCCATCCAGGGTTGGATATTAGCCATCCAGGTGTGGATCTAAGCCATCCAGGATATAAGCCATCCAGGGTTGGATATTAGCCATCCAGGTGTGGATCTAAGCCATCCAGGATATAAGCCATCCAGGGTTGGAGTAAGCCATCTAGGTTTGGATATCCAGGAGTGGAGCTAAGCTTCCACGAATAACGTTACAAGCGGTGGAGACGGTCCCCGTACCTGCGCAGCCAGGTTTTACTAACGATAACCCCCGGGACACAAGGTGGGCCCGTTACCAGTCCTCACTGGAGGAATATCATTCACAATCTCAGTGGAGATTAACTGTCATTGCATCGCGTCATCAACCCTTACAGAAGGCATTTGATGACAATCATCCATTGAATTCGCGCATCATCATCTTCATGAGCTCTCGCGCATCACAGTTATCGCGCTAGATCAACATTGTTATAGCTTTAACAACACTTCAGTGTCTTAGACATTCAGTATTTATAACAATACTAAGAACGTCTTAAACGTTCAGGAGAACATTCTTTTCATAGTTCATTTGTGTATTCGCTTGTTTTTTTAGATAATTGTATATATATTAAACATATTTTAAAAGTTGCATTAAACTTATGTAAATGCATTCACCGTCATTGATTCTTTCCTGAGTTAGCCAACCACTAAGGTCATCCTGTGACAGTCACCAAAGCGCCAATGTTGGCTGCAGCTAGGCGTACACATTTGTAACTACTTCAGAGTCACCAAAGCGCAATGTTGGCTGCAGCTAGGCGTACACATTTGGTAACTACTTCAGAGTCACCAAAGCGCCAATGTTGGCTGCAGCTAGGCGTACACATTGGTAACTACTTCAGAGTCACCAAAGCGCCAGTGTTGGCTGCAGCTAGGCGTACACATTTGGTAACTACTTCAGAGTCACCAAAGCGCCAATGTTGGCTGCAGCTAGGCGTACACATTTGTTAACTACTTCAGAGTCACCAAAGCGCCAGTGTTGGCTGCAGCTAGGCGTACACATTGTTAACTACTTCAGAGTCACCAAAGCGCCAATGTTGGCTGCAGCTAGGCGTACACATTTGGTAACTACTTCAGAGTCACCAAAGCGCCAGTGTTGGCTGCAGCTAGGCGTACACATTTGTTAACTACGTCAGAGTCACCAAAGCGCCAATGTTGGCTGCAGCTAGGCGTACACATTTGTTAACTACTTCAGAGTCACCAAAGCGCCAATGTTGGCTGCAGCTAGGCGTACACATTTGTAACTACTTCAGAGTCACCAAAGCGCCAATGTTGGCTGCAGCTAGGCGTACACATTTGGTAACTACTTCAGAGTCATCAAAGCGCCAATGTTGGCTATAAATAAAACATACATCGACATTACTGTGTTCCAACAACTGTACACATTGGTCGACATTGTGGAACATGTACCTGGTTTATAACTGCAAATGTGTCGCCAAACTGTACATCAGCCATGAACAGATTGTAATTCTTTCTTGCATATTGGATTTCAGTCTCAAACGTCATATCGACATACATGAGCTGAAACCCCACCTTTTGGTACGCAGTATTCAGGGCGTTTTAGGCAGTATTCAGTACGCACGAGGCCTGGTACGCAGTACTCGCACAACAGACTATTTAGTATTTAGTACTCATAAAATGTATTTTTAAAACCAAATATTATCAATTGAATGTACGAAAAATCATAAAATGTAAATAAAGGTCTAATTTTGATAATCGGGCCATCATTCATCTAGCAGATCCAGGCTCTTAGGTGTTTTAGGTCATCATTTGTAATTTTATACTTAGAATTTTGTCCGGAGCTAAATAGTATTCAGTACTGGGTCTCTAAAATAAGGAGTATTCAGTACTCGTGGGGTGGGGGGGGTGGGGGGGGGGGGGGGGGAGGGGGGGGGGAGGGAGGCAACTATTCCTGCTGATTTATATTTATATAGATTCTGGAACTCTGACAATCCTACAAATTTCACTGTTTTTCATATTTTTTCTTTCTTATTTTTTAAATTGTGTATAACGCCAATACCATTTAAAACTTTCATTACACGACATATAAAATCATCTGAATAATGTACGGTCGATTGATTCGTTCTTATTTCTGCGTTACTCGGACGCATACCGGTACATACATACCTGGTACAAGTTATTAATGTTACGTACATGTATACAGTAACAGAATGGGTAACAGTTCTTTGTCATACGGAGACAGAACGGGTACCAGTTCGTAATGCTGGTTGCAATCATTCTGGTACAGAACGAGTAACAGTTCCTAACCCTACGTCACAATCATATGCAGACATGACCGGTACCAGTTCCTAATGCAATTACACGGGTACAGAACGGTTATCAGTTCTTAATCTGCTTTACAAGCATACGGATACAGAACGGGTACCAGTTCTTATGCTGCTTTGCAAGCAATACGGATACTGAATGGGTACCCGTTCTTAAAGCTACGTTACAAGCATACGGGGTAATATCGGGTACCAGTTCTCAATGCGGCTACACGGTACCCGTAGACGGGCATTTGTTGCTTTACATATATAGTTTTATATTACTATCATATCATCACTTATTTGTAAAATAGTTTTATCTTTATATATTACATTAATTTTTAATTACTACTTCATTTCTTCATCTTTCATCAGTTTTTGCGCACAATATTACCTATTTATGTGTCGACGTGCCGTAAAACACCATTCATTCATTATAACTACATGGGTACAGAACGGGTACCAGTTCTTATTGCTGATTTACAAGCATACGGATACAGAACGGGGTGTCAGTTCTTGAAGCTACGTTACAAGCATACGCGTCAATATCGGGTACGAGTTCTTAATGCTGCGTTACAATTACACGGGTACAGAACGGGTACCAGTTCTTAATGCTGCGTTACAATTACACGGGTAAAGAACGGGTACCAGTTCCTATGCTGCGTTACAATTACACGGTAACAGAACGGGTTCCAGTTCCCTAATGCTGATTTTACAAGCATACGGATACAGAACGGGTACCAGTTTCCTAATGCTGCGTTACAATTACACGGGTACAAAACGTGTAAAAGTTATTAATGCTGCGTTACAATTACACGGGTACAGAACGGGTACCAGTTCCTAATGCTGCGTTACAATTACACGGGTACAAAACGGGGTACCAGTTCCTAATGCTGCACTACAATTACAAGAGTACAGAACGGGTACCAGTTTTAATGCTGATTTACAAGCATGCGGATACAGAACGGGTATAAAGGTCTTAAAGCTTACAAGCAAACGTTACAAGCATACCGGGAATATCGGGTACCAGTTCTTAATGCTGCGTTACAATTACACGGGTACAAAACGGGTACCAGTTCTAAATGCTGCGTTACTAGCATACGGGGACAGAATGGATACCTTTTTGTTATGCTGCATTACAATTATGTGGGGGAAAGAACGGGTACCAGTGCATTTTAATACTGCATTACAAGCATATCATTAATTATTGGTTCCCGTGGTGAACAATCATTTATCAATGTCCATATGACTACCGACATTCGGCATTGAGCGGGAGTTCTTTCGTCGAAATGTTCACTGCTGTAATATTATCTTTAAAGCTGTTGACTGATATTAACTCGTACATCAGCTATGTCCCTTCATACAAAATAATACCGTTATTAACTTCTATTATTAATATTATATATCGATTTTGAAAAACAACTATTCCTGCTGATTTATATTTAATATAGATTCTGGAACTCTGACAAGCCTACACCACACAAGGCAATGCATTAAGGTAAAGCAAATACACATATCGATAAAACTGCATGCACAGCAGGAGTTTCAAGACCGGAATTGCATTTTTATACAATTATACAATAATTCAACACCAGTGTTCATTTATAAGCACAACGCCAGTTCTAGCAAACAATAATGCAGAAACGAAGATCAAACAAACAAAGTAGTTTACAACGCTTCCAGATCAAAAAGAATTGAATTGAATTGGATTTTATAGTCGCACCAACAGCTATGGTCATATGGCGACTTTCCAGCTTCCACTGGTGGAGGAAGACCCCAGGTGCCCTCCG